>OW052220.1:112224267-112824267 GCA_932526605.1 Nephrotoma flavescens | reverse complement strand
GCTAAAAACCATATTTTTATGACTCAAATATTTGCAATTTTCAAATTTAATCTGCAAATTTTATGTAGTTTGGCCGTGGGGGCACCCACACAGTTATGTGAGTTCGATCCATAGTACCACCGACTGGCTTAGAGTTAATTAAATTAATTCAATAAAAAAGAGACAAAAAAAAACTTTATTAAAAATCACAATTCATTCGTGGTAAAATAAAAAATTAAAATAATTAGCTTAAAATTATTTGAAAAATTTATCCATAGTAACTTTAGTTTTTCGTCGTACAAAATATCTTAAAACAGTTGTTCTTTAACGAAGATACGTAAATATTGCATTTCTCGCACCTGCAACTAGTGCGGCACTTCGACGATTTTAGGTGGCACTTCTTCGCTTTCGGTATACGTCATCCCACACTGGCTAATGCCCTGATTGTGAATATTGTCTCCCCAAAGACGGTAGTGTTTCCATTTTATTCTTTTTTCTTACTAGTTCTTGCTGGTGATTTTCCCCATTCGTATCGCTAGTATCGGTTCATTCAAATCAAGCCATTTGGTATTGCGAGGGTTGCGCAATCGATTTTATACTCCATCCAAAAACAAAAAAATGACCAGTTAAAATGGTCATTTTTTTGTTTGTATATACGTCATATAATATTCCAGGTTACAAATATCTACCCCACCCGTATGACTGTTATAGTCCTTAATTACATTGAGACAATCGATTTATAATTTAATTTTTTTTGCTCCACGGATCGACAGTGCAGGCAGGATTGAGGCTGCTGATAGTTGACATCGTGTTTACACACTTTGTGTCTTGCGATTTCAGTACCGAAATAATTTAATTTTGAATTTCAAATTAACCTGTTTTAATCGGTTAAACATTATTGTTTTTGGGGCCCGGAATCCCATTTCATCCAACTTATCCAAGTTTATATAACCCGATCAGGAATCTGCCAGGAGTCAGTGTTTCGGTTAAACATAGAACAACACTTGGTCCTAATTCGAGCTCCCTAAATTTTAGATTGGTTTTTACTCCCAGATATAGCTTGAAATCCAAGACTAAATCCGATGACTTAGTATAACCACAAAATTTTTGAGGCCAACTATCGAAGCTTTGCGTTAAAAAATTATCTAGGAAGCATGCGGCCGTTGAAGGAAATAATCTGCTCGCTATCAGCGTGTTCTGACTGAGTTAATTATCGGCTGTGCCTTCCAGAAAATATTTGTTACAGGTTGTGGTATACGTTTGATGGTATCTAAAAAATTAATTGATGCTCGTAAAACTTGAAATCTTTGTCTTGGCATACAGTTGTATATTTTAGAAAATCTGATAGTTTGATTCCAAAATAAATGTAGCCTGGGATAAGGAATGCATCCCATGTACATGAAAATTCCGTGAAGCCTCCGGATTTTGCGCTCACTGGTTCTTATTTCTTTACCGTGGTCGTTTTCATGTAATACATGTTAGTATAAAGAAATGTTGATCATTTAGATATTTGTTCACAGATTGTGTTGAATTGGCACAATTCTCCTAGGCAAGGATTTATATCGAAAGTTATTTTTCCTTACATAATTTTTACAACTGGTACAAACAAACAATAAAAAAAAATATGGTGCTGATAAGGATAGAAATTAATAATTTTCATTCCGCCTATAGTTATAAAAAAACTTCCTTTTCCCATCTGTCTTGAATATATATTGTACTTTTTTAAATACTGGGCCAACTTTGGCAATTTTAAATTGATGAGGATATTCATCGGTTTGAAAAATTGTATTATGTATGTATAGAAGAAGGATACATTACGCTTCAGAACCTGATAGAGTCAGGGTTCGAACGCAATGTGTTAAATTTATTAATATCTTTGTCACTTTCAATTGCTTCTCCCAGCGGTTGTGTTTTTTCGGTCCAAATTGAACAAAATTCCAAAATAACAAATATTACAGCGGCACATTTTTTTCCACAACCAAATGATTTATGTGGTTTACGAGATTATAATTGTCTGATAGCTGTGCTTAATCTTTCCTTGAACAAGTATACATTTGGGGATTTACTAATGTGAACGATATCCATTTAGTTCAGGTTAGCAGAGATTTACATTTGTTTGAGATATTCGCCAACTTATAATCAATCAACGCTTGAAAAATCCAGTGAGCCTTCGGTCATATTTTGGCATTTATTAGGATTACGAATATTGTATGCGTTGCCATTGTAGCAGGTACATTATATTCGGATAGTTTGGTTTTTTGAAATTGTACTAAACCAGTGAAGGAATTTACAATAAGCATCCATTTTTCTCCCAAGAAATGTGTAAAGGTTTAGTGCAAAATCGTTAAAAGTGAGAATTCAAATTGAAAAAATCGTTTTACTGATCCGATATCACTGTTATAGTTACCGTTAAACATAGCTATCAAGAGCTTCCATGTTTAGGTTAGGTTTAGTTTTATGTAGTATTCATCGGAAAGCCTTAGATACTTGCTCGTACGTATTGTAGTATTTCTTTTAAAAATTTATGATTACAAAATAAAACCGTTATGAATAAATGTATGCAAAAAAACTATTTCAAATCATGTAACAAGTCAATTTCAGGTCGTTTCATTTACGTTTATCAAATATACAAATACTCGTATACATGCAATTTGCGTGCAACCATATATTGTAAATTCCGTACATAACATTAATTATGTTTATGTTTATGCTTTAAATCAAAATCACATCACGTGCTATTAAGGCGATTATATTATTAACACACACCATATTTGCTTATAGCAATCACAGCAATTTGCAATATAAATATTGTATGCTGTTTGTATTAATTAAATGTTATTAACAAATTGTACGCTGATAATTGCATAATAATCTGTATGCGTTTCGTATATATGTGATAATTGAGCCTTAAATGTTATAATTAATTAAATCAATAAAATATAAAATTGAGTTGTATTGATTACGTCGCCCATCGCATTGGACATTTGTATTTTAAAAAAATGTTAATTTTACCCAGCAATAAATCTTCTTTTACATCAAATCAAACTAAATAATATAAATAACAGATTTGTTTTTATTTTTGAGTGCATTCGCCTCGAAATTTTACATATTCCATATACTCATTGAATGGTTATATACTTTTAAAATTCTGTATAAGTATTTAGATTTTTTATTTCAATACAGGGTGTGACAATATATATTATCACGAATGGAGAGGTTGCACTTTTTGATATCATCCATATAATCAAATGTTGTGACACCCTGTATACTACAACATAAAATTCATGTCACGTCTAATTTGGTTTACATACATATAAACATATACATTTGTTTAACATATATCAATTTCACTTTCTGTTTTGGAATTTATTTTTTTTACATATCTAGATATTTTCTAATTTTCCACACACTGTATAATAAATAAAATAAAAATGATGATGGATATAATAATTATTTTTGATTGGGTGTAATTGAAATAAATTACGATACACATAAAATCAATATATTATGTTTTGTAAGTACATAATGTAAATAACTAGAGTGTTGACCAATGTACTAGTTCATGTACGTGTGCAAGTGTTTATGTACTACACAGTACATAATATTTATTTAATTTTAATTTTCAACGTTCACTTGTGTGTTAGTTTTGCTGCGGTTTGAACCTAGAAAATGAGAAAACTAATGAATCAAAATATAAAACAGAGAAAAAAAAACGATTTTTTTAGCTTTTCCTCTGTTAAATTTCAATTTTTCTCGCCAACTTTTATTTTTTCCTATATACATATATATACTGTGTGTGTGTACAGTAGTTTTATTTGAAATTGGGAAAATTTATGTGATTTTATTATTTTTTTTATTCATTTCAGTCGTTATATACGTAAAAAACGTGTAAGAGGTTCGGAAGGTTCAATGTAATTTACAGTGGATTTTTCTTCAAGTTCTATTTTTAAAAATTATTTATAATTTATTTTGTTTTTCGATTATACAAACAAAAAAAATTAAATTTTCTTGTTCTTGCACATTTTATTTCGAAAAGGAAGTATTTTGTCAAATAAACACAAAAACATTTCTTAACAAAATAATTAATTTTGTTTTGAAAATCATATACTTACATACCTAAGACGTAAAATTTTCTAATAAATTATAAATACATAAGAAGAGACATAAATTTTATCAATTGACCAACCTGGAAATGTATATACGTACTCGTATAAAGAAAATCAATAGAAAAATATTTTCCCAATTTAATTTGAGTTCCATGTAATCTAGCCTTGTCTGTAAATACAGTATATTATGTACATATATGTATATTGCATATAGCCGAGACAAAAATATAAAATAATGAGAATTTACATTATTTATGGGATGTTTATACAGTTTAAATTTAATAATCCTACTTAAGTTTTCTGTTTAACTATTTTGAAAATTATGCATATCAAACCGATTACCGTGCATACTGTATAATGTATCTGCATATGCATTATTAAATTCATATACACATACGAGTATAGATGTCTAGTCGAATACATTTTGAATTAAAATATTATACACAATATTTAAAATTCAATTTAAAAAAAAAATCATCCTGGAAAATACCGTACGAACATATAGAAAATTGTAATCCCTTTTATTATTTTCTCAAACAAAAAATTATTTTACTTTTTCTAAATTACTAGATTTTTTTTTTATATTTCAATAATAGGCCAAATCCAAATGGTTGAGATTAAAACAAGGATTTTTAAAACGTTACCATACATAAAAAGCTCATGTGTTATGTATCGTATGCTTATTATAGAATTCCAAAACGAAACTTAAGGTTTAGGCAATAAAATAAAAAATTTAACTTTTATGCTGTACAGTTTTGCATAATCATATACTCACTCGTATAAAATATCTACTGATATTAGATAATATAAGGATACTTCTATTTACCTACATAACATTAAATTCAATCAAATCATCAAAATATCTCGTTTACCATTGTAAAAAATATGTTGTTGCTATTTTGGTATTATATATGTGTATGTGTATTTATGTAACCCCAACATAAACTATATTATATGTACATAAAATAATAAAGTTAGAGATGTTGTAGAGAAAGCACAAAAAAAAAACGAGAAAACAAAAATCTCTAACACTTTAACATAATTTAACATCATAATAAAAATCTCCACAATCCCTTTGGGATAAATTTTATTTTTCAATATGAAAATAAAATAAAAAGCTCAAATAGGGAAATTTAATATTTTATGTATGAGCTAAAGTGTTAATCGCCACCTATGTTATTCCCATTGAAACTGTGGTAGTTGATACACAAACCAGACGCAAAAAAGGATTTTTAATTGTTTTATACCATTCGAGATGCAAACCATTAAATGTTACTTTGCTAAATCGATTTTATACCTTTACAACCATGAACTTATATTAAATGTTCAAGAGATGTCGCTGGTTGTTTTATAGCGTTGTATAGTTAATATTAGTATGAAGGTTGTTCTATAGATGACAGTAGCAGTATTTGTATTAATTCTAAATATTTTTTATTTTGGAATTTATTTCATGTTTTATGTGCAATGTACACTCAACGATATCCTGTGATGTGGAACCTCAAAAGCATTCAACATTTTTCTAACAAACTAATAACTTCAGATGATCCAGATATTTTCCTCTTTCCGCTTTAGTATTTTTTCCAATAAACTTGGTAAAAGAAAACAAAATTCAGTTGTAGTAGACTAAATGTTTAGTTATTTAATTGTTTGGCTTAGTAATAATTAATTTTTTTACAACCAATTATTTAATTACAAGATGTAATTGTGTTATTTTCCTTAACCCTAATGTGAGTGACGTGGTTTTTATACGTCAATTTTTGTATGTTTTACTCCCAATAAAAACTTTAAATTTTATGAGAACTTCTAGTTCAATTGGTATAGATTACGATCATACTTAAAAATGAGATATGTTACAGCTTGGACGAAAGTAGAAAAAATAAGTTAATCAATCAAATTCTTCACCCACATGAGGGTTAAAATACAACAATCGCGCTAGCACATTTGCTGCAAATAAATTTCGGGTTTAATCGAAATTCATTTAAATTAATTTATATTTTTTAATTAATTTGGAATTAACCCAAATATTATTAATGAATGGTTTGGTTTGATTCTCTAAAATTGATAAAGTCTCATTCGTAGTAGGTGGCTCTACATTTACAATTTTGTATCCTTTAATTTTTTATTATTTTTTTTTTCAAATGATAACCATTTTTATAAACCTATCAGTTGTATCAGTTTGAAAATGGCTTATCAATATAAGATTGTGATAATATTATACTACAATGGTTTTTGTATTACAAAATTTTAAATAAAATTTTTAGTTTTATTTTTTCAGTCTATCACAAACTTTAAGGTAAAAAATATTAATTATTTTTATTTAAGGCTTTTATTGAAAATTTTAGGCATTACAATACATGAATACAGGCAATTCGAAGAAAATTAGGTTATTATAATTAATTCATTTGATTAACTCCACTTCACTTCAAACAATGATATTTAATATATAAGAAAATTGGGATTTTTTTATACAGCCTTGTCTCGAATAACCGATTTAGTTTAAAGAAATAGGATGATGCATATGAATAGTAAAAGATGACCAAGTAATATTAAGAGGAAAACTGAATTTTTCAGCAAGATAACGCTCTAATCCGTAGGGGTCACAGTACCAAATCTTGGTTTGTGGAGCATTAAATTCTAGATTCACCCGCTTGTTCTTGGATCTTAATTGGGTATTATTAGTAACAAAGGTTTACGAGGGTAACAGACAATACCAGACGACCAATGAGTTGAAATTGGCAATTAAAAATTCCTGGATCGAAAGATTGCAAGTATGCCTAACCAGATTCTGGTGTTGGCCAAGAACAAACGAGGGCCGACGACGGCATATTAGATTTTTAAAGTTAACGAATATAAGAAATTTTTAATTCAGTGTGTCTCGAACTTTGGACATCAACCAAAGCAGAGTAATAGCATATTTTTTTCGAATTGTTGATGGTGCAAAAGTTTTTCCACTTTTAGTGTCTTTAGTCAAATCGCATGAGCACCCACAAAAAATTAATTTAAAAAACCCAAGAGTTCTTTTGTTTAACTTTCTACTTCAATACGAACTAGAAGAGTGTGCCTTCAATAAAATCATTTTTATAAACTGCATTATCTTCAGTAAAAAAATAAGGGTTTCTTTTTGCTTCTTAAAAACTTTTGTTGATGTTTAAGTGGTGCTAGTGGGAAAACAACGTACTAAAAAAAGTTAACGAATTATCAGAAGAATATGCGACACTAATGTAGATTTTAAAATGGTATCACACACTCCTCTATTTGCAACAGAGTGTGTTTTATCATTTTTTTTTCACAAAGTAAGTCGTGTTTATTAAAAAATGCGTTTAACCAAATTTCGATTTCTAAAATCGATGCTTTGCCAGAAATAAAACAAAATTAATAAAATATTTTTTTTTATTAATTTTAAATGTTATGTATAGTAGGTGTTCAAAGTGTCCACCATTTGTCAAAATACATAATCGGTATTGCCGTAAAAAGTTTGCTTAATCGTTGCTAGTGCGTTTCGAAAGTTTCGTTACTTTTAATAATATTCGACGCTTCGATTATACGATGCCACATCTCCTGAACGGTTTGCTTTACTTTTTCATAAGCCAGTTCTTTATATTAACCCCACAAACTCTAAGGGAGGCCATCATTCTGCAGCCACAAATTTCCACGTGTTTGTAGAGAAATGTCATCAAGTAATTCATCCAAGTCATTTTACAGAAAATGAAATGGACGAATCAATTTTACGCCGCACTATAGTACAAATTATGGCTATTCAATGTCCCCTCCCTTTTAAAACATTCTTCCACAACTCCATAAAATGTTGTTAAAAACCGGTAAATTTTCTTGGCATCGACGCAGCATTTCTCGACAAAACGCACAGTTTTTTCATGGGCAGCAGGTAAAAGGTCTTGTGCACGTTGCACATAGTAAGGATGCAACTGGTTTCTTTTTATATAAAGCATGATGCAACGTGGATCATGGCACTCCCGAACGCCTTGACAAACAATGAACACTTATAGATGGGTCCTCTTTAACCATTTAAATTACTCTACCTTCGTCTATATCAAGTTGACCGGTTGTTGCATATCTTATCGGCCGATCAGGGACCTCGCCTTCATTGTACATTTGACGTTCGTTTTGAAATACTATGTACATGGGAAAGCGTTCCCGATTTGGATATCGTCTATGGTATTCTCTCACAATTTAACTTCACTTTATAAAAAACAGTTTTTTATATATAATATTAAAGTGATAAAAGTACACAAAAATGGAAGAAAAATGATTTTTCAAGAACCATATTTATTATTTGCGTACGACCATAATTTTAAATAATCAATATATTTTATGCCTAAATTGAAATAAAATATTTATGATTTAAATTTTAAGAATAAATAAATTGATTATAAAAATTTCCGATTGAAAAGACTTTTGTGTCAGATTTAGCTATATGGTATAGCATCATGATTCAATTTGATTTGTTTTATAAGTAACTTCCTATCAAAATACAACGAGTTGGTTCTTTTTAATGGAACAAATGCTAATCAGAGCTGGAAACTTGAAACACGGATAATTCTAAATAAATTTTAATTATAAAACTTTAATTTTATTTTATTTTATGATGTTTTTCGTGTGTTACTTGATTGATGGGTCGTACAGAAGTGAAATTAGCTACAAAAGTCAAATACAATGGAACATAGGAAATGATTCAATGCTTATTTCCAATACTCCTCCTCATTTGAATCATCAGTTAACTCCACTTGCATCCCGAAGAACATTGACACGAGTTCCTGCCAATGGTTTTGTCAATAAATCTGTCAATAGCTTTCGTAGGACAATATTGGCATGTAACAATACATTTGTCGATGTAATCTTTGAAAAATGCCTCTCGCACATCAATATGTTTGGTACGCGACGAAAATTTCTCCTCCTTAATGAATTTCAAACAACTTTGATTATCTTCGAAAATTGCCGTCGGTTTCCCGATGCGCTGATCGAAATCGTTAAGTAAACGACGAATCCAATTCGCCTCTTGTCATGCTTCAGCCAACGCAATAAATTCTGCTTCCGTTGATGATAATGCAATGCAATCCTGTCTTCGACTGCATCAACTGAGAATACCATTACAATACTTGAATGTGTAACCAGATTGTGACTTTCGACTTGCGCGATCATCAGCCCAACTTGCATCTGCATATCCGATTAACTGATCCGAACCATCACTCTTCCCAAGTGACAATCGCAAACCGGTCTTCTTGATATACTTGTTTCAATTCGTTCTAATCCTCCTGGTTTGGACTGGGCATCTTTTGTGCGAGAATTGAAACCGCTGCCGATATGTCAGGTTTCGTGTTGACTGATATGTACAGTAAGCAACCAAACAACTTTTGATATTTGCCGTTGCCCAACATCAAATCCGTATCTCCTCCTTTACTATATCCAACTGATAATGGAACTGAGGACTCCTTTGCATCAGACATTTGGAAATCCTTTAGTACTTTTCCAATGTAAGCAGTTTGATTCAACGTGTAATGGCCACTTGAAGACTCAAGAAATCCTTAATCTCTCCTAAGTTCTTAATCTTGAATTTCAAACTTAAAAATGTTTCGCACTTGGAGATTATCTCGTTGTTTTCACCAGCAGTGACCACATGGTCAACGTAGATTAATACGTAGCATATTTTTCCATCGTGTTTGTAGGTGTACAAGCGTGGATTATTCTTGCTTTGAACAAAACCGAAATCGATGAGAATTTGATGAATTGTTTTGTTCCAATTGCGCGCTGATTGCTTTAGACCATATAAACTCCTTTTTAGTAGACACACTAAATCTTCGCTGCCTTCAACTTTGAATCCTGGAGGTTGTCTTATGTAAATCGTTTCAGACAATTCACTATTGAGAAAATCCGTTTTCGCATCTAGATCATAAACCTTCATGTCCTTGTTTGCTGCCACTGTAAGCAATGCTCGAAATGTAGTTTGACGAACAACTGGAGCAAACACCTGATCATAATCAGTACCGTATTTCTGCGAAAAATCTTGAGCGACAGGCCTTGCTTTGTGTCTCACTAATTCTCCATATGAATTGCACGTTAGCTTGTAAATCCACTTTCAGCCAACTACATTTGCACCTTCTGGAATTTTCACAAGCTCCCATGTTTGATTCTTCATCAATGATTTCATCTCATCTGACATTGCTTGAATCCGCAGCCTCTTTTGACCACACTTGGTGGCCTCTTCGTAGCACTTTGGTTCTTGAATGACTGAATTCACCACGTTCATTTCTTCAATAAGTCTTTTTGGTGGAATTCCTTTGTTAGCGCGTTATGATCGTGTAACAACTTGCTCTTCATCTTCATTCTGAACGTGATCCTGTATTGTATTCTCTTCCTGAACTTCCTCATCGACTAATTCCTCTTGTACTGGATCGTTTTCTGCATCTGTAAAGTTGTTCAACCCTGAATTGTCGATAATTTGTTCCTGTTGGTAGTTTTTACTGAACTTGATAGGTAACAAATGGCCCCTTTCGACGAACTGAACATCTCGACTAACTGTGACTCGATCGGTTTCCGGGATGTAACAACGATATGCCTTTGATTCGTAATCATAATCGACCAGCACTGCTTTCACATCCTTTGAATCGAATTTGCGCCTTGTTTGCTTTGATACATGCACGTAACATTTTGATCCGAATTTACTGAAGTAGTGCACATTCGGACTTTTCTGGAACCAGCCTTCGTATGGCGTTGTTTCTGTACCCATTGTTGGCAAACGATTCAGGACATAATTAGCCATCATTACAGCTTCGCCCAAAACTTTTTCTCTAGACCTGCATCAATTAGTGTGCAGTGAGCCATTTCTACCAACGTTCTGTTTTTGCGTTCCACTGTTCCGTTTTGCTGAAGTGTGTATGCAGCAGTTCTCTGGATTTTAATTCCTCTTCGATCTGTACGGATGCACTTAGGTTTCTTTCCGAATTGAACCGTTACCATCGCAATATATTCCTTGAATTTGCTGTAAACTGATGATTTATTTGCGACTAGGTAGCTGACTGTAAATTTTGAGTAATCGACTATGAATGTCATAATATTAGGTTGTCATAATACGATTACCTGATGGTGTGGTGGTTTGCATCGGACCACAAACATCCGAATGAACCAGATCCATTACTGCAACTGCTTTATTACTCGACTTGACCGGAAACTTGATTCGAGTAATTTTTACCTCGAGACACACTCTACACTTGGAGTTGATTTTGCAATCCGCTGTACACTCGCTGGATGTCTTCCACCAAATCTCGTTTCGCCAATGATTTCACAACTTCGATGTCTCTATAGCCTAGAACCTTATACCAATAATGTATGCCATTTGTTTCCTTTTCGACCGAGTAAACTTTGTGAGGACCCTTTTGTCTGTCAAATTTACCGCTGATTTCGCCAACTGAAATTTGCCCACTGTTTTCCCTTATTTCACACTTGTTGCCTTTGAAATTTACTTGGAAACATTTTTCCGTTTGCTTTTTGACTGAAAGCAAATTTTCCTTGATATCTGGCATTAACAACACGTCTGTGATTCTTACTGGAACACTTTGATTTTCCTCGTTAAAATCGACCTTAATTGTGCCTTTACCCGCAGCTGTTAATTGTTGACCACTTGCAATGCTTACTTTATCACTGCAATTCATGTCGATATTGACGAAAGTATCCTTAGCACTGGTAATGTGACACGTGGCACCCGAATCGACAATCCAACCATCACCTACTTAATGTGTCACAAACAGTTTTACTGTATCATTTTTCACTAGATTCGCCTTCTGATCACTTCCTTCCTTTTTGTTGAGCCAGGTTTTGTATTTACGACAATCCTTTTTGATGTGACCGCTTCTTTTACAAAAATAGCACTCAGACTTTTTATTTTCAACTTTTTGACCTTTCGTTGCTCTTGATGAGTTAACCTTTAATGCAGTGTCATCCGTTTTTCCGCCTCGATCCATTCTTTTTTTAAATTCAGCGAGAACCTTTGATTTAACCAACGTGAGTGTCAATTCATCTTCTTCTTTACCCTCGAGCGCCGTTATCAAACCGTCGTAGCTTGGTGGCAAAGAAGCCAGCAACATAGCACTCATAGAAAATTCCGGACCAAAATCTGCATCAAGCGCCAATAACTTTCGAAGCAGCTCGTTCATGGAATTTACATTTTTTCCGCATCCCCGCCTTCATCAAGCCGCTGTTGCATGATTAACTTCAAAATGTGCACACGATTGCTTCATTGAAAAAAAATTCTAGGTAAATATAAACAAAAACATTGGCTATTTTAAACGAACATGTGGATTGTTTTTCAGCCAACTAAGCGCTTGTTTCATAATACTAAAATGAATAGTTCATTTTCAAATAATAACCAATGCCAGCTATACCTATTTGCTTTAGTCAATATAACTAAGCAAAACGTTAATACAACTTAACACGTCGGTTTATTTAAACAACAATTTAAACCATCCGCTAGGGCATGTTGACCTACAGCATATGTTGACACAACTATTATTAAAGTTTAACTTGACCAATAATTACAACTTTACGTCTAACCAACCATGTAGGTTAACTTTAACGTTATTTTGAGCCAACACACAGTTCAGTTTAAACAACAAAAATACAATTAATATAACTAAGCACGTAGGTTAATTTAAACCGAAGCTTTAAACTTTCACTAGGTTATATTAACTTTCAGCGTATATCAACATACATATTTTGAACAGGTTAATTATTATAATTTAGTTACTTAGTTAAATTAACCTTCAGGTATTTCGAACCCTTAAAAAATAATGAGGACCTCCTCAAGTTCTTTCTTGGCAGTTTTGTTGCGTCTAAAAGTTGGTCTACTGCTACTCATCAGTTGTCAGGTTACACCGACCAAACTGTAAAAATTCAAATCTGCTTCATACCTATAGTATAACACGAACATATCGATTTAGCGAATTTTATCCATTATCACCGTTTACATGTCCATAGTTTAAACTATTGCTATGTTATTTCATATGAAACAAATATGGTTTAATTTAACTACTACATTGTTAAATTATTAGTTTTTAAACAAATGCTTAGGTTAGACGACATATTTGCAAGATCAAACTGTTATGAGATGAATTTGCCTATGTTCAGATTAAACCAAGCAAATAAATTGAATTGACTACCAAGTTCAGTTGATTTTACTTTTACATGGTTTAGTTTAACTATTCCGAAGTTATCAAATAAATGCTTAGTTTGAATTGACATACAAACAAGTTCAGTGTGAAATAAAATAAAGCATTATTGATATAAATTGAAATTAACTTAGCCATTTTTGTATTATGAAACATGCATAAGTAAAATAAACCATGGTCATTTTTACCTAAAGTAAGCAAAGTCTGGGTTATAGTAACTAAAACAAGTTGAACTAGCTTAAGTTCAAAATAATTTTTTTCAGTCAAACACGTCATGATCAATACGTTTCCTTAAGAATTCTCCATGCACTTCTTGCTGAATCTGCACCGATGATGTGATGAATTTGATCGTCTTCTACAATCAATGCAATTGTTGAATGTGCCTTTTCATCATTTGCTGCCCACGCTGCTGTAACTGGTGATGGTTGTACCTCATTGATGACTGCCCATAAACTTTTTACCTTAAGAAGCATTTTCATTTTGTATTTCCATACAAAATAATTTATTCCGTTTAGCTTTGAAATGCTGTATTTTGACTCAGCTGACGCCTACTTTTACCGTATGTGAATTTCACAACACCGAAAATCAATTTATTCAATTAATCTGCCTTAATTTTTCCGAAATATCCGTATTCTTCTTCCGCTGGGCCCAAAACCTAATGGAATAATTGCTAATCAGAGCTGGAAACTTGAAAATGAAATACGGATAATTCTAAATTAATTTTAATTATAAAACTTCCTTTATTTTATTTTATGATGTTTTTCGCGTGTTACTTGATTGGTGGTTCGTACAGAAGTGAAATTAGCTACAAAAGTCAAATACAATGGAACATAGGAAATGATTCTTATTTGTAATTTTTTTTGGATTGGAGCCAGATCACCAAGTGTTTGTGATAGCTCTGTTCAAATGAATAAGACTGATGCATCTTTTAAATTAAAAATACATTATATTGTTGCACAATGCAGTGCTCAAGTGGTGGGCGCAAAGAGACAAAATAAAATTAAATATTTCAAGTATCTATATGAAATAAACACCAGTTGACATAGCGAATTATAATAAACTACTAATAATTGTTAAACATTTTGTAATTTCGGAATAGGGCGTTTAACGCTTACATGCGTTTTTTGTTAAATATTGTTTTTTCTCGATTATAGCCGAACAATTATTTTGTACAAGGCCAGGTATTATGTCATTACAGGTCATAGAATAAAGTAAAGAAATTAATTATAAGTTAATTTTTTATAAAAATATATTTGTTATAAAACAGCGAACAAAAATTCGGATTTGAGTATAAAAATTTTTCTAAAAACTATTTCTATGTATAAAAGTTATATTTCTAAATTCCAAAATGTTAAATATAAAATAAAATAAATTAATTGAATTGAACATATTATCTCAATAAATATTCCATAGTTGTTCAATTCTGCTAAATTTGTGCCTCAGTTTATACATGTCTAATTTTTATATATGAAGAGTTTTCGGTGTATGACCTGTTCAATTTTTCATTTTCATATGTGGCCTTACTTTTGCAGAAAACGATAATCATACTAAATTTTCAATCATTCTATTGTGCTGATCCGAAAGTGTACTGGGCCTAGTACATTACTGAAATTTTAGAAATGGTTAATCAGTACCCAATATTAAATATCAATTATACGACTGCATTAGTAGGAAATCGTTTTTTCGCCTTCCAAAGATTCCGGTCCAGTTAATAGTAATTTAACATGTAGATATGTATAAGCAATTTGGGATCACATCAAAAAAACATTTCATTTAATAAATAAAATAGCACAAATTATAAATGTCTTAAATAAGTCATAAACTTTGCGCACACGACCACATATAATGATTGTAGTCTGACGTCCACCTGCATACTAAATGTCTTTCACAAACAATTTAATTTTGTTCCAGCCAAATACATATTATGAAAATAAATTAAAATTTCGTATAAATGTAATAAAAAATTTATGATAATTTAATGATTATGACATTTGACAAAACATACAATACATTAAAAAAAATTAAGTTATTATTTTTCATAAAATACGAATCCCGAACATCACACTAAACTCTTAAATTATTACATCGCGAACGTATTTACTTATTCGATATAAATTCCAAAAATTTGCGACGATCTCTATATGAAGGGTAACCCAATTATAATAATTTTGATGCCAGACAAATTAATGGCTTATTTAAGTATCACCCGTTTAAAACAAAAGTAAATAATAATAATAATAATAATACAAACCACATATTAAATTTTAAATTATTTTTTAAATTTAATTCAGTGATTTTTATTGAGCCATAAAAGTCATACAAAATGGCAATATAAATATATAAACAGAAATAAAAATTAAGAAAATTTATTTTATTACTTCTTTTATCTTCTTATATCCATTCTTTTGCTGTAGCGGCATTTACGAGTATACAAGCACGTCATTTTCATTCTGTATAGTTCATTCATGTTTTTGTCGATCATACAAATTTTTTTCTTAAATTGATGATCTTCATCAACATTACGTTCTTTAAATAAAAATTGTTCAATATCAATTTATGGGGTATACAAGGCAGATGATTGTTATTGTTTGTTTGTTTTTGTTACAGCTCCACTTGTTTATACAGTATACATATACATACATATAAACATGTTATACAAGTATAGTTAATATACAATTTATGTACATATATAAATAAGAAAGGCCAGATCATATAACTGACCTATCATAATGTCATAATAATAATCATAAAAATAAACATAAAATTTTATGAGATTTTGAAATTGTTTTTTAAATGCTGCTTAATACAACTTAATTGGTTTATGGTTGAATAAATTACTTTATACTACACGAATATTATAATTATAGTACTTATTCTTATTTGTGTGTTTATTATAACTCTTCTTGTTTCGTATTTTTGTATATAACACGGTTTTATGATAGTGGCGCGTGTCTTTTTATAAAGCAGAGTGATAATCAAATTATGATTAATTGGTTTATTTTTTGATAATTTTTACATAATACGTTAATTTTATTAATGAACTATCTTATCAAGTATGTTAAAGATGAATGTTTTAGAGCTAACACAGCTTTTGTTGGAAAAACTTTCTCATATACTACGAATTGTAGCCGAGTTAGAGCTCAAGTTTGGCATAATCGCAAAATGTGTCGGAAACCGGAAAGTGTTTTCTCGTAAAATTGCGAGGGAAAGCTACACCTAGAAAAAACTTGATTTGAATTCATTTCAGCATTCTGATGCGTTTTACACATTTATTTTCTCCTTTTCTCTCAAAACCAAAATAAACAAAACTAGAATAATATTTTTAAAATTACATAACTCTTGAAAATTTTAAACGTTCATTCAAAAATCAAAACTTATTATGTTTAATTCTTTCTTAGATGTAATTATCACATTTGAAATTTAAGAAAACTTATATTTCCACACTAAAAAAAGTATTTGCGGAAGCATAAAAAAATGGAATAATAATTACAGTTTAAAAATTGAGCCATTCAAGAACCACTGTGTATATTTAGTGCGATCTAAGCAAATCAATTACTACCTTGCTAACACTTTATTTTTTCTATTTTATGGTGGAGAACCAATATCCGCCATTGCTTTGATATATTCACTCTGTGGTTTGTAAAATATTTAAAAAAAAAAAATCAGAGCTCTACTATATCGGGTGGTTTAATAAGAGGTGTACGATTTTTTCGAATAAAAAACTAAATAATCGCTTAATTCAAAGTATTGTAATAAAGATTTATCTATAGAGTAATCTCTAGAGTACCACGCGAATCTCTGTTTTTTAAATGTGACATCAGTTTTTGACATATTTGTGACGCTATTTTTGCAATACCTGCCCGATCTGTCTTTGAGCTTTCCAATCGCGCTGAAATTTTGGTAGCTAAAAGTCCGAAAGGGATTCCAGGAACACCTATGCATTAGGGATTAAACAAAATCCGACCTTTTAATGTAATCAAAAACGATAAAAATGATCTCCCTCGCCCAAATAAATTACGGGTAGCTAGCTTCCAGTAGGCGAGCTATTCAAGCTTAACAAGTTTAATTGTTTTTTTTTTTTTGTCAAAAATGTTTATACTTAAGGTTATTTGTTTTGTGGTTAAATAAAATCACAGATGTCTACGGATCCCCGCTACAACTGGCCCATGTCAATTATTAATTTCTTCGGTGAATACTCGTAAATATTCGGTTAAGCGACAACATATGTACTTGGATTACGGGAAACCTCTATGCATAAGTCTATATTTATAGTAAAATGATTTACAAATCTAATTGCCCACCGGCTTAGGCTTAACATAATATTTTAACTCCAAGAAATTTTATTAACATTTTTAAATAAAAGAAAAGCGCAACATTTAACAAAATTTTAAAGCCTTTAACCCGGTTTTCAAACACACTCTATATTTATCCACAGGATTAGCGTTTTTGTTTTCAAAATGCCGCTGGAACTGTATAGTTATTTAATGTCAATTTAAGGGGAAGAACTTAAATCGTAGCCGTTAATTTCTTGCCATTTAGAAACGTTAATTTTTTTGTTTAGGTGTGGTTTGGCTCTTAACATATTTAAATGATTACGAATTTAAATCAACTCCAAAAAGGGCCAAAAAATAACATATAGTCAAAATATTTTCTGTTACCTACTATAATTTTAAGTTTTCCATATTAACCAAACTCAAGATGAGAGGCATTCTATAAGAAGAAAAACTCATAAAAAGTTAAAGCAAACTGAAAATAACTATCGGCTAGTTTATTACAGCAGATATGGCGTAGACAAGGCACAACGCAAACTGTTTTTTTTATAAAGATGCTGCACTGAGTCTCTGAAAAGGTTTATGACGCAAACCAATTTGTATCATAGTACGCTATTGCACAATTCTTCTTGTATAAACTTCATGAGCTCAAACCAAAGTTTATTACCAATAAAGCAAGAGTTAAGTAAGACATAACTTATCGTGACAAATCGCTCGCAGATATATACATAACGATTAGTTGTCAGTTTCTTCCAAGGCGTCCTCTCGTAGAGAGTTCAGAGCTAGAACCATGTGCTGGAATCTATAAAAAAAATTCATTCTTGCAACCTTACCACAGTTATGGTGCACTATAAGCTCAGAACAGAACCAATTAGTTTTAATTGCAAACTAACTTTGGCCAGAAAATCGGCAACCACAATGCCTCAATGCCACAGTAGATAGACATTTAGATAACGATCGCGCAATTCTTGTGACAGAGTTTGAAACATTTTAATCAAAGATTCAAAGGCACAGAACCACCCCCGCGCATTTAGCTGGAGACTCTGTACATTTCATAGCCAGACGACCTGACAACTGAATGTTAATTTAGTAGTAGTTAAGAGAAAAGCAGATCCCAAACCCAATTCTAATATTTAATCGCGAACTATCTGAATATGAATACAACATACTTGGAGAGTTCCTCCTTGACCTCACTCACAATCGCAAAACAAATTTAAATTAATAAAAAATGTGTCAATTGGCATGGCAAAATAAATCTAGTAACCATATTTCTGATCACAAATAATTAACTTGCGACTTAACTTGCGATAGAGGATATACCTCTTAACGTTGCGACCACCGACTCAGAATTGCGGTAGTAAGTTGAAATAATTTCCAAAAGTTGCTCGTTCGTGAACTTCACCATGATAAAAATGTTAACCTTGACTGACGATTTGACATTGACAGATCATGACAAACGTTCAAGAGTTCGTATTAAAACTGAAAATTGTTATGTTTCTATTTGAAAACCCGATAGAAATCTTTTGGTGGGTAAGCCACTGATATTTACCATCTTGAGGCATATTATAATTTAAAAAAATAAATTACACACAATTTTTTAAAACACTATATGTTTAAAAACATGTATATTAAATTCAAAACTTATAAAACATTAAATTAACTTAATCATTATTGTGATAAAAGATTTTTTATAAACAGTCAGACGACCTGGTTTCGGACGTTCGTCCTTTTTCAAATCTGGTTAACTACTCCAGTAATCGTTACTTATATCCGTTACTTGAATCCTGAATTATAAAAATCCCGCTTATCAATGTCATACTACCAATGCCAAACCCGTTTTTCCAATATCCTGCTTTTCAAAATCCTGCCAAAAAAATCTCTGCCAAAAGCAGAATTTTTTAAATACATATTTAAATTTTTTTCTGTTTAAATTTTTTTTAAGAACTCGGCTGTTTATTGTTCTGATCGATTATGGAAAAAGTTTTAGCTATGGGATGTGATGTGATGTGCGTCAAAGTTCATTTGTTTATGGTCAAATTGTAAAAAATTCTAGAAAAATTCATATTAAAACACACATCACATCACATCCCATAGCTAAAAATTTCATTACCCAAAAATTACAGGATTAGATTGTGACTCGAATTTGAATGATGAATGATATAAATTGTAGAACTAAATTGTTATTTAAAAGTGAGTTTTGGATTAACTTCTATAATTCAGCCATTTTATGCTAAACATAGCCATTTCTTAACAAATAATTGTCATATTTGATATATTGGTCTAGATTATTATTCTATAACATGGACTATGATGCATTTGGATCGCAATGCCATTAAGTGTTCGTCTGAGATAGGAACTATAATGCCTTCAGGATATCTCAAATATCAAAAATTGGAGGGATGCTTATGTTGTGGCCAACACCCGACTTTGTTTTACCACGAATATATTTCTAGAATACACCACACTTTATTTCTAAAATTGTCTTAATCTTAAAAACTCTACGGATGCCGAATTTTTGTTTAAAAATAATTTTTCGTCACAAATCGTCATTTCCGCTTAAATTTTGAAAAACTGATGTTACCAAATTTAATTCAGAATCGTTTAGTTCATGGGCATCTTTCTCATAAATAATTTACTTTTCAAAATATTTGCAATAAGCGTTCTGTGGAAGCTACCACTTCCGGTTAATCGATTGGAACCAAAATTCACTGGGATCTCCCAAATTATGGAAAAAGTTTAAATGTGAAAGCGAGCAGTGCACTTTAAAAAGATAATGGGTTGGGAAAAAATAAATCCATTACTTTTTCACTAGATGGCTTTAGTGGCATATATCTCGTGATGTATTTGTCGCATAGGTCATACTCATACTCGTTGCAAAGGGGAATTCATGTACTAAACATACTCCCTTACATGTTGTGATTGACCGATTCAGTTGTGAGTTATAGCGTGTCAAGAATGGAGGTAAACAAAGAGAAAACTAGATATATTTTACAATTTTGCTTCGATAAAGGCGAAAACATATTGTGGGTTCGTCGACTCCATTCCGGTAATTTCGATATCAAAGATGCACCACGCACTGGAAGGCCTATCTTCGAAAATGTCTATAAAATCCTGGAAATTCCACGCAAAAGCTGAAGATCGAATACAAAACAGTTTTAAATTATTTGCACAAGGCTGGTTCCAAAAGAAACTTCGAACTTTTGGTGCCGTATGAGTTGACGCAAAAAAAAACTTGATGCACAGTGCTTCCATTTGTGAATCCTTGGCAAAACGGTACAAAATCGAGCCATTTCTGAAGCGGATAGGTGGTTTGATAGGATTAGAAAGGAATTTACTGCCAAGGCTGCAATCGAATAGAAGCGGCCTGAATAAGCAAATAGGAGGGACATCGTATTCCACAGGGACAACACACGTTTATGATGACCCACCAGAACTTCCAGAAGCTTAGTTGGGAGGTTATTATGCATCTATTATATAGTCCGGACCTGGTATTAAACGATTTTCATCTTTTTTGTTCATGGAAACTGCCTTTGGTGGTGTAAAATTGGCCTCAAGAAATGCTTGTGAAAACTAGCTATCTCAGTTTTTTCCTAATAGGGACAAGAGACATCCTAATAGGGACATGTAGAATTCTACGCATAGGTTCTCAGTAGGAGAAACAAAAAAAAATTAGTATCGTTATTATAGCGCCACCTATCATGCATCGAAAAAAATGTTTCGAAGAAATCCGACGTACTTTAAGCCTTATAACTTTAAGCCGTAATAATTTTAGTAAAACTAAATATCCCCCTTGGAATGATTTAATTTTAATAATGGACATTTTTTTCGTAGAGTGCTTGTTTTCCGGGATATTTGAAAGTTTAAGCTTGAAAAAATAGCCCGCTTTAGACCTGCGTTCAAAAGTTTAAGAGCACTACATAAAATGTCTGCTACAGGAGACTGGTGATAGTGATATCAGTCAGCGAAACTGAAGAAAACAGCACCATAAATTTGTGCGGAAATCGAATCAGCGAATCGACTATTAAGATATGGCTGTGAGTATCTGGTCTATATGGTCAAATAAATAGCTAAAAAAATGTGCTAGGGCGCATAAAGATAGGACATTTGAACAATTCAAAAATGTTCTTTGGTTCAATGATTCCAAATTTGAAATGTTGGCACAAGCGAAAAGTTTATGTGCGACGTTCTGCATACGAAAAATGCAAGAACAGTGTATAGATCCAACCATCAAGCACGGATGTGGTTCTGCGCTAGTCTGGAGAGCTTTCGCTCACCATATGGAGCTGGAGATATTTACCAAGTCGATGGAATTTTAAGAAAAGAAGAATATATAGATTTTAGAATATTATGCTTTGCCATAAAATTAATAGGAAAGGGTTTCCCCCTACAGTAAGACAACGACCCTAACCGTACTCCCCGTTTGTGTAACCAAATCATAGATCAGAGGGAGACCCAGGGTACATGGTTTGGCCACCGCAGTCACCGGATCTCAATCAAATAGAGCCTGCTATGGGTAGAACTGAACCGACAGGTTCGCAAAACACCATTCACATCAAAATAAAATTTATGGGAGCAATTACAGATCGCTTGGAAAAATATTTTGACTGAAACCACATTGAAACTTGTTGAAAGAATGCCAAGATTAGTGGCAGAATTTCTGAAACCCAAAGAAGGATATTTTGATGAAAAGCTCGTTAAGTGGTTTGGTTCCAAATATTAAATAGTAATTAAAAATATATAAATAACATGCTTTTTTAAATTAACGCAAGCGTCTACAAAAAAATAGTATTGTTTTTACATTTGTTGTCAGCAGATGTTAACACAATGTGGTCCTAAACTTTTGAGAGGTGGTATAAATGTCCTTAAGCCTTTTTCACTTTGCACACGCGAAACTAACAGATAAATAGTTAGCTAATTTAACGCAGTATTTTGTTAGATTGAAGCTTTTGATTGATGTTTTATCACATTTGATATCAACAATACATAATGCTTCACATCATCGTCATCGTGTCCTATAATCTGTTCTTATTGATCTCGATATCTATCATTTTTCTATTAGCATCAACTCAGTGGGTACTATTAATGTACTGATCTTCGATGTTACAAAGAGCACATGGCTATATTGTGCACCGATATAGTATCTACGTATACCGCATAAATAATATAAAATATCATAAGAAAATCATAATCTTATCTGTTCAACAATGCAATAAACAATCATTAAAATTGCTCATATTTTCCGTTTGCTCTCTTCTTGTCTGGATCGTATATACTCGTTTTATATGGGTACTTATTTATCACACATTAAAATCACAAAAAGTAAACAAACACAGAAAACCAGCAACAATAAATCGCAACAATAACAAACTAAGATGGAAAAATCTTATGAGATTTTCTGAAGATACTTGGTCTTATGTTTTATTTTTTTGTTTTCATGCTGATTGTTTTCTTATTTTGTTTACACAGTGGATGTAGTGTCGAAACTGTTAGTTTAATAGTATTGTTTGTTCCAACAAGTGTCGCGCAAATAATAATAAAACAACAAAATCATATGTACGAGGTATAGCTATACGAGTAAATATACTCGTATGTACAAACAAAATTGAATTAAGAATAAGTTAAAGCAACATACATAGTTATGTATGTATCCGCGTGCAACAAGAAAGGTACACGTAAAATGTGGTATGTACGTAAAAGAAAACCAAAGGTAAATTTATGTATATTCTACCTGCCTATATATTTATTTTACACATAATATTTACGACACAATTGAATGAAAATCACGTGAGGAGCTTCTCGTTTTATAAATGTTTTATAAATTAATGTTTACGGATTTTAACAAGAGTGAGACAATTGTCCATTTTTGTAAGCTGTTGCTTGTTTGTGTTTTTCTTTTTTCTTGCCTCATATTACAATGCGCTAATAAGACGGTGTACGTTAAATTTTGGTACAAACTTTTATGGTGCGTACTATTATAATGTTTTTGGAATTGTTAACATTACCAATTATTATTGCTCTTGCATTTTGTTAATTTTATGTATAAATGAACTTGTAATGTATTTAAGAATAAACATAACTAATTGTTTTGTAAACAAGTTGTTAATTTTGTAAAAATATTGCTGATGGACAAATAATTGTTTTCGTCTTATTTTAATGTATATATTCCTTGTGTCATAAAACAAGTTTATTATTAAAGGATTATTAAATTTAGTTGTTGTAGTTGTAGTAATCAACATTTAGGCAGAAGGTGAGACAAATCAAAAATTGTGTTTCTTTTAATTTCATTACTTCGCATAAGCATTCAGTTTTTAAGGTATAGCTCAAAAGTTTTCTGGTATTTTCAATAACCGTCACCGTTTAGATTAAATATGCTCATTAGAGAATCCATCCTAAATAATCGTTGCTTATAAATGAAATTGGTGAGACTGGACTGCAATTTTAAATAAATTATTATTTTGGATTTTTTCAAATTTCTCTTATGACACACTAAGTGTTTTCAAAAATTGTTTCTGCATGTGCGTCCCGCACAGTTTCCTGCTTTCATGCACCGATTTTAGTTTAATTAATAAAGGTTTGTGGTTATTAACTACAGGGGCAATCTAACACTTTGTTTTATATCGATATCTGATACTAAGATAAAACAAAAACATGTCCCTAACCACAAAATCGTTTTATCGGTAAGTTTTTGTGTTCTCGATTTATTTTCATATACCAATAAAACTGAACAAATTAAAGTGAAATTTCCTCGCCTTCTTACATAGATTAACACAGTATTAATCTAAGAAGGCGAAAATTGTTTCAATTTAATTTGTATTGTTCTGTACTGTGAAAATAAATCGAGAACACAGAAGCGTCCCGATAAAATGTTTTTGTGGCGCTAACAGACATGTTTATGTTTTATCGGAATGGGTACAAAGGGCCGAATGTCGAAGGGCCGAATGTGGAAGCGCCGAATGTCGAAGGGCTGAATGTGTCGAAGGGCCCAATGGGTCAAAGGGCCGAATGTCGAAGGGCGGAAAGTCGAAGGGCCGCATTTGTCGAAGGGCCGAATGTGTCGAAGGGCCGAATGGGCCGAAGGGCCGAATTTTTTTATTTTTATTTTTAGAAATTAAATTTTTTAAATTTGTTGTTTTATTGAATATTTTGAATTTTTTTTTATTAAACATAAATGAATTTCTTATGAGTTTATGTATTTTACTATTTTGCACCACGTATCCAGTCAGCGATACATTTTGGTGAAGGACAATTTTGTCATGCCAAAAGGTGTACATATATAAAAACAAAAAAATAATTAAATTAAATAAAAAAATAAAAAAAAATATATTTCTAAAAACATTAAAAAAAAAAAAATAAAAAACAAAATCGGCCCTTCGACCCATTCGGCCCTTCGACATTCAGCCCTTCGACCCATTCGGCCCTTCGACACGATTCGGCCCTTCGACATTCGGCCCTTCGACATTCGGCCCTTCGACACATTCGGCCCTTCGACATTCGGCGCTTCGACACATTCGGACTTTGAAGTTCGGTCCTTCGACATTTGGCCCTTTGATATCATACCGTTTAATCTTATTGCATAAAATTGAATAAGATATCGATATAAACAAAGTGTTAGATTGCCCTGGCCTGATGCTTAGGTTTTTGCTTAAATTCCTGACTAAAATTGATAATTAGTTCATACTAGTCGTTCATACACTAAATAAATCACTCTTATTTTTAATTAAACTCTGCTTAATAAATTAATTTTTTTGAATTTCCAAACTATTTCTAATTGGCAATTCATAAATTAGAACTAGGTTTGCATGATCAAACTTAGAGGCATTCATTCAAGAACAACTTAACAGTTTTTCACGATGTTTGAATTTATCACAACTGATTCCAGGCTTTCGCAAACCTTCTCACATTTTAATCAAGGCTGTTTATGTA
The DNA here is from genome assembly GCA_932526605.1 of Nephrotoma flavescens. Lineage (NCBI taxonomy): Eukaryota > Metazoa > Arthropoda > Insecta > Diptera > Tipulidae > Nephrotoma > Nephrotoma flavescens. Next base: position 112,798,812 of record OW052220.1, on the reverse strand, counting down.
TACAGAAAATAAAAAATATGTACCCCGCTGAATTCAACGCAATCGCATTTTAATTTGTAAAGGAAGATTTTTGTCTCCATATTTCAAATCTTTTTTAGGATTTCTTAGTTTTCATCATTTTGGAGATTTTAACTTTCGGAATTTTAAAGCAATGCCACTATTTTTACTTTATTCTTGACATTAGAATCTGGCTGTTTTCAGTATAGAGATGTTAAATAAGTTTTCAAGGAAGAATTGGTTTTGGGTTGGTTTTTTGTGCCTCAACCAATGTAGCTTACGGTGCGTATTAATGTGAATCGACTTCATTTTACTTTTGTAGTTTTTCCAAGTGCGTGTTTTACTTCTAGAGATTTTTTCGAATTCTAATCATGGGAACATACAACCTCAAAATTTCATCTATCAAACCCCTCTGGTCACTTGTATGACTGTATATGACTTACTTTTTGCTTACTTTGCAACTGTTCCTATCAATTTTCTTTTCTCAACACTGGAAATATAATATATTGCTGGCTTCCCATAAAATATTTTTAGGCGGTGGTTTGGTTTGATTTTTGAACTTTCGATGTTTTTGCGTATTAATGGTCTGTGTTCATCTTGAGAGATCAACCTGTTTCAATAACCACAAGCTACCTGGATTTATGCATTCTCTAATTTATAGTGTCCGATTCATTGGTATCTGAAATATTCAGACCGGACGCATGTACGTTTGCTTTTACTAGCAGGAGATCCTGTTTATCTTCTATTTCACGAACGCCTTTATACGTAAATGATAAAATGATACTTTAGATGATCACCATTGGCATTGATAATATAATTTCTTGTCGCTGCGGTTCCAATTTGCAAGACAGTTCATCGAGGCACCAATATAAATGCATTGCGCTGATCCTCTTTAGTTTGAACATGATGTTGTACTGAATCTTGAAACAGCATTGCCTAAATTTGTCTCAAATAATATTCATGGATAGTTTAGAAAGCTGGTAATTAGACAACCACACTAATTTTATATGAGATTTTGAGCCATCTCAACTTGTCCACAACGTCGAATACTCGGCGACAACGTCGTTCTCGTAAACTAAGTCGACAACGAAAGAAGATTTCCGAAGATTTTAGTAAACTCTAATTACGTATTACTATAAAATATATTTCCAAAGAATTTGTACTGTGCGCCCCATGCACGCACATTGATTTTTCGCTTAAATTATTGACTACTATGTAGTACTGCGCTTAAAATTTAATTCTAAATTGCGTATTAAATTGTTAATTATCGACATCGACAATAAATAAAGGGTTATCCAATTCGAAGTTGATAAAGTAAACTTAGAAAAAACACACAAAATATTCGGAATGTATTGTAAATTTTATTTCATTTTACAGATTGATCCTTGCCATTTTTAGTTAAACAAGATATCATTCAAATGTGCTCAACGGGACTTCTTACAGGCCTTGATTCTTTTGAGGTAATTTTCAATGACTTTTCGGCACATTTCGGGCGGTATCTCGGCCATTACCTTACGAATACTAGTTTTCAATTCCTCAAGAGTTTGAGGATTGTTTGCGTAAACACAATCTTTCGCGTAACCCCACAAAAAGAAATCCAAAGGCGTTAAATCACAGGATCTTGGAGGCCAATTGACATCAGCCAATCGCGAAATCAAACGTCCAGGAAATTTCTCTTGCAAAAGATCTCGATTTGCTCGTGTTATGTGACTGGTTGCTCCATCCTGCTAGAACCACATATCGTCAAGATCATAATCTTCGATTTTCGTAAAAAAATAATCGGTTAACATGCGGCCATAGCGCTCAGAATTGACGGTAACGGTTCGTCCATGGTTGTTCTCAAAAAAATACGGCCCAATCACACCACCAGACCACAATGCGCACCAAACAGTGACTTTTTCCGGGTGTAATGGCTTCTCTACAATCAATTGTGGATTTTCTGAGCCCCAAATTCTACAGTTTTGCTTATTAACGTATCCACCAAGCGAAAAATGAGCTTCATCACTGAAGAAAATTTTGTTCGGAAAATCAGCATCGACGGCCTGTTTTTCCAACACCCAATTTGCGATTGTTAAATGCTCCATATTCTTAAATGGCAGAATGTCAACTAAATAAATGACAGCGTACTTGACGTTTATCTTTGACAGATGTCGGTATACAGATTTCTACTTTATCAACCTCGAATTGGATAACCCTGTACTTCGAAAATTGATAAACATCAAATTAAATTTGCAAATTAGAAATAATTTTTAGAATATTGTGTGCTACGACATCTATAATAACCTGGTACGAACTAACATTAAATTAATTTAGTAGTCAGTAAAGTATGATTTACATTTAGCGATATTCTGCAGAGGCTGATATTTTAAAAATATCACACGTCTATTTTCTACGAATCTCTAATGCTCAAAACACTGTGTATTACCTCAATTTTGTATGATGAGAAAATGTCAATATTTCTTGTTTCAAAACGAGAGAATTTGGCTTGTCTTACTGACATCGTTTTTAAGGTTCGTTTCTCGAGCTTTACTGTCACCCAATATGCAATGCAGACGGAATTCCGTTTATATTCGCGTCCAAAAACCACACTTTTTCTATGGAAAGAGCCACGCGTTATTTACACGGAACTCTCAAAAATTCCATTGTGGGTGTGAATCCTGACTAAAAAGAGAAAAAATCAAAGTGCAAATAAGGTCGAATTTCGTTGGAAACTCGGGTATGTTCCATATACATTCCGTAATAATTTAACGCACTTTAGCACAGGCAAATAGAACTGCTTTCCATAGTACTGCTTTCCATAGTACATGGGATTAATAATAATTTTCTAGTGAAATTAAAAAGTAATATTTGTTGTAATTTTTATATTTTTATTCACATACTTAAAACATATTTCCTTTTTGTTTAAATCTTAAAAATCCGCCTATGTAGGGTATTGGTTTACATGTTCACGCGCCATCCAATCCACATGTTACATTTTCACACAGCATCTTAAAAAAATAAAACAAAAATATTTAACGTAAAAAACTGCGTAATATGTAAATAGTGATACCATTGCAAAACTCATTTTTAATATCTCTCTAGCCCAATCCAATCGCAACCATTTGATAATTAAACTAATTTTTTTATAACTTAACTAAATAAAATTAATGTAACTAAAAATAATAATTAAAAACTATTAAATTAAAACGGTACGAGAAAATAAAATAAAACAAAACACACGCATGCACATTCGTGTGCGTATTCACCCGTCGACCTGTCACATGAAACTGAGAAGAGAAAATAAAAGATTCAATATACATACAAACAAAACAAAAAAAATTAATATTACCGCGAAACAGAAAGAGAAAACAATTATATTTCTCCAAAATATAATTTATTGTGTCTTTAATATTTTGTAGTACGGAATTTAGTATGGAATCCATACTGGGCAATTCTTTAACAAACGAAACATTTTGCTCTTTTCTACTTTATTCTTTTTTAATCTTTTTTCTCTCTTGTTTTTAAGACAACAATTATTATCGTCGAATTTACGCACAATTTAGTCGAGATATTGGTATCTGAAAACAGCATTAGATTTTTCAAACGTTAATTACAGTTTAACACCCTTTTCGAGTCTCCACATATAAGTATTCGTTTCGAAAACATATATTTTTAAATAGATATTTTTTGTGCGCTGCAGTTGATGACCGCCGTTTACATGCATTACGTCCATTATCTCCTTCTAACTTTGATACGGATTAAAATACACCTCCAGAGTTCGAGACAAATCTGGACAATTCTTTCAACTTGAAGCGGTAAATATAAAAGGACCCAACTCTCTGTAATATTTAGTGCCGTTATATTCCTTTATACAAGTTCATCTTGTAAATGATCTTTTAAGCCCTTTTTTATTAGGTAACTAATTTACTCTGCACTTTTGCTTTAAACCCTGGATTTTAGAGACCACCGATATTTTCATAATTGCACGGCCGCAGTGGATGATGTATTTATTTAAGATTTTTTCGGCTTTTCGGACAAAATATTATTTTTAATGGAGTTTACGACCTTTTTAGTAATAGAAAACAAAGAGGCCATTTACTAACAAGATATCTACCACAAAAAATACAAAAATGCACTCCCACCCATTTTTAACCCCAAGGTGCTTGTGTAAACATACACAAACCCTTACAAAAATGAGAACCTCCATTGGTCTCTTCTTGTACTAATAAAAATTTTGAATTTTTGCAGTTTGGTCGTTCCAACATTTTTGTATCAGTACGAAACCAAACTGTCAATAAGAGACCTAATTATTCATTTTTATAAGTGTTTGTGTACCTTTACCCACAAGTAACTTTTGTGGTAGAAATATTGTTAGTAAGTTCTATGACTTGAAAAGTCTTAAACATTGTATAAATGCTATTAAAAAAATAAATATTTTTCCGAAAAGCCGAAAAAATCTTAAATAAATTAATATCACCGGCCATTTCAAAAAAACTTCTTGAATGATGTATGTTCGTTTTTGGAAATGGATGTGTGTAAGCCTGGCCATCCAGATTAGCAGCTATCCAAAGCATTAATACTCGTTTATCAGCATATACTCCTGAAGACGCCAGCTCGAGTAAAACCATTAACGAATTTCCTCTTAATTCACGAATTCCTGCTAATATTGCATCCAACGACAAAATGTCATTTATAAAAATATTTGCCGCTATGATTAACGAGTTACGTCATTTAAACTAACGATTCCTGAAGCTATGTTTGTCCTATTACTTTCCCAAGAATCGTGGCCCGAAACAATCAATAATCACTTGGAAGTACCAAAAAACTTAAACGCTTGCCTTTCTTCTACCAGAACGTAAGGGGACTAAGAACTAAATCTCGCAACGTGTTCTCATCAATTCAAAGACTTCTATTTGATATTTTTGCTCTCATTGAGATTAATTTGAATAATGATTCCAACAGAAATGAGTTTTTTTTACCTCGGTTTTCAAAGTCTTCTGGAAAGATGGTTTTTAATGTCCAGACACAAATTTAACGGGTAGATTGCTTTTTTTTTGTAGCACACATCAACATTGATAGTCAAATTTTCACCATTCCCAACGCTGATAATATCGAAATAATGAAAAGAATGTATTTATTTTATGTTGCTTTATTCGCCCTCTAAGTCAGATCGTGGTCTTCCAACTTCTTACTAATGCTATTTTCATCTTTGGCCTGATGGATATTCAAGATAATACTTTTGTAGTGGGCAATTTCAATTTCCCCGGCCACTAAGGTAGTCTTAATGTCGACTCTGAAACTCCATCCGATTAAATTTTCGTATACGAAATTAGCCTTATATTGCAAACTTTGACAAAGACTCCAAAAAATTTAAATTTGAAATTAGAATATTGAACACACCGCCGTAACATTAAATATAATTGTTTAAGAATTTTTTCGGCTTTTCGGACAAAATATTATTTTAATGGACATCCATACAATGATTACGACTGTTTTCGACGCAGAAAACAAAGAGGCCATTTATTAACAATATCTCTACCACAAAAGTAGAAAAAAATGCACTCCCCTCCCCCAAACCTTTAACTCCAGGGCACTTGTGTACACAAAGATACACAAACCCTTACAAAAACTGAGAACTCCCTTAGGTAGCTTCTTGGCAAATTCTTCTTAATTATATGTGTTGGCTGTATTACACATACATAATTAGAATTTCCTGTGGTTTCTGATTTAGTGATATATAATTCGCTAAATCGATATGTTCTTGATTTGTATTGCAAGAGTTGGATTTTTGCCGTTTGGCCGTTGCAACCTGATGAGTAGACCCACTTTTTATCAGTACGAAACAAAGCAGCCAAGAAGCTACCTAAGGAAGTACTCATTTTTGTAAGGGTTTGTGTATCTTTGTGTACACAATTGCCCTGGGGTTAAAGGTTTGGGGGAGGGGAGTGCATTTTTTCTACTTTTGTGGTAGAAATATTGTTAGTAAATGGCCTCTTTGTTTTCTGCGACTAAAACAGTCGTAAACATTGTATGGATATCCATTAAAATAATATTTTGTTCGAAAAGCCGAAAAAGTTCTGAAACAATTTATATTCACGGACGTTTATAAAATTCTTCTTAATTAAATATAATCTTTAATGTTACGGCAGTGTAGAAAGGCAAAAACAAAAAATATTTTATGTTATTTTGTTTTTGTTTTTAATAAATTGAGTGTTCCTGTATTCCCCTAATTGTGTCTCTGTGTGTATTTAAATACATAGTTATAATGATTTTAGTGCTTGTCTGATGAACTTTATGGGAATTATATCAGACTCCTGCAATTCAATCTAACCTTGAGTTTCTGGTGATTTATTAATTTGAAGAAAAAACCCGACGGATGCCCTTCCACTGCGTTCAAACAACCTTGACTTTCATTCAAATTCATTATGAATCCGTGGTACAAAAGATTTCTAAACTTAAAGATTATTTTTCATCCGGCCCTGACCGTCTACCATCTACATCGTCCTGAAAAACAGCAGTGACGCATTCTTGCCCAGCCGCTGACAGCGCTTTTCCAAAAGTCCTTTTCGCTTCTAATTTTTCCATCGATTTAGAAAACCTCCTGTACAGTTCCGATCCATAAGAGCGGCTGCAAATCAGGTATTTGTAATTACAGACCGATTGTAAAATTGCATTGTATTCCTAAGCTATTTTAAAGTTGTGTGTACTAGTCATTGTACGTTTATTGTAAACCGTTGTTTTCTGACAATCATCAAGGTTTTCTCAAAGCACATTCCACGATCACAAACCTTACTGAAATCACAGTAAGGTTTGTGAAACATTAAATACCATGAAGACATGGAATGAGGTGGATTCACCGATTTTAGTAATGCGTTTGACAAAATTTCTCATGAAGTGATTTTATTTAAGCTTAGGGCTTACCATCCCAAATTCTCCGTTGGATATGGGCTCTTATGTACAATACTGTTCAGGTCATCAGAATATCAGCTCATTTCTAAGCAAACTCTGGTGTGCCTCAATCCCGCCATCTGGGCCATTTTTTTCATTCTGTCTATCAACGACTTTGAATTATTAAATACAAATTCATCTATATCAATATACGCCGATGGCATGACGATTTACAAACGAAAGCTGTTTTGCTTTCGCAAATCCCGCTTAGCTTTAATGTTACAAAACAATTTTGCTTTCAGCAATATTTTTTTGTGAATTTCCAGTAACAAAAAATAATTGTTCATCATAGTTGGCTTTTATTTCAGTAGTAATTGTAATCTGAATCGGTTTTATGAAAATCTTTTTTTTAGTTTTATTAAGCCAACTTTACTTTAATTACTACTGATAAATACGCCAACTATCCGTTACTGGAAATTAACAAACAAAGCGGGCTTTGCGAAAGCAAAACAGCTGAACTTCAAGCACCACCAACAAAAGCCTATTATTATAATCCGATCTCAATAACTTCTCTACGTGGTGTTGAAAGAACAGCCTTGAGTTAAACGTGAGCAAATACCAAACAAACAGCCAGTTCTGTTCGTGATTTGGTTGTTATGTCTGATCGCGGATGAAATTTCAGACATCATACCGATCATTCAATCATGCCATCAGTGCAAACTCTGTACTCGGTTTTATCAGGCGTTGGTCGAAAGATTGCGACGATTCTGACGTTACGAAGGCTTTTTATTGAACTGTTGTTCGACTCCTGCTCGAGTATGCTAGTCAGGTGCGGTCGCCTTATTACCATTTTATTTAAATCATTTTTTATTATATTTTATATTATTTTATTTTGTTTTATTTATTTTAATTTATTTAATAAATCTGTTTGTACTAAGCAGATTCAACTTCCGTTTTCCTTCCGTTCGCAACAGGTTTTGTTTTGCTTAGCTATCCTTTATATGGATAATTTGCCTTTTTATAATAAGATTTGATTTTTACAGTAATATATATATGTATTGACGCGTGTAAACTTCTAAATTTTCTGTAACTTCATTGGTTAAGCAATCCTTTCATATCAGTTATACTCAAACAATAATAATAACATACAGATGCAGACTCCCCGCGCCCGTTTGGAGGGGATTTTTAGAGTTTTTATGTTCATGATGATTAGGTACGCAAAGTATTTTCAAAATTTCATTTCTGTCATTAACTATTATCCATGTCAAACTAAATTAATTTCATACTTGTTAATTAACTTTGAACTGTAAATTTACTATGGTAATTTTTTGTGCTTCAAAAGTAAGAGGTAATAAAATTATAAGTTGCGAGTAGAGTATTTTATGCAGACAATGTATTTAACTTATTTTTGGATTTCAACGCATTTCTATAAATTTAAACATAACATTATTTTACCGATTCACCGTAGGTATAAAATACACAGCTAATTTATCAAAAACTAAATAAAGATTTATGGACCATTAATGATGCAAACAAGTATAGAAATAAATTACATACAGGAAGTATTTTCAAAATATATATTATGTAGTGTGATGTAAAAGTTACATTAGCCTAATTATTGTACCGTCAAAGCGTTAAAGTGCACCATAAAATTTAATAATAAATTTAGAAATAATAGTTTTTTTGTACACTAAATAGGAAATTATACCATCCTACAGTTAACAATAATATCAAAGATAACTAAACTTCAAATTTGTATTTTGTATTCACTTCTTTTCGTATACTTGCTTAGAATTTTCCAAAGTTCATTTAACGTTATATATTTGGCTTTAAAATATAATAATAAAATTAAATTTCCCTTTTATAGTTTTATCATAAAATCTATTATTATTGTTGTACATATTATTATTTTGCCGCATAAGCATTTATGTATATACCAACTGAGTGTTTTTGGTGTTACTTTGTAATTTTTGTATGGCTTTTCTTATACAATTGTTTGCGCGAGTTAAAATTTTTATTTTCCCCGCTTTGAAATAATATGGTGTCGAATTGAAAGTATACATCTGTCATTTTTTATGCTTTATATTAAAAAATAAAAAAAAAATAATATAAAAATTATAAACTTGAACAACAAAACATAAAGAATATATATATGTTAACCCTTTATGGTGCATCGCGAAATTGATTATATTATATGGGGAATATTATTTTACGACCTAGAATATGCGAATATGCGGGTTAACCATAAATGCACATACTTATCAAGGGAGGAAGATTATTTAAAAGTGTTTTTTCTTGTGGCGATGTCATTTTTTGTTCATTTTCTTTGAATTTGGTTATGTATGTATTTCAGAAAATAACAAAAAATTTATATATGCGGATATTCTTAACAATCGAAAATCAAGAAAAAATATTAAACGAAATAAAATCTGATTAAATTCTACAAATATAAAAAAAAATTCTCACTCCATAAATCATGTTACTTTATAATTTTCAGTCAGTTTATTTTTTATGTGCAGAAAATAAAGTGTTGAATCGGAAAGCTCTCTTTAAAAAAAAGTAACTTTAATCATCTTGAATATTTATTAAAAATACATTATTATAATTTAAATAATATTTTGTGTTTATGCTTATCGCTAATACAGGATCAATGAGAATTCAACCGATTATCGAATACTCGATTAGCAAATGAATCGATTTGAATGTTTTTTTACCTACTGTAATCGCCATAAAAATACACGATTTTAAATTCCGCAAAACAAACAAAAAAATTTTTCAGAGAATTTTAGCATCCGAGGTCATGATATAAATATTTCTTCTTGTTAACCAGAACTTGACTCATACGTATTTTGTTGAATAACTAAATGTATCTAACTCCTTTATGCATAGGATGTACGAAAATAGAATGTTTTACACTTTACTATGTTACTTTTAGCCACAATAACTACTACTGTTCGTAAAAAACAAAACTGGTAAGCAAACCTTTAAAGCCATGCAATTAAGACAAATATTCTCAAATGTGATAAACGTTTATATATAAGGGAAAAGGTTCTCAATATGCTAGAATGTCTTTTGCCTAAACATAGTTTAAACTTCTTTCATCAATTTAAAACCAATTGGCTAAGGTATAGCCAGTAAAGTTTTCCCAATAGGCTATATTTTAACAGAGATTTCAAGCATATTTTTCTTTAAACGATAAGTCACTGTTCAATTGATATTAATTTAGTTCTATCGTTGTTGTTATATTAATTTGGTTTCATATTTTGGTTAGTTAGTTCAATCGATTTCTTAACCTATTGAGACGGCGTTTGTGTTATAAAATTGTAATTCCAACATAAGATGTGCATTTGGCTCCAGAAAATTACCAATTCGAATAAAATTAAGCCATATTGCTCAACTGATTGGTAAAGATCGGTTACACGATGAACACGAATTATTAGATTAACGACCGGGCAGTTTGTTGCTGCATATTCCAAAATGATTGTCAGATCCCATTTTAAAACGGCTACATGAATTAAAAAAGTCTGAATTAAAAAAGTTTTTTTTTTTGAATTAAAATAAGTTTTTTTAATTCATTTTAAAAATGAATTAAAATCAGAGTTGAAAATGAAATAAAAAAAATCAATAAAATGAATTTAAAAAGGCATTTATTAATTCATTTTTAAAATGAATTAATATAAATATTTATAAAATGAAATAATATAAGCCTTTTTTGTTTCCTTTTATAAATGAACTAAAATATTTGTTGTAAAATAAATACATATTTAAACTGTTAGGAATTACAAAATACGAAATTGTAATTTTCTTTACTGAATCCTACCGATCGTTACATTCAGATTTTTTGAAACATTAGTAATCTCCAAGGCAATGTAAATCCATGCAACTATTATTTTCATTAATGAAAATTTTTTGGAATTTAAATTTAAATTTGGCACGTAGAAATTTAGAAAATTTTGGTTTTTTATTTTCATTAATGAAAAAGCAAATAAAACTGTTGATTTCCAGAGACATTTTCATTCCTGAAAATCAGACATTAGAATATCTTATTTTTATTAATGAAAATATTTAACTAAAATTAATTAAATATTAAATAATAAATAAACGAGGCAACAATTATAAAAATAAAAATCTATAGAAAACAAATAATATATTATATTACATTTAAATTCATTTTTATTTAAAACTAAAATTTTTAAAATGAAATAAAATGTGCCTTTTTTAATTCATTTTGAAAATAAATTAAGGTAGGTGTTTCAAAAATGAAATAGCATAAGCCTTTGTTAATTCAGTTTTGAGTTTTCTGATTTTTCTAAATCGCTTTTTTTAATTCATAATTTTATGTTAAAAATATGAATTAAAATAAGTCGCAGATGTTCATACAAAAGTCAACTTTTTTAATTCATTTTTAAAGAACTTTTTTAATTCTGACTTTTTCAATTCGGTACCCCTTTTAAAACTGTTATTCTATCGATTATCGAATTTAAATTTAACGTATTTAAACTGAATGATTTAGACTGTGTCCGAATTGTGTGATAAATATTTTTTAGTATTAAATTTGTGAAAATACCGAACGTACCCGAATTATCGGAGATAAATTGTCGTTTGCACTTGCTCAATGGACTATTATGATTAGAAGCTGATTAAAGTGAATGATCTGGAACCAAGGAAGTATAGTACTCAACAGCAATATTGTATTTTGCTTTATAAAATTAAGTCAATACAAAGTTAAAATAAAATAAATAAAATTGTGTTCCAACCAAATTCCAACTAAAACGCGGGTTCTGCTAGCTTTAGAAAAAGTTAGTAGAACTTATATCAAAAGACGATTTAAAAACAATAGGAGAATTAAAGGTTAATTTTAGGCTAATTAAATGCACTATTATTTTTTTTTAATTCGCTCGCTCTAGGAAAAAAGTAAGGCTTTATCACTTAAAAGCTAACAGAACCCACATCGAAAGTCGGACCAAAAATCAAATTCGAACGCAAAACAAGATCAATTGACGACAAATAATTTTATTCTCATTATGGCCTAATGAAATTCCACATTAAAAAATTTTGGGCTCCACTTTGTCTTGACCAAACACATTTTATGATCTGAAATTTGGCGAAAAACGAGTGGAACCCAAAATTTTTTAACGTTGCTTTTGATTGAGCCTAAATAATGAGCCTAAAATTATTTGAATGACAATTGTTCTTGCGTTGCGTTCTAATTTCGGTTTTGGTCCGATTTTCTATTTGGGTTCTGCTAGATCTAGATAAAATGACCTGAAGTTTGGTCAAGAAAAAGTGGAGCCCAAAATTTTTTAATGTGGCATTTCATTAGGCCATAATGAGACTAAAATTATTTGTTGTCAATTGATCTTGTTTTGCGTTCGAATTTGATTTTTGGTCCGGTTTTCGATTTGGGTTCTGTTAGCTTTTAAGTGATAAAGCCTTACTATTCTCCTAGAGCGACCGAATTGAAAAAAATTAATAGGGCATTTAATTAGCCTAAAATTAACCGTTAATTTTGTTGTTAAATCGTTTTTTCATATGGTTTCTGCTAACTTTTTCTAAAGGTAGCAGAACCCGCGTTTTAGTTGGAAGGGATGGAGCCCAAAAATTGTTAATAGAGCATTTAATTAGCCTATAATTATCCATATCTTGTAATGTTCTGCCGTATGGGTTCTGCTAACTTAAGGGACGTCAAAAACTTCAGAAAAGAAAAATTGTTTCACGTTAGTGCCAAATATTTTTGCTAGAAAATATTTATCACTCCGAATTGCGAGTGACACACAGTCGTAATAATACAAATATTTGCGATCGAACTTCACGTTTTTATTCTGTCAATTTCTCAACTAAATCTAACGCGCTTTTAAAATAAAACACTGGTTGAACATAAATAAAAATAAATACAATAGTTGAACAAAAAAATATAAAATGTAATCCTACGTTAATAACCCAAGTAACTATTTGTAGTGCCAACATATATTAAATTCTTTATTTTGTGTATGATGAGATCACCAAAGTACTCCCCTTCTAATCGATTGAATTGGGGTAGTTGAACTTTCCGCTTTGATCGGTTCGTTCTTGGCAGTGCTTGTGGCAACTGCTGACTGCTACTCGTTTGCTGATTTGATACTGATGCGTCTGGCAACTGTTGATTGTATAACTCGTTTGCTGATTCTTTAATTGTGGACTATCATATATATAATTGGTTTATCATTCCACCTAAATGCTGGTTTTAGTTGGTTAACAGACACATTTACGATGTGGTTGTGCATGTTGATTGTATACGGTAGCCTAGTAGGTAGCTGTTTACTAGTATAAGAGGTCGGTTTGATGTTGAATGGTATTGTTCGAACTTAGATTTGCCATTGATTTGCGTAACTTAACTAATATATTGTACATTGTTTTGTTTTTCGCTCGATTTTTGTATGTCGAAGAATCCACCTCGGTTACGTAATGTCGGATACCATAGACTAATTCAGCTGGAGTTGTAAACAGATTTTCTTTAATGATTGATTTGATACTCGTAAACCCAACATTATGATTGCCAATCTGTAAACCCATCATGTTCTATTGCTATGATTGCTGATATGAGCGTTTGGGTCTCCTTTCGATATGCCCGTTTGATTGCAGATGATAAGGCGTCATTCGAATCCGATCAGCTACCGAGGCGGTTGTAATCGGGACATCCAAAACGTGCAATCCAACAGCCAAAACGTGCACGTGCGACTGGTTTTGCTGACATATCACTTAATGGAATCGCTTCTGCTCAACGAGTAAAATGGTCGCGCTACGTTGTAATGGTAATGATCTAATGAAATCTGGTGGGATGTTGTAACATCACATTTTTCGATGCTATAAATTTACATCTCTTTCATCACGAATAAAATTTAACGTTTTTTCCATTTATCAATTACGTTGTTTCTAATGCGATCTCTACCTAATCGAAAAAAAAACATTATGTCGTTCTACTCTTATTCTATCACCTATACGTATTTTATGAGTGATACTTTATCGAAAAACAAAAAAGAGATAAATAAACAATTTATTCTAGTAGAATGCGATCGCAATATTGAAAGCAAAATTTAAAAGCGAAATGACAATCAATTTTATTTAAGGAAAAAGAGACATAATATTCGATAAATATCGAAAAAAGTGATGTTACAACATCCCACCCCTGATGTGGCTAAACCGTCGATCTAGTATGATGATGTATACCTTCCAATTTTGGCCACACATACTTTTCGATTACACCATTCGTTTGGCCACACATATTTTTCGATTACAAGTTAGTTGGTGCTTATGAGTCGAATCACTTGTTGACGGAATTTTAGTGTTATATGATCGAATTTTCGCAGTCGATGTATCGTACCGCAGAACATCTCACAGATTTTTTTTTTTTAATTAGAGAAGTTGGATGTTTTATCCTTGATAGAAGATCCTCGATAGAAGATTCCTATCCCGGATAGAAACTCGCTCACAAAGTCCAAATGACTGATTTGTCTGGGTATACTTGTCTTACTTCAGTTGGTATGCGAAAACAAGCGTTTTATGATTCGTACAGTTTCAGTCTTACTCTTCCTACCAACATGTAGTGAGAATGTTTGACACTTTAATACCTTACCAAAGTTCTCGATCATACGTATTGTATTTTTGTGAAGTATCTATTGACGTTTTGACGCAATGCTGCTCTTACAGAAAAGCTCGATGCATCTACATATAATGCGAGTTCTGCGTTCTTTCTCGGAAAAGAAAAAAGATGTGACTGATGCGAATTGATTTTTGCATTTTTCGAAGGCTTCGTTTGCTTCATCGGATCCAGATCAATATTGTTTTGTCGTTTCTAATATTTCCTTTTATCCTTAGAATAAAGACGATTTTGGCATCTAATGTATTTGGTATAAATTTTTTATAATGATTGATCGTCGCCATGAAGGTTTTGAGTTCCTCGGCCAAAACAAGTTTAGAAAAATTTTGAATGGCCTTTATATTGCTGGAAAAAGAGAAAAAAAGGCGCTCGAATACTAATCGTGGAGGTCTTTCGTGCTCGGACAGTGTTTTCGAATTCGATTAATCGTTGAGAATCGTTGAAATATTTGAGGCACATTGCGCAAACCAAATGCCATAAACATAAACTGGTACAAACCAAATGGCATAGTGATGGCTGTTTTGGAATGTTGTTCGCAGGAATTGAAACCTGATGAAATGCTTTTTGTAAATCTATTTTGTTAAAATATTTTTTTTCCACTGAGAATACTCGTGCAATCGTGAATATAAGGTATAAGGTAGTCAGGCACCGTTTGAGCATTTAAAGCGCGGTAAGTGATTTGTAATGGACTTACCCAGTTACTAGTCGATAGACGACACAAAACCGATTCTATTACTATTAAATGATATTGGGACTCGTCTATTGCAGCAACTTCTCTGAGTCTAATTTTCGAGATTGAACGAGCCATGGTATTTCGATGTACGATGTCTAAATTTTCAATTGCCGATATCGAGAAGACATTTTTGTGTTGTCTGCGATTTAGTTTAATCGTACAGCGCAACGTGAATCAAGGCTTTAATTTCTTCTTTTTTGAAACGATGGGAGTTACAAGTTGTCCATCAATGACCCAATTTTAAATGAACCAACAGGTCAATGATTGGTGTTTTGACGTTAACATTCAGCAAATTCCCAATTGAAATGTCGTTGTAAACTTAGATCTAGTTTAATTCGTTTTGCCATAAATGTTTATCATCGTTTTGTTTGCTGCAAAGAGTTTATATTCGATTGGATTGTTTTTTTCATTTGGAGATGGCGGTATTACGGATACATGCACCGGTATCGACGAGGAACTTAATAGCTGATTTTGTCTTCACTATATCGACAGGCGGTATAAGTTGACGCAAGTGTTTCAAAAAATGGGAAAATCAAATTTTGGCAGAATTAATTATGAGGTTTAGAAATTCAAATTTCGTTATTCATTCACAAACAAAAACTTTTAAGCTCGTTTGGAAGAGGAGAGATTCAATTAGTCAACGTATCTCATTTAAACCGTTTCTCCCACTTAAAGCAGAATATGGTAAATAAATTTTTATTATAGAAATTAAAATACTAGTGATCTTTTAATGTGGAGGGGATTTCTATAATTAGTTACTATAATAAAGCAAACGCATATTTTAATGTTTACAAAGTACAAGGAACATTACTTCCAAAATTATAAATAATTTTATATTTGAATATAACATTTGTTTTTTTTCTTAATTTTTGGCTACGACCCCTCTCTAATTTGACAAGTAATAACTACAATTTTTTTTCAAAATTGAAAAGCCTAAATAGTTCATTTTCGTACCTTTAGCAAGAAAAGGATACAACTATGGTTTATGCTTTATATACCTGAACAAGGACAATATCAGATAAATCATGCCCTCATAAATCCATACATCTTTCCGGCGTCAAAATATTAAACTTTTCAATTTATCGGATTTTTTTTGATAACCTATTAATTATTAAAACCAGTGGTTATTTTATTAAGTTAACTTAAATGGTTGATTTTGGGTTTAACTCAACCTTTTATCTGTTTATCCCGAAGAGACACATTCAAATCGTATTGCTTCAATTTATCGAATGTGTGTGTATCGATTTACTAAGATTGTTTTGCTGGCTCATCCTGTTCATGATCTTTATCTGGCTCATCACATTCCAGCACCCTTTTTTTCCTTTTCAATTCCAAGGCATATTATCTTGATCGCTTTTCATTTACCGATCAACTTCACTGCCGGACCATCCTGAACAAAAGTAATGTAACCTTATGCTAGGCCTGCCACAAAGATCTTTCCTTTCCTCGGTTAGCCAAGTCGTCACTAGTTTTATCTGGCAGCACGTTCTCGTGAACTGAGCGTTTGCCTCTAATCTTAGCGGCTTCTTGAACTCTCTGTTTTTTTTATTCATGGTTTCGGTTGATTTCGCCAGTTTTCAAGTTGCGTATATCAAGAATCAAGCTGCATCGAAAAATCATCATTCTATCGTAGCCAACAGTTTAGGATGTAGTGACCCAGCTTACCTCATCTGAAGTAACTTCTTTGACTTTTAGTGTCACGTCGCATCAATTGTATCTCGTGACTCCAAAAACTGTGTGCTAGTTGCCACAACTCTTCCCTTATTAACGCCTTTATTTTCGTGGTATCCTCAGAATGAAGCTCACACAATTTTTTATGTGTCAGTTCCTAAACTTGCTTATATTGTAAAGCCAAAACTCAATAAGTGATGTTTTGCTTGGCGTCTAGTATTAGTTCTTAAAAGAAGCTTTATAGGTGATCGTCTATGACATCACTAATAACGTGTCTTCTGCGAGTTAATTCGTTCAACACATCTGCAGGTACGTTACCGTAAGTTTGGCGTGCCAATTTCGTTATATGTCTTTTAAGTCTTGCAGGATCTCTCCACGTGGTTGTCGTTTGTTTTGCAATTTAGTTCCAACTCTGCCGTGACTATCTGTTGCGGGTAAATTTTACAAAGCTCTTCATCGCGATGTGATGCCATTGCGCCCCAACATTATGCTGCCGATTTTGTCGTCGAATAACGAAAGCTTTAAAATTATCCTATTGTGCTTCCGGTAACTGGTTTTGTTGAAAACGATTTATTTAGCTGACCGGTGCCCTAATCTTATTTTCAAGCTCCTTCAATCTGATGTCGACTTTTTCTTCAAAATTTTTCATCCCTTGTTTAAGCTCTTGCATTTGAAGCTTCTGGGCTTGCTTAATTTGATCGAGTTTAAGGTTCTGCTGATGAAATTTCGTATTTTGCTTTTTACGTATAGTTCAGAAAATTGGCACCCTGCTCCTCCCGCAGTTCTGCTAATTAGGAGCTTTATTCTTTACGTATAAGTCACCAATTTTTTACTTTTTCATTGCTAGCCTGGACTTTCTGCTCATCGTTTGGGATAACTGGCATCTTCTTTTATGGTCTTGGCGTCGGTGATGGTTGTTTTGATCTGCGTGCCCTCCAGTTTCGATATCCTCTTCCGTGGTGCTCTGCAGCCTCGATAGGATGTCGTTTTTATAACCTTCAGCTGAAGTTCCGAAACTCTGGAGCATATCCTTGAACTGTCGATTATTTTATTTTCAAATACTAACTTTTCGACAAAAATAACATATTCAGCATATTCAAAGTTATTCGTTATTATTTTTTTAAAGTAAATCGTTATTTTTTTTTTCGCCAAAATAGCTCGATCCATGGACAAACAGGGAATTCGAAGTTTTGATAGTTGTTTATTTTAGTATGAGGATTAAAAATAGAAAATTCATAAGAATATTTAATCATTTTTGACATAAGAAATGAAGTTTACTTCATGTAGGATAACAATTTCACAAAGCGTATTTTTGTCAAACTATTATGTTTTACTGATCTCATTTTCTCATGCCGATACAATTTTTTCGAAACAACCAAAGTTGTTTCAAATACTTTTTACACTTTGGCGAAACACACTTACACTTAATATACACATTTTATTAAACACTTGTTTTTCTATTTCTCAAAAAATTATATTTTTGATTATTTTAATTTAAAAATTTGCTCAAAAAGTTTAAAGAATCACTCGATCCATTTCGACTTGTTAGATCATCATCGGGAGTGTCTACTGATTTGAAAGAAAAAAGTAAAAAATTTAAATATATATGGTAGAAAAAATAAATAAAAGAAGCAGAGATAAAAAATGAGCAATAAACATTAATATATTGATCGTTCCAACCACCTGTTGTTTATACGGAAAAATTAATAATAAAAAAAGGGATGGAGGATAGCAGGTAAGCGATTAATCATCGGCTGAGTAACAAAATTCAAGGTATATTGAAGTTCATAATAGGGTACATATACTCTTTCTGCTAGACTAGCAAGCAAGCAATTTTATAGCCAAAATCCTGGCCAGTAATCAATATTACCAAAGAAATTTGATTTTCAAATTATGTTTTTCAAAAAAATTTTGCTTTTTTTGCTAAATATACTTTGAATTCTGTTACTCAGCCGATGACTAATCGCTTACCAGCCTTTTCTTCTTCAACTTTTTTATTATTAATTTTTCAGTATAAACAACAGTTGGTTGGGACGATCAATATATTAATTTTTATTGCTTAATTTTTTATCTCTCTTTCTTTTATTTATTTTTTCTACCATATATATTTAAATTTTTTACTTTTTTCTTTCAAATCAGTAGACACTCCCGATGATGATCTAACAAGTCGAAATCGATCGAATGATTTTTTAATTTTTTGAACAAATTTTTTAATTAAAATATTTAAAAATCTAATTTTTTACGAAAAAGAAAAACAAGTGTTTAATAAAATATGTTGATTAAGTGTTGTTTCAAATATAATAGACCCCAATCATGGACCATCCAAATGTTAATTCATCATAACTCATTCAAAAATAATTCTTGTACAAACCAATAAGCCAAAGAGATTTATTTCCCAAAACAATTCATCCCTAGAATATTTTATCAAGAACGCGTCAAGATTTAATGCAACTGCAAAAATAATTCATAAATTAGGTACTTGCTTCCACGATTCTTATAGGGAAACTTCTGTAAATACTATACGTTTTCTGGATAAATTCAAAATTTCACATATCAAAAGGGGCTGAACTTGAGAAATCATACTAAAATATAATCCGACCAATAAAACTTTCAAACAAAAATTTATTATAATTTATTTATATCGAATATTAAAAGTTCTAGCTTCGCAAGTTCGTTTGTTATTTTTCAAGTTTACAGGATGTTCCAGGAATCGCTACTGACGTGGTTAAGATCGTTATACATAATATTTATGATTATATTATAATATTCATTAATGAATTTTAAAAAAAATGGTCTTTACTGTTGTGTTATGTTGGTCCGTGCTACCTGGAAATTGGTCCTTAAAGAAATACAGCCGATAATAACTCAAAAGAACCAAAACAATTTTTTTCGATTGCTCAAAAAGTAGTAATTGATTTGTTAAGTGAACAGTATAACCAATCAAAATTTTCACAAGCCGACAGTTAGTTAAGAGTTAGAGCTTTAAAGGCGTTTTTTATGTAAAATAATGGTCTGAATGATGAACTCTTAGTACATTTGTTTACGTCTAAAATTCATACTCTCAGCAAATCAAATTCATCTGTTTTAAAGCTTCTAGTTTTTTTTATTGTTTATTTGCTAGCTACATGTGTTGGATAATAGATGTCATCCAAAGTTAAAAGAATTAAGAACAAAATAATTATTTAAGTGTAACGACCATTCCCTTTTTTATTTAAGAGAACCATCATAGTAGATACATTACCTCTTAACTGAACTGAATAGATCGATTTCGTAGCTAACTTCACGATTTGTTAGTGTTAAGGAAAACAAAGAAAACGTTAAAGAGAATTGCATGCATTTTTTCAAGACGAATTGAATACAATTTTAGTTTGTTTATTAAAACTACTTTTTGTATTAAATTGATTTGAAATATATTTTTGCATATTTCGATATAACGGCTACAAATTTTCGAATTCACTTAGCACAGAAATACTGTCGTCATTGTCATAAGTAGCAATTGTTATAAGAGTTTGACTATAACAGACATAATCTGACTTGTTACCATTCAATACTGATGTGCTACAACCATTTATTGACTAAATCCTTAAATAAATTGTCAGAATATAAATATCAAAACAAAGCAAATTCTAGTTTCTAACGTAATATTTTCTTAATTTTAATGACATACGGATCATTTCTAAATAACAAGCACTCACACATTTCTAAATAAACTCAGGATAAGATAAAATTTTATTTTTCGATGTCATCTTTTTATTGTTATTTAAATTATCTACTAAGCAACTGAATATTTCTGCTATTCATATTTCATTATGCATCACACGCTGAAAATATTTATTGGGTATTTTAAAATTTAAAACGATATAAAATGCAAATTAATCCGAATATAATGGGATTAATTAATCTTTTGATATAATAACACAAAAGATATGAATTTTTTAAAAATCGAACTACTATCTCGGATGTCACACTATACATAGATACAAAATTTGAAAACTGGTTGTGTGAATTACCTTTATTATCGACATAAATTAAAATTTTTGGTAACTTGGTCTATTAAAACATAGATGTCAGTACCCCAACAAAAAATTATATTTATATATTTAAGACACAAACCATATAAAAACACCTTATTATTTATATGCTACTTGTTGGATACATTTCTCGTACAAGTTTTAAATAATTTATTACATCTTGAGAAACACATAAATAAATAAAATCGCTTAAACATCTTCTCAACAAAAAAAAAAAATAAATTTACATAAATCAATTTCTTCGTTAAACATTTCTGGTGTATTTTTTTCTGAATAACAATTTATAAAATTATAAAGGCATCATAATTCATTTAATTGATTTTTTGTTGACGTGATTTTTGAATTGCTAATTCGGAGTGTATATGTACAGCATTTTTGTCTTCTGCTGAATAAATTTTCGATTAAATTAATTTACAAATTATGCTAATCGGTGTTTATTAATCTACAATCAATAACAATATTTACGAATGTCTATACTAAATCGTTCTAACGTGTGTCTTCTTTATTTTTATATTTTTTAGATTTGGATTTCTTTTGGATTGGATAAGAAAAATTTTAATTAAAAATTAAAACCGCAACCGTACTAAACAAAAAATAAAAAGGTAAGCCAATTTTTTACATAATTAATATATGTTGCACAATATGTTGCATTTTGTTGCGGCGTGTTGCATCATACATTTTTTCTGATTGTTTAGTCGTTACCATATAAATAGCTAAGTGCAAATTAAGCGCCATGTGCGCTATTTTTGAAATATACTAGTTTTGAATATGTAAATAAAATGCGTTGTGCATTATTTTTATCAAATTGCACATGTTGAAAATAACAATTAACAAAAAATATGCCGAATTTAATTTAAAATCGGACTTAAAAACGTATAAAGACGATGCGTCGTAATATTTTTTACCATATGTGTGAATTCTTTAAGTTATTTCACATTGAGTGTATATATACAATATGTTGGTGGTGGTTGGGAGGGAAATTTAAATTATGTTGTTGATTATGAAAAAATTCTCGATAAACTTGAAAAGCTTTGAAAAGATCCAAGAAAATATAAATTCTATTTATAAATTATGCACAGAATTAAATCCAAACCCTTATTAAATATATTGGGTTTAAAGGTTTTTTTGATGTGTACCAAACCTTTACTTTTTTCCCCGGGAATGAGTCCGGATGTTCATTTTCATATAGTACAATTCTAATTTTTGTAAGCGTTCGCAACAATTCTCAAATTCGAATCCGTTCGGTGTTATTCTGCAGATTATGTTTCAAATTGTAATTGTTTATCAAATTTAAATGACATTTTTATAAGAAATGTTTACATTTTAACATGCACTGATAGTCATTTTTCCGACCTAGAATCATTTATGATATAGGAAAATAAAAATTTTGAATCTCACACTAAAAGCGTATAGCAAAATTAATTTTGATGTTATAAAAATTTCCAAAATTTAAACTCTCATGAACAAATTAAGGATATTGCAAATTCGAAAGAAATAAAAAAAAAGTTCCCTTATTTGTTAGAAGTTTCACTTATTTGGGATCTTTACCAATAAACGGGTACCACTTTAAACCATATAACAAGAAAAAATCGTTTGCCGTCGGCAAGTAAAATATTTAAGTTAGTTGCGTTATTTTTGAATGATTTTGTTTAAAAATATTTTGTGGTTTTAGTTTTCCTTACGGTATATTCCTTTACCGTCACGTCTGATCATTCTCATCGCTGCTGGTTTTCGGCTCTTATACTATGGCAGCTATTCATTGTACAAACCTACTTATAATCAATTTATTTTAATTATCAATAATATATATCATCATAGAGATCACTTGTCTTAGACAATGGTTAGGGTAAGGTTCATTTAAAACAGATCTTCTAAATAATTCCGTAATTTTGTGTAGTAAAGTTAAAAGCTTTCTGGATTAGATGTAGTTAGGATTTAGATTAGAACTTGAAAAAACTGTTGTTTTCTTGGAAGACACTGGATTTTGAGCAAACTGACTTTAAGATCGCTAGCCGATTAAGATTAAATTCGTTTTGTATACAATAAAATGTCCATTTGAATGTTGCTAATCCTGTTCTTCTCAACTGATTCAGATTTGTTTGTTTACACCGATATAATTGGAGCAACATGTGATTTTTGGAAAATGCTCAATTTGAATAAAACTAATTTGTTTCTTAACCGATCTTAAACTATTGGGAAAAAACTTGGTTTGCATCATGAAAATGGGATTTGAATATAAGTTTCATAGTGTGTGATTCTGAACATTTTGAAAATTAAATAAATCGGATTGTAGGAATCCTCAACCGATTGGGACGATACTTCGCTTGTGCAGTTAAAATAGGACACCACAATATAAATTTGAATGTATGGACTGGCCATTTCTAAACCGATGGAATTTGATTTGTACACGACGAAAGTGAATTACCATATGAGTTTCTGAAAGAACGTCAATGAAATAGAGTTTGTTATAATGAAAACTGAATTCTCGAGAATAGCTAATTTGAAAGAAATTACCCTACTTTTCAACTGAGTAGCGTAAATTGTGTGTAAATTCTGAAAACAGGTTCTCAATTCAGTTCCCGATGCAGTTTAGGAAATGTCGCTTTTGAACAAAGATACCCCATTTATAATCCGTTTGGGACAAAAGTCTGTTTGTACGATGAAAATGAGATACCAATATGAGATTTGGGTGTAATTTTGGACAGTGATTTGTTTAAATGGATTTTTTTTTCTTTAAGGGAACCTACCCAAACTAGTTTAGATATGGAATATATTATAAATCGAATCAACAATGAAACAATATAATATGTGGTCTTAGAATGAAAAGATATGCAATTAAATACTAAAAATAAATTTGAAGATAAAAAGACCCGATGGGATAACCTACGACTGCTAGTTAACGATGGATGCTCTAACATTTCTCAACTTAGGAAGACGCTCTCTTCAAATCCAATCATTCCAAGTTATTTGATTAAATCGGACGCGTCATGGATTTTGGAATTTATTGGAGAAATTTAATGATTCTATCATAAACAGTAGGTTATGTTGGAAACCAAACTTTTGCAGAGCAGAGCCGTATATAATTAACGGACCTGCCTGGATAAAAAATATAAAGCTTTCGATAAGGGTACCCAAATGACTATTTTGTATTGAAAAATTATATTTTCGTATGTTAAATTATCTTACATAAAATGTAGATCATTTTAGTATTATTTATAAATAAATATTGAAGTTCATTTGATTTTAATTTCACACAAAAAAAAAATTGTTTGTATTTAAAAACGAGCATAAATTTAACCAAATTTACAAAAAAAATATATTTATTTAACTTTAAAACACAGAGAAAATCCGTGTTTTTTATTAACGCTCGATGTAGATTTATCTGGAGCACTAAATTTTCTATGTCAAAACTTATATTTTATACGCGCTATTTTTGCATGTAATTAATTTATTTAGCTCTAAACTAAGATTTTTCATTTAACTTTTTAGTTAAAAGTCGATATATAAATATGTTACTCTACCTATTTATCGGGAGACGCTATCGGGAGCGCTTTCCATTTAAATGAGAAATTTGAAAAGGTCTTTTTTCGTAAACCCTGAAACCATTAGAAACTTAATTTTTCAATAAAAATGTAAAACGCAGCAAGATGAATTCTTGTTTATAACGGCATGTCAAAGTTAAAGTCAATTAGTATATTTCAGGTGATAAATGTTTGTTTTATAGATACATTTATTTTTCATTTTTATGGTAGAGCGACACCAGTGAATAATAGCTGCAGTTTCAGTAGAAATTTTTATTTGGCGCCGCATATAGTACTCGAATAATAAAACAGGCTAATGTTTCTTATTCGTATACCAAATTTGTCCTAGTTCAGAAATTTCTCCTAGCTCAGATTGACGATAATAACGTACACACAGTGCTGCCAGGTAATTTGCTAGTTTATCTTGCCAAATTAAAAAAAACTTTTTCTGGTGAATTTTTTAAAACCAGAGCGAACGGGGATCAAAATGATACAAATACGATTCAAATAATCGGTTAACCAACTTTTTGTTTTAATATCACATTTCAATAATATTAATAAAAAACTAAAATAATAATTGTAATAATATTTATCACATTTTAACAAAATAAAATATTACAAGTATTTATAACAAACTTGCAAATAAACGAAATTAAAAATAATAAACATATAAATAAATTCAAAAAGATATGTAATACTATATAACACATAAAATTATTAAATAATTTTGTACATTTCTTGATTAAAACGTTGGTACCTACATTTTATTTGTTAGTTCAAATGTGGTACAGTGTTTCGCATTTTTATCATAAACTCTTTGGTTAGTAAAATCATACAAAAATAAGTTTACCAGTTTTATACAAATGAGAAATCTATGTTAAACTTATTTATCTATGATAAAATTCCACTTAAAGTGGTAGAATCCAGTGAAATCCGAATTTTCGTTTTATTGAGATTAATCTATGAAAAAATTCGTTCGACATTTGCTGTTGCCACAGGAATAGTCAAAATTGCCATATTCACAGTTTTTAGATTTGGGAATTATAAATTACCGTCGCAACGCTTTAAGTTCAAAATAGTGTGCCAAAATATGTCAATCTCATTTTGTCGTGTAGCCCTAATTGTTCAAAATTTAACACTCTAACCTCTCACCATTCATCGTCGATTTTGGTAATTGCCTTGGCTGTAGGGAATAATTTGAATAAAATCTGTACATGCTACATTTTATTAATTATAATAATAGGAGCTTGGATTTGAAATGTCGTATTTATAATATAAACGCGTTACTTCCGAATACAGTAAATGAAGTTGCGGCAATTCACTTTGAAATATAAACGATTCAGTTTGTTTAACTCGTTCAACATAAATTTTAAAAGTTTTAGGTAAAGCTCGAACTGGGGATTTTACATACATTGATTAATTCGTTCTACGATTTCGAATTTGTTTATTTCTTAATGAATGAAAAATAGGCGGAATACCTC
Source organism: Nephrotoma flavescens (assembly GCA_932526605.1). Classification (NCBI taxonomy): domain Eukaryota; kingdom Metazoa; phylum Arthropoda; class Insecta; order Diptera; family Tipulidae; genus Nephrotoma; species Nephrotoma flavescens. The sequence continues at coordinate 112,772,875 of OW052220.1, read as the reverse complement.
ATATCTACTCAAAATTTGGTTTACCGTGGCTTCAAGTGATAGCCACCGAGTTTGTGCACTATAGTTCAACAAAATTTGTAAATCAGAAAAAGCTCTATTCGTTTTGGGCTCTTTTGGATAAAATTATACGTATCCCGTGTACAACTGTCCACAAGCACAGTTTGCACACAACGCGAACGAGAAGCATGTGCATTTAAATATAACAATTGATGTATTGCAGATTTTAGCATAGGAATAAGGTGGCCCATCGTGGCAAACGAAATTTTATGCTCCGCACAAAAGGTATAGTTTATTGCATCGCGGCTTTAGCCACAGCAGGATTGACTTTCAACTATTCAAAGAGTTTGGAGCTTGCTTGATGGAGTTTGATAGCATTTGAATTCGATAAATACTTGGACGTTCTCGCGTGTTGTTTTAAATCCCGGATTCCACCAGAAATCTTTAGTTCGCACGAACATATTTTACAATAGGGAATATTGTTTTCTTTCCTGAGCCATGGTTCAAGTAAAAGATCATCTTTCAAGCTTTTTAATAATTTTGTAGGTTTATTTAGGTGGCTAAAACAAGAACATTATAATAATAAAATGAAAAGATAAAACGTTTACAACTTTAAATAAAAATAAATAAATTCTAACCGAATTTTGTTGAAATTAAGAACATATAACAATTTAAATCTGCCCAGGTCGTGTAGGTCGAAGCCAAGGCTCCGTTCTTTTTTTGTTAATGGAGTAAAATTGTGGAACAATGTTGAACCATCTGTCAAAGCTGCGTCAAATTTGATTAATTTCAAGAAGATGTATCTGGATAGCCATAGTATATTGTGATTTGATCCTTTATCCTTTTCTTTCCTATCCTATTTTCCGCATCCTTTTGTAGTTTAGTTATTATAATTATTATTATTATTATTAATTATTATTATTATAAATAATTATTGTTATAATTTAGTTTTTTAATTGTTAATATAATTGATCATTGTTATTTATACGTCTTATATGTATTTATCATTCTTTTACATTATGTACTGCGTTACACAAAAGAAAATATTATGTATATTATATAATATTGTAAAAAGGTCTTAGCCTTATTTGTGTAAATAATTAATGAAATAAATAAATAAATAAATAAAAATAAATAAATAAATAACCTCTTTGCAGCAAACCTCTGCATTTGTATTCGTTGTTTGACTATGTTCTAAAAGTTTATTAATTAATATTTAAAATTACTAAATGTGCTGCTATTGTTTAATAACTTTAACTAACCAAATTTCTTAAAATATTTATCCATAATTTTAAATTAATTTGCTCAAACGAAAAATTGTGATGACATGGGAATGGCGGTTGAAAACATATTTTTTTTGACATTTCTTCCTAAACGCCATATTCTACATTGCCCTCTACACATTCATTTATGGATTCAGTACGATTTATGAATGAATTCCACCAAAATTTAAAAAACCTTGGATTTCGAAGAAAATCTTTTTTTTTTTAGGAAATTTTCTGTATCTTTTTTAGGGTTCAAAAAGCGTTTTTGCAAAGATAAATTTTGCAATCTCTCAGCACTGCGTACACAATACAAATATTTTATTTATTTGTTTATAATTTATTTCTCATTCATAATAAAAGGTCGAATGAGTTCAAAATAATATTGTACTAGATTTTAATAGGTGAGTGGTCATAAAAACAACCGAAGCCCCAAATACAGTTGTTTGTCCGCCAATATCCAAACCATCGCATCCCCGTTCCATGTCACGGGAACATAACGCACTTGTACTCGTTCGCAACAAGCGGCCGCGATACTCCACGTTGGTGCACTTTATTGCCAGGAACAAATCCTATAATTACCCACAAAAAAGAACCACAACGATCGTCTCTACAAACCCTTTGTACCAATAGTACAATTAAAGTTTTTAAAGTTAAATAAAAAATAAATCTTTTTATTCAATATATATGCGATAAAAAAGATTTTCTGATGGTATAAAAATCCAAGCCAACTTCTGAAGCCGCGCTAATTTTGGAATTTCTAAATATGTTTCGTTTATTACTTAAGATATACACAACAGATTCTCAAATAATCCGTTTCCAGAAGAACCGCCTTCGTCCAATTACTTGTACCAAATTGAGTAATTCCGCTATCTTATTTAACACAAAATTTGTCGTCGAATTAATTTTCGTATAGGTTGAAGTCATAAGAATTAAGAAAAAGTTTTTCTCCGATCGTAGAAAAAATATATCTGTCCGTTGTTTTTTCGAAACGAAAAGCTCATGATTCCAGTATGTTGTATTTGTTGGAAATGGAAATGTTAACTGACGACAACTAATATGTTTGAAGCAATCTTTTGAGGAAAAACAACTAGAATGTGTGAACAGACACAACAAATTAATTTTTCAGTACGACAATGCAAAACCACATGTTGCAAACTTTGTGAAAAATTATTTAAAAGGACTGGACTAGTAAGTTATACATCATCTCGCCGTATTCATCAAGTACAGCTTTGAAAATCGGCTTATTGATCGGATCGCCTGCAAAGACCAGAATTTCTTCAGAGAGTGATTCCATAATTAGCCTAAAATTAGGGGAAGTTGTAGCTGCAATGGAGCATACTTTCAATAAATAATTCTTTCATTTTCAAAACAAGCACATGTGTTTTATTTTAATAAAAAGGGTGTAGTCATATTCACACACCCAATAATATCACTGTTTGAGATAAACAAGTGGTATTTGGCCTCTATTTTCTCAAGCCAAATCCTCCCGACTTCTTGTATTTTATTCGTTAGATATTGACGACTAAAGCATCCAGAGTATTGATGACTAAAGCATTGGAATCGTGCCTCAGTATCATATAACGGCGTTACCACAACCTTTTCTCTAGAGGCTACAGATCCAGATGTGAGACCAGTTATGTTGACATTAGCTCTTTTCCGGTGTAATTTTAACCATCGTACAACGTTTTCAGAACCAAACGCAGACTGCGCTCCTGATGCTAGTAGAATTCGATGTTTATCCCTGGGATAGGGAAATGAAGCTTTAAATGAAAAAAAATGTTAGCAAATTGAAAAATCAGATAGTGCTAGATGCTTTCCGCTAAAATTACCACTATTAAAATAAATACAACCAGTAATTAATTATATGCAAACAACTAAAAAAATACTTACCTCACAAACTAATTTTTATTTTTTCTCAATTAGATATTTTCGCACCAAATAATATTGCAAGACTGAACGCTTGTTTCTATTGAACTCACACACACACATACACTTATAGTAACTAAGATATTTTTTCGTCTCGATGCGGTTTCGACAAACTAACGGTAATAATACTTTGTTTTTATTTTTTTCAAAAAATGCGGGTGCTCAATCTAAGTGAAATTTTGTTCTATAGGTCTGGACAGACCTCACTGAGACTTAACATACAATCACATTAAAAACACAAAATCCTTCTACAAAGTACAAAAGCAACGCGATATCCTCGAAAAATATCTAAAAGGGGTCTACAGGTAGGGATTATAGAAGTCAGAGGGTTTCAAATTTTTATTTCAGCAGAAAAAAAAAATATTAGCCATTGCAATTCAAATAGGTCTGACCAGACCTCAATGCACCTCCTAGGGTTATGCAGTTTTCCAACTTTGTCCTAATTGGTGATTTTGCTTCTAGCACAGCATTGCAACTATAGAAGAACTGGAGTTGCTTATTGAATTGTATGGACCACTCGAATTATTTTCCGCTTTTAACTCGTTGCTGTTATCAACTGCCGGTTCTGCCTTTTTCGACTACATATTCTGCAGTTGTATTTTGACCGGCAAACCGTGAATTGGTGTGTAAATGATAAGCAACTGAAACACTTTTTTTTTCTCTGGAATAATAATCCTGGAACATTCTACAATACATACAATGCTGCCTGACGGCGATACCAAAGAGCTTACTCATTTGAAAGGATTAGCCTTTGGATTTTGCATCAAATAATTGATCCAGTGTCGAGAAATTAATTTCCGAAATTTTATGACACCAGCCATCTTTTGATTCGCAACCTTATTTGTTAATTATTAAAATAAAATATAAATTAGGCAGAAATCGCGATTCTTTGCTGGTTCTCCTAACACTTTGATGCGACGCAGTTCTTCATTTGATACATGAGATAGATTATTAAGGGTTTTTGAGCAATTCTGCTGTAGGTTCGGCTGATCCACAAATTTTTTCAGCCAAGTATGAACCAAATGTTTCCGCTTAGCGTATATACCGTGCTTTAATTTTTTCCCAGGCTTAATCGTCATTAGCTATGGAAATGGTGAGTGATTAACGCGTAGGCTTCCCTCTTTAGCAAACCCTTTAAATACTGCAATTTATGCATCTTCGAAATGTTACCATTTGTATATATGGAAGCCTCTAAAATATCGCGAAATGTACGAAATTCGGAATAGTTTCCACTAAAAGCGAGGATGTTGACACGTAGTAGACGCCTTTCATTTTTTCGTTTCTTTAATGTGGAAATTTGTTATAGAAAGTTACTTTGGTTAAGTACCAGATGATCAAATATACGACTCACGGTATGAGCATTATTTTTTTCGTATAGGTTTTCCCATCTGATTAATTTCTGTTTTAATTCGCAATAGAGAGTTTCAATTTTATCAATGAAATCGGCATGTGCTTCATTAAATTTACCCTTCAGAAGCGTTTCTAGAATTTGAAAGTACTCCTTTTATTCATCGACTCGAGGAGGGTTTGCTAATTTCTGATTTCACTTATGCGTGTAGCCTCGTGTAAACATTGATATTTGCGCTTTAATGTTTAATGAGCTTAATTTTTGTTTGTCACTTAAAATTAAGGACATCACTCTCAAGAGATAATCAAACAAGGTAGCGGTAACAATCCATTATAACAAAGGCCTACGTTTTCTGCAAAGCCACCAATATAACCTGATAAATTTACAATAAAAATGAAATTAACATATGTTAAAACAAAACTGAATGAGAATTATTTATTGATGTATGTACATTATTAAGAAATTCAGTTAAAGCCAACTCAGTTGAAAATTTACTTCTAAAACCATGTCGGCCATTATCAATAATATTATGATTCGCTAGAAACTCATCCATTAACGAAAACACAATTATAAATTTTAAGACCTATAAAACAACACCAGTTTCCAAACTGCGGAATGTGACTTAACGGGTCGCTTAAAAAATGTAGTAATGTAGAAAATTACTAAGCCCAAAATTATCAAACGGATAGCCCAGTTTTAAAGAATAAATGGCTTAAATAATTTCGAGTTCGTCAATAGGATGGAAAAAGAATGAGTCGTAAACATAATCCGTGTCAAAATTCATAAAACTTCTATTTATATTGTAGCATGGACGCTAGATTTCAAATTTGAAGCAATGTTGCCAAAATATTTGATAAACTTAGTAATATTTATATACTATAAACTTAGTAAATATTTATAAATTGGGAATAATTTTTCCATACCTATAAATTGGTAGAGAAAATTGTTTTGAAAAAAATTAACACACTTTTTACCTCAGTAGCTATGCCAGAAAAAAAATATTTGAATGAAATTACATATAAAATCTTTCCCCAATTCTCTATTCCCTGGGAATTGCAAGAATAGTGCCACTGGTTGTAAAAATAGAATTTATAAAATTTGCGTTGGACGAATTATTACTCAACATACTTTGAGAATCAGCGAAGCAATTATCAAACTTTCTACTGTAATAAAATTCACGTGCAGCTTCAATTTTAACGGTCATCTTACAAATGTAATTATTAGCATATTGCTGGTCCCACTGATTGTCTCTGACCCGATTCGCCTTTTTCCTTTTATATTCGCCCTAGATATTCTAGGCTTAATGGGACGATTATGAAGCGACTCATCTAACAAAACTAGCTAGAACAAAACTTTCACAACCTTCCAGAAGTGATTTGGTAGCGGAACATAATAATCCATAGAATAGATGAATGAAACATTAGCTGCACTTAACTTGATTAGAAACTTGGATAGGTTGATTTTAGGCTTAACGGCTCTTTTGTAATTTCTTTTTTACTGACTGTGATCACTAATCCTAATCTAATAAACCTACATTGACGCGAGATAAATTATTACCCCGTAAAGTCTACAGAAACTGTGATCACAGATCACTCATACAAGTGAAGGTCGTTACTGCCGCATCAGTATTAATATACTGATGCGATGACTCTATACTGTGTGGGCCGGAAACTAATTTAGATATTAAAAACTAGTCCAAAATTAAAGCAGAGTAACATTTTAAACCACATTTAAAAATATGATGGTGCTCCCATAACTTTCTTCTTTAAATACATTTATCCGTTTTTTTTTTCAAAACTATAAATAAGCATATATATTTTAAGTCACGAATACGCCAAAATAAAACCACAAATATAATTTAGTTTATATAAATGCAACTCCAATATACGAGTAACAGTAATTAAACCAAAAAAAAAACTAATCTCAAAATTCGGATCCAGCTAAAACATATAGAACAACAAAAATACAAGAAAGAACCATATATAATTTATTTTTTGTTTAGTATTTCCGTTTGATTTTAATCAAAAAACTATAAAAAAAAGTATTTGGACACATTTTTTGATACAAAATAAAATAAAATTCACACATAATAAAAAACTATTTCACATATTAGTAAGTTCTAAACTAGTTTTTTTTATATATCGGTTAAAACCCCCAATGGCAATTTTTTATAAAAATTTTATAAACTAAATAATTCTTGGTATAACATTTGGCAAATTAGATTGATTTCACATTTTTTTGTAATCGAGATATATACAGTGCGTAACTAAATTCAGAATAAAATTAAAACTGGATCAGTTATAATCGAAAATACTTTTCAACGTCACTGTATGTGTTACAAATAAAATTTTTTTCTCGAAATTAAAAATAAAAACGATCTTAAGCCATGTGACTTAATTCACACACATTTTTATATATAAATATATCATCTAAAGACACAATTTTTTGTCTTTTTTTTATGGAACACACATAGTGGGGTAAGTATACAACAACAAAACGTCTCGCGGTTTAATATTTTCATGAATCATTCCTTTTTTCCCAATAAAATATTTTGATACAACGATACAGTAACATTTACTATATATACAGACGTTATCGACATAGGTTCGTGTCTATTTATCGTCTAGGATTAAAATGGTATACGAGGATAAAAATATAAAGGAACTGTGTGTTGTTCGACTGCAAACAAAATTAGTTTACCTTGAAAAGTGAAAATACATATTTCTAAGATTTATGATGATTCGAAAATGTTACGAATATTTAGAGTAGGCATTTCTGTTATGGTTGATTAGGAACAAAATAAAACTTTCTAATTTTTATGATTTAGTTGTTTGGTCAGGTATTTGTGTAAAAATAATTTGTATGAATTTGTTTAAAGTTACAAATTTTGCATGGATGCAGTGTTGCAATTGCATATGAGAAGAGCAGGACTTTTTGTTTTTGTTGCGTATGTTGACCTTACCATTAAAATATATTTAAGTGAATGAGTCCACAGGATCCGGGATATAACATTAAAGTTAAATTTGTGTCGTCGAAAAATATTTATGTGATAAGTTATGTTCATTATGGTGCAGTAATTATTTTACAAGTAGTAGTATATAACCTCACGAAACGTTATAAACAACCGAAGACGTATACGATGTCTAGCATTACAATATCAGTCTATAACAATGACTTAGAAGATTGATTGACCCATGTGTTATGTTCTTCGGTGAGGGTAATGTAGGTCTATTCGTCTTCATCGATCGTAATCAGATGATGGTAAGAGATGCCAACTAATCACCTCAGAAAAAACGTCTTTTCACTAATTAATTCCTCAAATATTTTTTTCCTTATATCAGTTAGTGTGAATTATGGAATTGCCATTCTAACCACTGGTCCGAAAATTAGCCTATCGATAAACTAAACAAGAAATTATCCAAAACCATATCACAGTATATAGGGGTCATTTCCATTTGAGTCTGTTCATTATTTTTGAGCGAGTCTGCTCTGTTAATCCAAACATAAATCATAAATTAAATTAATAATTTTTAACAACAAAGCGTACATTTTAAGAAAGATTGTTTTAATGAGTGTTCATTAAATTACTTTCAACAGGCCCCGCGCAACGGGTTTTTTTATGTTTTAATCTATATGCAATCTGTTTTGGGCCGAAGCACTCCCAACTCTTTCGCCGTTCGCTTTTCACGTCCTACTTTACGCATTGCTTGCCAAATCGAGGACCTACGGCTATAGGTTCGATTATATCACCATCTGCACATTGCATAGCTCCATGCCAGCCTATACTGGCATGGAAGATGGGTCGGTTCATGAATTTTGCACTCCGACAGGAGGTCATAGATGTGTTCCATTTCACCACAGATCGTAATCTGTTAATGAAAATTCCCTATGCATCCTGTCCCTATCGGGATTCGAACCCGGTATCTCCCGATCCAAACGCCACAGCTTTAACCACTGTGCCATTTGGTGGGTTCATGCAACGGTTGTTGTTATGGCAGATTATGTAGCATACGATTATTCCCGAAATTTAAATTTATTTATTTTTTTTTTAAATTCCGAAATGAATATATTTGACTGGAACATTTAACCTCTGCTTTACGTTTTTATGGCCTACAGACTAATGAGGTCATATTGCAAAAATTTGGCATAATTGGTGAAACCTGTGCATTTGAAATTAGCAGATTCTTTTAAATTATTATTATTAGGCTATTATCAGAACGAAATATTTTATCTTGCAAGTCAAACCTAATTTGCTTAAAATTAAATTTGGTTTAATTCGAAAAAGAAGAATTTTGGATAGTAGATTAAAAAATCGATGTCAAATAAATCTTGAAATAAATTTAAATATAAATATAAACATAAATTTCCTAGGGAATAACTGGAATTTATTTTTTGAATTTATCTATAACTTACTAGTTATTAACTTAACTTAATTGTTTAATTCAATCATTTTCACTCTTTATTGCATTGAGATTACCAGCCGCATGTTCCTTTTATTATTTTAAGAAAACTCTATTATGTCGCTGGTACTACAGAAGCTGGAATTAGAAGGTAGTTAGAATCTTAGAAATATTTGGAAAGTAAGCTCTACGAGATGTAAAAGATACTTTTTACGCTATTTGCCGTAGGCACTTGGCGAAACACACTTATACTTAATAAACACATTTTTATTAATCACTTGGTTTTGTTTCGCGTAAAACTCTAACGGGTATTTATCCACCGGACAGTCCAACGCGGGAAAATTGGCGTCGCTTAGAGTATATAGGAAAAACGAGCCAACGGATTAGCAACATCGTGTCCAATTATACCAATATTAGTTTTGCTTTTTATAATAATAACACAATAAAGAAAATGATTTTTAACAATAAACCTAGAGTTGATCGCCTTTCCAAATCTGGCGTTTATAGGATTAATTGCAATGATTGTAGTTTCTCCTATATTGGTCAGACTGGGCGCAATTTTGGAGTTAGAGCTAAAGAACATTTATCTGGTTGCAATCAATCAACTTTCCATAACCATTTAACTTCAGAAAATCATACAGCTAGCTTGAACAATTTAGACATATTACATATACAACCCAAAGGCAGACGTTTAGATACCTTAGAATCTTACGAAATTCGAAAATCAATATTTCTTAACCAAAATATCCTTAACGAACAGAGAGAAATCCGGTTCTCACCAATTGCAGACCCCGCCCTTTTCTATTCTCACGTACGCAATAATATACCTTGAATTTTGTTACTCAACCTATGACTCATCGCCTACCTGCGCGATCCGTAGATTAATTTTCATTGCTTTTTTTTTTTTTTTTTTTTTTTTCCCTCCTTCTTTTATTTTTATTTATATTTTGCTTTTTTCTACTATATAACAAAAAAATTTTACTAATACAAGTCAGTAGATACTCCTGATGATGACCTAACAAGTCGAAATCGATATGCTATATTCTGCGAAACAAAAACAAGTGATTAATAAAAATGTGTTTATTAAGTATAGATGTAAAAGAATATGATGAGTGGCTGAGGTGCATTGGCACAACATACCACCAAAGTAACAACGAAATAAATAAATTAGTAAGGAATTTCTTATATTACCATACATTGCTCATCTATTCTTTAAAATATCACTCGTTAAATAAAGTCAAACTTTCAGTTAATTTGAGTGACAGTAAATATTGTATTTCGTATTTAATGTAATCAAATAAAAGATTGCAGTCAAGATAGTTCTCGACCTCTAAATTTTTGTAAATTTATTATTTATCGACGAAGTTTGAAAATGTATTTTTCAAAAAGTTCTTTGTGTGCGTTCCCCGCGAACTGAAATACGAAGCCGAGCGATTGTTAAATAAAAAAAGTCACACTTACATTTTCTTGGGAGATGTGGAGATACAAGTTTTTTTTGTTTGAAAACAGTTTACCATAGTAGTAAAAGTTCCTTTATCAGCATGTACCATTTATAAAAAAATCAACTATGTACGAAAATATTTTAATTATATTTTCCAAAAAGTTGGTTCAAAGCAGTTTCTTAAAATTTAGGCAGATATTTGTTAAAATACTATCTTCCATACCTAATTTCGATTTCGAATAAGCCCATATGGATGATTAAATGGGATTCAACTTCATTTATAAGCGTCCCTATAAATTGGAATTTTCTAGTAACCTTTGGGAGAAAAATATTTTAAAAGCAAATATTTTAAAAGATAATCTCTTTGAAAATGTATATTACGCTTTTAATGGAGGTGTCACAATAGATTTTACATATTATCAATCTAGCTTTTATCTTAACCTGAAGTTCAATTTGCCGCCCCGGTGGCAAAGTGGTCAGCATGCTTGCTCCAGCGACCGGAGGTCCCGGGTTCGATTCCCGGTGGTGACAAGGAAAAAATTTCACGGCTGGTTTAGGATCAATGAATTAATCACTCATTATCCGAAATGAAAATATGATTATGAAACCTCATTTGAGGCGGCCAAATCCCTTGATGGGATATAGTGCCAGAGAGAGAGAGAGAAGTTCAATTTAAATATTTGATTTATATTTTTGACTCCATATAATTTAAGGATATGGAGTATAGCCAATATTGATGATATTGGATAACCATTAGGTATTTACAGTCATATTCTAGCCGAAGCATTTCTAACTCTTTCGCGGTTTGTTATCCACGACTTACTTTACGTCATCGCCTAATTTAGGAATTACGGCCAAAAACCGCATCTGCGTATTTGTATGCGGTTCCATGCCGGTTTATAGTATAGCGATCCATGAGTTTTGCACTTCGACATGAGATCACAGTTATATTTATTTAAATTATCGTCATTTAAACGATCGTCTTGGCTCTTTCGGGATTCAAATCTTCCGATCCAAATGCTTTTTAACCAATGTGCCACATGAAGGGGTTGTTAAAAAGATAGTTTTTGAAACATTTTTGAAACATTTTATTATTTTACATCACAATTATATGAATAATTGGTCTATGATACGAAAAGAAACAAACCGATGAAAGAAGTTCTGGAGTTATTTTTTTAGTGAATGACAAATCTATGTAAATATTTCCTAATATACTTGTATAATTGGTTGGAACCATATTTAGATTTAAATGATGCCTCATAAACTAAAACGCTCCACCATTCCGTTTAACATCTACATTAAACCCATCCCATTAAAATTATTGGAACTATAAACCGTTTATCAATTAATTTTGAACTTGAATGAATGTAAATGGAACCAAGTATACATTTTAACGAATCATTCAAAGTAACACCCACTATACAAATATCACTAACTGAATTGATCGACCGCCTTCTAAAATTAATATCAAACTCATTAGGCTGACAATCTGCTACAGTATTGATATTTCTATAAATTGCAACTCCACTTGGTTTTCGCTGTTTATTTATCAATTTCGAACGAATAGTGTTGTTCATGTATGATTTCAATTCAAATCCTCTATTTTTAATCGGTTGATCCTCGTACATCCAAGGTTCACTCAGAGTAAGAAAATCAAACTTTGATAATATCTCGTCAGTTTCAATATCTAAGTGATGAGCAACTAAACTTTGAACGTTTAAGTTAACTATAATCAATAGTTTTCTAATTAAATAAATAATTTTTTTTCTGTTCTTTATTTTCATTTATACGCGCTATTTCCATCGTAGAAATGTGCCAGCCTCGATCTTTCTAATGAGATATTAAACACGTTTCTACCATTAATAGTTTTGAAAATATAATCGTGTATGTTGACATCAAAATCGTGCTCGCGTTTTCGTAGATTGCACACTTGATGGTTAGTATGGGTAGTTCTACGTAAAAAATGATTCAAAATAAATTTTAGTAAATATGCTGGCTTCGTATTTATTTATAGTTCCTTTTATAAAATTAGATTCATTACATCATATTTTCATTACAAATATGCTTTGCTTTAACAATTTTTAAAACTTTATAAAATGTGGTGTGCCTTAAAGGTCCTTACTTGGACCAGTCCTATATTATTTAATTATCACACATCCTAACCTCAACTTAATTAGAATTGTCATTTGGACAAAGTTAAAACGATTGTCATCACCGCAAACACTGCAAAAATTGATATTCTGCTTATGCATTTTAATTAAAGTGAATTGAATTAATTCGTTGTAGCAGTTTACAAATTTCGCTTCTTCTACGAGTGACTGGAGTGACAGGAGTTGATTTTTATTTGTACAGAAAATATTATGCTGTAAATAACCCTCTTAGTACGCATTTTTTAATCGAATTTATGATGTACAAAATTTCTTCAATTGTCAAATATGTACCGAAATGTAAACATTTTCACTTTCAGCAATAACAAGAAGATATTAAACAGTACCATGCAAAACGGAAGAAACTGATTTTGGTCAGTGAAGGATAAAAAAATGTTCTATTTGCATTTTAATTGCATTGATAGGATATCCCATTTAATCTTGCATTGATAGGATATCTCACGAGAGACACATTGGCAAAAATCCAAAATACACCACACTGGATTTCTTAAGCCGAAAATTAAATTTACCGGACTTTTGGTAAAACTGTATTGTTAATTTCAGTTGAAAATTTAATCTTTAAATTTTATTTATCTTTGCTAAACTTTTCAACATCACTGCAAAAATCTAAACAGCTCCCATTAAAATTGCCACTTTCGGTACACAGCCTCCACCAAATTTTGTAAGGTTCTCTTAATTATTGGAAAAGTATAAAGTTTTATTCCGAGTAGTCCATCCGCCTTGAACTTATAGATGCCTAATTTGGAGACAAAAAGTTTTGTTAACCCGTTTTTTTCTGTATTGTGTTTCCATTTGAAAAAATGATCTGAACTAATTTTTTTTTAATTTGATTTACAGTCTTTTAGTTTTTTCGTAAATGCTATGTTCTTTTAAAAACATCTGCACAACACGAAAAAGCTCCTATGGAAGCTGCTTCTTCCGGTGAACCGGTTTTGATCAAAAATCACTGGAATCTCCTCGTTATTAGGATTAAAACATGATGTGGTATTTCAGGTTGTTAATTTATTCAAAAACTTCATAGGGGAATTCAAAATATCAGATGAATCTTCTGTGTAACAGAATCGGCCTTTTAATATACTTTTTCAGTGCCTCGCATTATGGAAATAATTTGTCTATTCATATCCCAACTTTTTGTATTCAACGAGGCAACAATTACTCACTAAGAGAGCTCATTAACAGCCAAGCTTTGCAGATTTCCAAAGATAGTTGTAATTAAGGCATTATTTTGTCTCATTTTTGGAGTTAGAATTTCAATAATATCCGAAATATTTTGTGGTGTTTAACGTCTTTCACTTCAGACCCTCTTAAGTATTGACATTGTTCTCTTATAGGTTAATTTCATCTTATAAGATGAACTATAGTTGGCTCAATTGCGATTGTTTAGCTAAACCAAAGAACTTATGATTGTTTGATTTGACTGTGTGGCGAAACCTAAGTAAGATTCCCAGTTTTCGCCGAACCCATCCGCACACCTTTTTATAAATAACAAAACGGAGAGTATGATAGGCATAGTAAAGTTATTGGAACATTGATCCAATTTGCGGTTACGCAAAAGACAGGACCATTATTTCTGTTTTTTATGGTATAAATTTTTAGCTGAAATTAGCCTGATTTCTAGTATAAAAAAATAGTTAAATTTATTATATACCTAATGTAAAATTCACTCGTCACTGTCATTCCTAATCTAATATAAATATGCTTATTTATAAAAATAAAAAATGACCAAACGATAACTTGTTTCAGAAACGGCTAATCAGGAATCTCTAAGGTAATATGAAAATGATGAATGTTCGGCACAGTTCTACACACCCTAATACCTTAAAACGAATTAAATGTTTTTATCCAAGCTAAACAGGATTCTGTAAAGTGGCTGAAATTTATAACGAGTAACAACACTCGGTTACGTGGTTATTTACCAAATCGATTGGCCAACGTTTTAATTATAAAATAAATAATTATATCAGGAAGTTTTAAAAATAAAACATCCAAAGTAATCTATGATAGTAAACCGCACTGTATCAATTTTCAATAATATTAAGCAAATTATAAGCCGTATGATGAAAAACCAGCGATAATTATTCATTCAATCTAGAACAAGCACCATCCATTTCATGTCCTCGTAAATATCAAAAACATTTACCAATTTATACTACCCCGGAAAACCAAAAAAAATTGAAGGAATGCCCGGTACCCCGAGTAAAGAAAAATTGTCTAAGTACCGCAATATTTTTCTGCATTATAATTTTATTTTATAGTTTATAATTTTATCTGCGAAGTAGGCATTTTAAATCCCTCCGCTCGACAATCGACAGATTTTATTTGAGTAGTCAGACTTTTTTTTCTAAATTTTTCATTGAAGGGTTAAAACAATAGGTAGATATTTAATTTAGTTTACTCCTACCAAACCCCACTGAATCGCTATACAGAAATTTAATTCGGTTGGCCATCTATTACTCCTCCGATGACCGTCACATAAAACTGAATCAACCCAACAGCACAGCACTAAACCAAAATCCGAACAAAAACGATTTTTATCAAATATAACTCACGCGTGTACACCTATTGTGCACTAAGCCGTCATTCATAATGAACCTCTCCATGTTGCCGATCCACGACAATCATAACAAGAGGAATGTGACAATAGGTCCCTGATTGATGTGATTAATACAGATTTATGCGTCACACAAAATACGCCAACCAATCCAATCAATTCAATTGTCTTAGGACAAAAGTCTATGCCTCTCTAAAATCAAAACCCAGATTCAACTCATCAGGCAACACGAAAATATATCGCTCAGAAATCGAAAATATATTAAAATACATTTAGTATCTTGATCAAATTATAAAAATTAAAAAAAAACAAAGTTTCTTATTGCTGTTCTTCCAAGCTGCTGTGCAAACATTGACCCATTAACCAAAACTATGTAACAAAGACGACAGTTTCTCCTTTACATTGATCACGATGCGGCTGGCTAATACCCTCCTCCCTGCCAATGGATTATTCGGGCAGCCCGGCCAACATAATATACCTATACATCCACCCACTATAAAGATGGCTCAAGCGTCAAGCGGCTTCGTCGACCCTGGTTTACAATTAAAAATAATTTTATTATTTACTTGACGATGGTCGAAACAACTTTTTAAATAAATTGTGATGAATTAAATCAAAAAGTGAAATCGTTGAACTTATATGATAGTTTAATGTTCCCTTGACTGAAAAACTTTTCGTTGTTCGTTGTAGTACTTGCGGTATAAATTACCGCATAAATGCCTATCAGAAATAATAGTTTTCGGTTATCTACATTCTCTACATTGTGTGTAAAATATAAATTAACTACACAGTAAAAACGGTAGGCTTATTTTAGTGAAAACTCCGGTTCTGGTGCAATTTTTTGTTTAAGAATCTGAAACAAAAACCTTAGGACCACCCCAGGATATACTTTGACCAACAAAGTCTTTGGTTCGGACAATAATTCAACTCATATAGTTCTTCAGCTAACAAAGTTTGGAAGATTCATTCTCGCTTCGGATACGGTACGGTTAAATGGCCCGATCTATACGGTTACTAGTATCGGGTAATGTATCTTTAATTTTTAATATAGAACAGCAACAAAATTTAACTGATCAATGAAACCAACGTATAATGATATTTTATGTGTACCAAACCAGCAACATATGATCATATCAAACATAAACACAAAAAATCCAACAACAACAAACTAAAAACAGATGAAAGACAAACACAAAAAATGGCAAATGGAAAGAGAACAAAACAACAACAACACCAAAATAAAAATACATATTTTTAGGGGAGCGGCCATTATTCATTTTTATACTACATTTCAAGTTGAATTAAATCAATTTTGTGTTTTCTTGGTATTCTGGATTTCCAAAGTGGAAAAGGATTCAATTTTCGTTTGTTTTCGTTTTATCCGTACAGTACAAAACAATGAACAGAAATCTTAAAAATAAAACAAATAATAAATTAAGTAAGACATGAAAATTATGATGTACACATTCCGTTTTTGGTTATGTACTCATATGTATCGTATTCAGTCGGTGTAAAATACGTTTATACATAAAAATGTGGGAACATAACATTAATATTATTTTCTCGGTTTGAAATAAGGTGCGGGTAGATCATTACTTAAATGAACATAAGATTTTATGTTTTGTGTATATGATTCGGATAAATCTGTTTTAAGTAGACTAATTAAAAACTCGTATATAAATAAGTATTTGATATGGGGAAACGATTGGTATAGGATACAGAGGCCTATACACAAAACTAATGAACAGATCACAAAATTACAAAAAAAATATTATTAACATTGCGTGTAAAGAATTTTTTTTTTCATCTTCTTGTTGCGCGCAGCTTTTAATATGCAGAAATTTCTTTCGTAATTGTGCATTTTTAATTAACTTATTTATATAACAGTTGTTCTTGCTGTATTTGAATTTTATATATTTATATAATATGTGTAATTTGAAAACAACATCACGACTTATATATTGCGGCACATATTAAATATATACCACTTTACGCCGATATATGGTTATATATTTTGTAGAGTCGCTAATTAGAACAGCACAATGTTAAAAAGATTAAGATGTTGTTTGATATTGTGCATATATGTATAGATTGTTGTATTTGTAATTGACTTTATAGCTTGTATATTGTGTTTAAGAGAAGGTAAATTAAACATAAAAATTAAAATAAAATAAAAACTACAGAACAGCGAAAAAAATAAGATAAAATAATTTATTTAGATTGTGTTGCGGATATTTTATATACTTTAAGTTTGTTATATTAATTTAATTTAATTTGGCATTGGTGGCGGAAAAATATTTTCTGGCCAAAAAAATGTGTATATATTCCAAGAAATCTTCCATATTGGAACAGTTTAAAGGTGTTACCCTTTTAAAATATTGTCGGGTGGAACAAATTTTTTTGGTACATATACGCCTCTTTAATCGGCACAAAATAAGACGAACAAAAGGAATAACTTTTAATATTTCAATTTAAATCACAAAAGATACTAACGTCTTCTTCGTTCCTATACATCGTCTCTTTTACGTTTTTTTTTGTGTGCAACATTTCATAGAATTTTGCATTCTTTTGTTTGCATATCTTAAAGATTCATGAATTTAGAATTTCTTAGAATTTACAGTTTTATATATTGTCTCTAATTTGTTTAATCGCGATTCTACACCACTGGCATATGAGTTATTTTCATTAATTTAATTCAATTGGAATAATTTTTTAATAAATTCATAAAAAATACGTAACTAGCTAGAAAACTAAATTTATTCTCTCGATTTACTAGTTGCTTGAATGTATTTTCATGTGTGCATAAAAAATAGTTTCAGGTCGCAAATATAAAATTGTGTTGCTATAATAATTATTATAAAATATTGAATTAACGCGTGTTTATACGTAACTATATAAATAAGAAGATCATCATCATCATCATGATATAATCATTTTTAACCGTGATCATCATTGAATTCTAATATGTAAATTATATACCTACTTTGAGATGAGAAAATTAATATTCCTGTGGAAAAAATTATGTAGTGCCAAAATTAAACAGAACGGGGTAGAAATAAAGTTGGAAATAAACGAAGTGATTTCGATCGCTTTTGTTGTATCGTATTTACGCGGTGTTAATTAATTTTCTACATGTAGACAATGTATGTAGAGAATTAATAAAATGACGTCGAAAATGTAGAGAACTTAGTTGCTTTGTTAATTGAACCATAGCGCTTCATTCGTAGGATGTTTTCCAAACACTGACTTATTACAGATTTATTGACTTATTTGAAGCCATATTGAGTAAGTCGGTTAAGCCAAAACGCAATTCTATTATACGAAAGAAAAATTTTTCTTGACAAGTTGGTCGTTGCAACAGATTTGAAAAGTAAAACGGCATGTATTGCATTTAGTCAAGAGACATTTTTGGAGACAATTCTGCATAGAGGTCCTTATTTAAATAAGTCTCCTCGTGAAGTGACTTATTTGAATAAGTTGGTGTTTGGAAAACAGCCTTACACCATATTTAGAAAATTTTGATCCAAATTTTTATATGATAATGTGTTATAATAGTGTTATTAATTGTGAAGCTTGAAAGCAAAACATACTCTTCCACCAAATTTTTGCTTTCCTAAATATAGATAACATTAGATTCGGAATATTGAATACTATCATCTAAAAACTAATATATGTTACAAAATATGTTTTATCATTAAATGATTAGGGAAAATGAAATAATAGGAAAAATAAAAATTTTCGGAATGCTTTTGCTGTTTCAGAAAAATTTCGAAAAACCCAAAAAGGTCAGACACTTGTTGTAAAAAAGTTGTAAATTCAACTATATTCTCTGATATTAGCGATCACAACTGTATTGCTTCACTTTCCTCGTATAAAATCAAAAGAGTTAATAGACTTTTAGAAAAGAAAATAGTTAATTACAATCGAGTAAATGCTGAATTTGAAAACTATTTGACAACTCTGGCTGTAAATTGTTTTGAACCGAATATAATTTTGTCTCTCAATACAATACAATATGAAAAGCTAATCACCAAGTACACACGGATTATTAAAAACTCAGTTAAATTAAAAAATTCGTGTTGCTCCTGGATAACGTACGATTTATAGCAATTAAATCAACTCAGTCAAGCGGCAACTGTAATAGTTCAACAGCACACTCAAATGAAAGTGATTACAAACAAAGATTTATCGAAATTGATACGGAAATTAAACGTGAAAAATATTTTGCTAGAGATATTTTGAAAATGCGTTTGGAGTGTTCCTAACCGTCGTGACTTGTGATTTAATATAAATATAAGTGCTGAGGAGAACTAACAGCATTAATCATAACCTTGTTATTTACAGTGGTGGGGAAAAATATCAGACGGATACAGAATTGAATCTCAATTCAATAATTACTTACGAATGTTGGCGAAGATTTGGCTGGTCAGACTAATAGTTCCAAAATAGTATTTTAAAATTTAATACTTGTAACGCTATTAATAAAACTATATTGATAAAGCCAACGTCATCTGTTAAAATAATAAATTTAATTATTGTTTTGGAATCAAAGAAAGGAGGTGGACAATATTTGCTCGATAGTTGTGTTCTAAAATTACACATCAACAATTTCTCAGAGATTTTATCTAGCATATTTAAGGATTTTTTAAAACTGGACTATATCCAAATTATATAAAATTATCTAAAGTTATTTCAGTTTTTAAAAGGGGCGTTAAAATTAATTAACGAACTCCAGACCAATATTTACGTTATCTATTATAGATAAATTGTTAGCATTACGGATTAATTCATTTTTAAAGACTCACAATTTACTACATAATTTTCAATATGGTTTCCGAAGATGTTCAGGAAAGGGTTCTGCTTTAGATGAAACTGTTGAAATGATTAATAGTTCCATAAATGATACATTCTATGTAAGTGCTTTATTTTCAGATCTAAAGTAAGCATTTGATACTGTGGATCATGAATTGCTATTAGATAAATTGAAATTATATAGATTTCGAGGGAATATGAATAGTTATCTCTCGAATAAAAAACAATTCGTTGCTGTTAATGGCGCTACTAGCAAGCGTAGCCTGGTGAAGTACGGTGTACCTCAAAGCAGTGCACTCGGTCCTATATTATTTTATTTGTTCTTCCATTAAAATGAAAATTTAGGTTATTTGCAGATGACTGACCTTGATATTTTGGTTGACTTTTTTAAGTAGAATATGTTATCTTTGAACATGGCTAAAACTAAGCACATGGTTTACCCTTCAATCTGCAAGTCTCTTCCTGCGTTGTATAGTCTTGCTGTAGCAAATGTCAATATTGAGCTTGTCGAGACTTACATATAATTTGAAAGGATTTTAGACTCGCTTCCTAATTGGCAGTATCATCTTGACACGGTCTGTTCAAAAGTTTCTCCAATTATTGGTTTTGCGCGTAAGGCCCCTCATTATATACCTACGAAAGATACATTGATGCATATAATTTGCCTTCATTCCCTCTATAATCACTTATGGCCTCGTTGTTTATGGCAGCTCATCCCAATCACGTATGAGGAAGCTACAAATCTTACAGGAACGTTGCAGTAAAGCTATATATAATTTACCAATTCTGTATTCGTTGAGAGATTTATATGCTCTAACGTTAGAAAAAAACCTTACATTTCATGCAAACTGTTAAATTTATCTAAAGGATAAGAAATGATACTTTAAGCGTGTGAATATTAATTTATAATTGTATAATCACCAATATCATATGCGCAATAAAAATAATCTGAATAATCTGAAATGTACAACGAAGTTCATGTTGAAATTAAACAGCAAAATTATGTGAAAGCTTCACATAATTAAGCAAAAAAGGAATACTTAATTTTTTAAAAGCGCTTATATCAGGATGCAACTAAGTTTCCGGGTTTCACACATAGATACTGCTAGCAACACATCTAGTTGTCGTTTATGGAAGAAGTTGTGTTTTGTTCATAGCGTGGACAGTTGATAACGATAACCAGTTGTAATACCAGCACACATTCTCGGGAAGCTCTGCTTTTCTCCTTCAATTTGAAAAAAGTCCAGCTTAAGCACGTCATTTGCTTGAGAACGCCTACGTGGAACATGCATCATCGAAAAGTACCTGCGAAGATTGGTTTAAACGCTTCAAAAGTGGCGATTTTGACTTTGAGGGCAAAAAGCGCTCCAAAAGACCAAAAACATTTGAACACACCGAGCTGCAAGTGCTATTGTATGAAGATGATACGCAAAATCAAGATCATCCTGCGTAGGCATTAAACAAGACTCGCCAAGGTATTTCCAAAATTTTATATGCTATAGGAAAAAATCAAAAGGAGGAAAAATGGGTCCCACATGAGTTGATTTAGACACAGATGGGAAATCGAAGAGCCACTTGAGTAATTTTGCTTTCACGGCTTGAAAGAAAGAGCTTCCTGCATCGAACTGTTATGGGAGATGAGAAGTGGATCATTTTAAGAATCCCAAATTCAAAAAATCGTGTCTTTCACCTGGCGAAGCATCAACATCAACGGCACGGCCAAATCGCTTCAGGTAAAAGGCACATGGTGTGACCAGAAAGGCATCGTGTACTATGAGCTACTGAAACATGGCAATACTGTCAATGAAAAACGCTACAGTCAACAGCTCATCTATCTGAAATATGCATTACTCGAAAAACGGCCAGAATGGGATACTAGTCACGAACGAGTTATATTGCAGCACAACAACGCTCCATACCATTGCACTCCAATCGTCCAGGACCCTATCAAAACGCTGAGATGGGATTTGCTACCGCACTGAGATGGCATTTGCTACCAGTCGATGACGCATGGCTTGGCAGGGCTACACTTGGCCAGATTCGAAGAAGTGAAAAATTGATTGGATGAATGGTTTTGGTCCAAAAACGCATCGTTTTATCGTCGTGATATTCACGTATTGCCACGTATATCCACTGCTAACTGTATCCAACAATGTATATGTAGCTAAAAAATTCTGTATATACTGTTAATAAACGCGAATGTTTGACTAAAGTCTTGCAGGGTATTTCAGACTTAAGTTGACTTAAGTGAAAAAAAGAAAAATGGTGAATCTCTCAGTTAAATATAACTCTTAGTTGGTTAGGCCAGATTATAATGAAAATCGTCGATATTTTAAAACTCACACTTTTTGGTAAAACAACACAAACACTCCATAAATATTGAGAATTTGTGTGGTTGAAGCGTATAGATTTGAATTTACATTGCATGAAACCAAGTCGGTTAAACACAATCTCCTATTCTGTCTGCCATCCGTGCGGGGTGGACACACTATTCATTTCGAAGATGTACATGGCAAATGTCATACTAAACAAAGTATTTATTTCATAGAAATGTTTAGTCTCGTATAGTTTCCATTATGATTATCGATGCAACCTATAAAAGGACATTACCAACATTTTGTTTGGTTCCGTTAAGAAAGACACGCGATTCTGACCAGAACTGAGATTATTATCTTTAATATTAGCAACGCTTGATGCAGAAAATAACGTTACAGGTAATATTACAGAATCGTATTAAGCCTTTGGGATCTAAGTATGCTAATTTTAAGTATGTAATACGGAACCGGACTAACTTAATTTACCGAGAAATATGCGAGAAATAAATTTCAACTCAAGAAGCATTACTAACTATAGATAATATGATTTATTTAAATGATCTTGAATTTGTAAAATTTAATAATTTATTATAAGAACGAGAACAAATTTTGATGCAACCGATGTACTGTACTTCATAGTGTTTTAGATTGTATATACAATACTATTGCATGGGCTTATAAACATGAATTTGAATGATAAATCAATTCCAAAAATTTAAGGAAAAGGTTTAGGCAATGTCCTTATTTTAATATTTTCATTGATCCTTGACAGTGAAATGTACAAATGTTTTAAAAAAACTGTCGCGACAGCCGAATACAGAAATCGCCCGACAATTTAACGTCAGTAGTAATACAGGGTACGTCAACGGTAATCACTTTAGCTTGAAGATGCACAACCAATGAACGTAATCAAATTTTAGTTTATAGTGCAGACAATTTCGTATGATACCGCGTATGAAGATACACGCATCGAAAGTAAATGAATGATAGAAGTTGCGCCACACTATTAAAACCGACACATTTGGAGTATTGGATGATACTTGATAGATTTGGTAATGACTAAAAAAATTACATGGTGAATACAATATTTGTAATATGTTGAACCATTTTAAACGTCTCAACCACTTGTTTTTTACGCAACAAAGAACGCAAAGAGGAAAAAACAAAAAAAAAGAATATTCTACATGTCTATATACTCTACCAATTATTGACATTGTCTACGCACAAATCGAATTTCGACACCAGTATGGATAGTTGCGAAATACGAAGAGACGCACAACACTACTTCAGATGAATATTATACAGGTTTTTAAAATTGTATTCGGTTTTGTTTTAGCGCTACCTGTATACTACATTTACATATAGCATATAGGTATATAATACGATATACACTGATCACTTTTTAGATAAAATATATATATTTTTTTTGTTTTTTTATTCATTTGCATAATTGCAATGATAAATGGATAACTTTATTTTTTTAATGTGTCGTACAAAAAATGTAGATTTTGTAACATTTATACATATACATATAGTTTGCTGCTCGTATATACATACATTAGGTTAGGATATGGTGATTATGTTGTTTTATTGAGCATTAATGAAGAGATAACAACTAAATTTTATAAATAAAATGTAAATAAATAAAAATAATTCGTTTTTATAATTGAAATTCTTGATGATTGTATGCAACTGATAAAATCCAGTGTTCTGTAGCTTTTGCATGCGCTTGCTTGCATCTTGTATACAGAAATGAAATAATTTCATAAAATGACGATAATAATAAATAATATAACTTTAAAATTGATTGACAAGTTCTCTAAAATAATTCTTGTTTGATTAGAATGCATGATAAATTAAATAAATCATTTTTATCTCTGCAAGACAAAATTAAATATTCTTTATTTAATATAGTGTGTAAAATAAATTATATATGTGACGTATTACTCGCACTAGTCGTTGATCTTAATGTGTGTCAACTATAAAATCACGGTTTGGTGCTTCTTGTACATTTTGGTTCTAACTAAGCCAATGGACAGGGATAAGCGAGGTAGATTACGCAATGTAATCTACGCGATTGTCAGCATATGTATAAGAAGCTACGAGGTCGAAAGCAAAAATATACAGAGTAAATGGCGTAACTAGCGCTTTTAAAGGTTTATTTGTAAGATGGTCATTTAAAAGAATATTACCATAGTTAAATGTTACCGTTTGTTGGATCATAGTGTAATTATTGGTTTAAGTTGAAATGATTGTCCGGATTGCTTTTGAACTCTACCACTTTAAAAGCTAGCTATTAAACGACGGTCATCAGTTTCTCCGACCACCAAATTAATTCTCATTGGCTATAAATCAAAGCAATTAAGATATTTAAAATTCCACTAAAATAAAAACCAATCACAGCTTTGAGCTGCAACGAAAATGTATGTATATTTAGCTTCCAGTCCGTTCCTAACGAACCTGGTTCACGTTTAATGTTCATCATATTTAATGAAAAAAATCTTCGGTTGTGAGAACAATTTTTACAAAATGTGTTAATTTCTGTGAATGTTTTGACATTTAACAAAACTGTTAAATTGATTTATGCGTGAAAGAAATATGTGTCAGTTCAGTGAACTAAATATTAATAATTCAATTTAACTATATACTTATTTTAGCAAATATTAGAAAATTTCAACTCTTTACTATGGTTTTCAAACGAACATTTTTCATAATCTTTCGTAAAGTATCGATTAACTTAATTGATGGCTAGGTGACTTTAATCGTTTGCGTTGTGCCATTGCAAACTATATCTGACGTACATATGATAAGAACTTGCCAAATATATTTAATTTTTAAATCTCCACAATATTGATAAATCTGAACTTACTTTGCAGTTTATAACTAAATGTCAGGCACATTTTGGTATATGGACAGTAGCGACATCTGTTAATAACTGGTTTGAACGAACCGTCAATTTAGTATATCGAAAATTTAATCTAAAATTCCTGATTATGACATTTAATTGATAAGTTCTAATAATATTTAACAAATTTTAGTTAAACTTTAAACGCGCTGTATTTTACGCCATCTATAAACAACTGGTATGAACTCACCATCATTTTACATATGAATCTCGATTATCCGGGATGAGTGGGACTTCCCAGATAATCGAAAATCCCGGTTAATCGAACTATTTTTACTAGAACTAAAAAAATCCCGGACAATCGAGGTTCACGGATAATCGGATCCCGGATAATCGAGATTCAAGTGTAGTTAGTTGGAAATTTAGATAAACTAATCAAATTGGTACATTGATTAGGCACACGGTATAAAAACTGTAATCTCGTTTGCCTGATAACAATTTTTTATCTTAAGCTACTCACTAACAGATGGCGTATAACACAATACACGAAAATTTTATTCTAGTATTCAAATTTAATTTGACGTTTACAATTGTCGAACTGGGTATTATAAAGATGGTGATGAATTAATAATTTAGTGCACAATTTAGTATTAAATATTAGGCATAATATGTTTTACGGATACGGTGACAACTATCAAAGCACTAGTACAAACCACCATCAGTTTAATTTAGTCAAAAAATTTGTGGAAAAGATCGGTGTGAGACACACAGTATAAGTTACTTGGAAATATATTTTGTAGTAATAAAAGCTTATATTAACTAAAATCTCCATATTCTGGAAGGGCCGTATTCTTGAAACCGTCGAAATTTCCCAAATCAGAATTGAGACTTGTACCCCTGTGCTCTCGCGGAAAAAATTATTACTATGAAAAAGAGTTTAGTCGGGCTTTTCTACGAATTATCTATGAAAAGAGAACTTGGAAAGTTTAATATTATTTGTATATTGCATTAAAATATAAAAACTATAAATTTATTTACAATTAATATTGAGACTTGGAAAGTATAGAAGTTGAGACACCTGAGACACTTTTTCCATTTTCAAATCTATAATTTTAATATTAATTGTAAATAAATTTACAGTTTTTATATTTTAATGCATTATACAAATAATATTAAACTTTCCAAAATCACTTTTTATAGATAATTCGTAGAAAAGCCCGACTAAACTCTTTTTCGTAGTAATAAATTTTTCCGCGAGAGCACAGGGGTACAATTCTCAATAGCGTTTTCTATTGACGACTGTTAAAGTTGGGAATCTAACATCTAGTGCATTAAAAATAAGCTTATTGCGGGTTTTTCTCCATGAAATTCTAGCACAGCATACTTTATGAAAATAAAAATTAACATACAAAAATATCCGGAACAAGCTTATTTTTTTGCCGTCAGATCCACTTATAGTTGTCTATACTAGTACAATTACAATACTAATACAATTTGCTTTGAAATTCTCTATATTATTCTATTTTCTCACCGCCTACTTTATTAATATTTTTTAAATTTATTTTCTTTTTTTAAATTAAGAAACATATTTTTCCCCCCACTAAGGGAAAATTTTCGACTGGGTAAATCGATTCGAAATTATTCACTTAGTAGGCAGACAAACACTAGTAAACTTGAAAACCAATTTGAAAAAATGATTAAAGTAGCCGGCGTAAATATCGAATAAAATATTGACGACTGTTAAAGTTGGGAATCTAGCGCCTTAAAAATAAGCTCATTGCGGGTTTTTTTCTATGAAATTTTAGCCCAGCATACTTTATGAAAATAAAAATTAACATATAAAAATATTCGGAACAAGCTTATTTTTTTTGCCGTCAGATCCACTTATAGTTGTCTATAGAGAATAATTTCAAAGCAAATTATTGTATTCCGATTGGGGAAATTTTGACCGATTTATAAAATATAGCTCCTGGTGTGAATTACATTATCTATGAGTTATCGACGTTGTCAACGAGTTGTCGACACGATTACGTAAAAATTAGTAGATAACGCGCGGAGCACATACCATGCACGTCACGGTGCTCTTATATGATTTTTATTATAATTTGGTTATAGATATTTACATCCAAAAATGGGTAATCGATTCCATTTCATGTTTGGATTGAACCATAAATTGGTACACAATCTTATAGGAAATGATATACTCTATACTCAGATTCCTTTGCATCTAAAAACTTAAAAATAGGTTTTGAAAATAACTAACACTAGTTGCAAAAAATAGGTTTTGAAAATAACTAACACTAAAATGTAGTCCTATATGGAACAAGAAGAATCAAAACTTTAAAAACATTTAATTTTAAAATTCTCATCGCCGTAGACGTATATAAAAACCAATCTATACGTACGTAGGAAATCCCAAATTATGTTGGTCAGTCAGTACAGACAGGGTAACAAAAAATGAGGTTTAACATACCTGATCTCCTCCGATCACCAAAGTCAAACAACGTTTCAGAGTTCAAGATACAATACCATACACAGCAAACAAATGATACAAATACAAGCAGGCGAATTTAATTTATCAAGTTGATCGTGATTGTAATGTTGTTCACACTGGTCAAACAAAGGAGTCTTTGAAACTCTATTATGGGTTCTGTTATGAAAATTTTTCAATTTTGTAATTTTACCCGAGTGTATATGTTTAATAATTGGGACATCTAAATTAAGCCAAAAAAACCAATTTTCGTTTTCGAGGAATTTTTGCTGACTCCGTCGTTAAAAAGAATAGCTTAAATCATAGGCTAGGTTTCCCTTGCATACTGTCAAAGTCTGAAAAATCAATACCATATATAAACATTAGAAATAGTCCCTCGCTACATAGAAAATAATTAAGGTTAGGTAATAAAGCCTATACATGCATCAATACTCAACCCAAACCGCTTATTCCGGTTATCTAACTTACAATTTCAATTTTACCCATCGTTCTAAATTTCAATATTATTCTGTACATACAATATTTTTCCGCGTCAAAATTTTGATTTTATGTTTACATTTTCCGTTCTTGCGTTTTTGTTCTTGCTGTTGTTATTGTTGTTGTTTCTGTTATATATTTTTCCTAGAACTCGTCCCGTCATCTAATTGTATTTATCCATTTCTATAATCTCTAACACCCTAACCATGAAACTAAAAATAAATTTTATATAAAAACGATAATAACAATAATAACAATCTAACCACCAGCTTTCAAAGTTTTGTTGTTTTCCTCCTTTTCATATATATAAAAGTCTATACCTAGAAACATAACAAAAAAAAGAAAAAATCACCCACACTCTCTGATCAACAACAGAGTGAAAAAAGTAAACCATGAAAAAAAGAAAACAAAAAAATACTGAAAGCTTGTTTTCTTCTTTTACTTTTTGCTTTGTATAGAAAAATTATTGATTAATGGTGTTTTGTTTTAGATTTTCCTTATTTTTTCATTTTTTTCTTATATGTTTGTTTTTGTTTTGATGGATTTTCATTTTTTTCCTTTTCTATATTTTGCTTAAACAAAAGGGATTTTTTTTTGTTTTTAGTTTAATTCGTTCTGTTTTCGATTTTAGAAATAACAACAAAAAATGAAAAAAGGTTTTTTATTTTCGATGTTTTTTTATTTATTATAATAATGTGAATGACACACAAACAAATAGAATTAAAGGAAAATCATTCGAGTAAGAAAAATAAAATGTCAAAAAGTTGGTTGAAATTTTCGTTTTTTTTAGCTTCTTATATTTTGTTTATTATTAGGAAAATATAGATAAATTGAGAACAAAAGATGATAAGGAAAACATGGAAAAGTAAATAATAGGAAAATTTAATCTTTTGAATTGACATAGATAATTTTATTTTGTATGTGTAGTTGTATATACGTATAAAATGATAAACACAGACGTGAAACAGATATACGTACGAAGAAAATTCCAATTCAATCAAATTATTGTAAAATAAAATTTCCTTCTAATTTTCTTTTCGTTTTTTTTGTGTACGTCTGACAATGTCTTTCTCTCTATTTTTGACGGTGATTTATTTCTCAACGGATACACGACTACATATACGAAATATAAAAAAAGCGAAAAAAAAGAAAAATTGGGAGAGTACAGAAAAATCCAACAACAATAAAAATTATTTTTGTGAAGTATCAGAGAAAAACAAGTACGAGTATGACTGAAAGATGGGGAGGTGTCATGCTTTTTAATTTTTTTTTTCTGTTTTCTTTTGTTGTTAAAAACAAGAAATCTAAAGTTGAAGGGTAAAATGAAAACTGGAAGAGAAAATATACTATAAAGGAAATTAAAGTGAAACGGGAAGTGCAAAAAAACTCGAGGATGATTATTATTATTATTATTACAACGATTACGATAATGTACGAAATAACATAAGGATAAGGAATATGCTGTCTGGATTATAAGTACCGACAAGACATTTATCTTATCGTTTCTGATTGTTTCTTGTGTATATGTAGTTTTGCTTGCATTTTTCATCAAATTTTTTTTTATTATATTTTATTTCTTTTTAGTTTTTTTTTTGTGGTATATACAAACATAATAATTGTTGTAAATCTCTTCGTTGTGTCTCTTTAAATGAAACAAATAAATACAACATGAAATACGAAATAAGAAGAAAATGCAACAAAAAATAACAAACGACAATTTACTTTATTCAATTAAGTCAAGGTCATCACGACAATTATACGATTGTGAATTTTATTGTATCTTCTCTTTGCTTAAGTTCACATATAATTAAACTGTCGAGAATGTCGATCTAATCGCTGAAAATTGAATATTAATGAAAATGATTCAGTTTAATGAATAATCGATCTGCGTATACCTTAGAGTCTTAGACGTATTTCAATTACTAAGGCAAGAGAAACGCGATAAATGAAATAACTGAGTTAGGAGCAATTCGAGTAATTATATTGTTGATTTGTCCAGTAATTTAATTATTTATACTTCTATTTACGGAGTTAATCTATACTTGTGGTATAGCTCGAGTTTATGATTAAATTAAACCTCTTTTGATTTGCTTGAAACTTGTACGGATATTTGTAGCATCGAAACATTCATTTTCCACATTTCTAAGATGTTTTCAGGTTTCTTCATTTAATCACCAATTTCACAAAAATCAGAACAGTTTTAATTTTTGTTGTCACGACATGATCAATGAACGTGCCCTGCCACTTTCAAATATAAGGCCAATGGTTAGGGCGATTAGATTTTAATTTTTTTTTCATGACAATTACAACAATAAATTTACTCGTGTGTATTCCCTTTGAATTGATTTCCTGATTCGGAAATTATAAGAAACTATAAAGCAATATTTCGGTGGTGCGTTTGAATATAGCAGAATCTTTATAAATTATTATCTAAAAAATAGTAACTAAATGATAACTAAAAAATCGTATTTTATAAAGTTTGCACATCATATAACTGAAACTTAGAATCAAAATTATTCTGATATTGGCATGATATAGGGACGTTTTTATTTCAATTTGGAGATTTTAAAATGTAACAAATGCGCTAATTTGGCATTAAACGGCATCAATATATTAAAATTTCAGTCTCTGTATATGGTGAATTCAATATACGAAGCTGTTAAAATGGGTTTGAGGCTTGTTTCGGAATATCTATTTAAAATTTAATCCGAGGTATTGCTTGTAGAAGGATATAATAATATTTTTGTCAAAATCACAGAACTTTAAAAATCGTTGATAGACCTATTACAATTGACCAATATTTGCCGGTTAAATAGAAAACATTATAAGCTGTTGATAAATGTAGACGATATTACGTACAAAACCTTTGGATATCACTATTTTACTAACCAAACCAAGGTTCATCACAACCCGTGAGCATCTCCAGGATTGACGGTACAAATTATTGAAAATAATCAAATTCCCTTTAATGTTTCAAATTGTCAAATAGAGAGCACAGTTCATTAGGAATTAAATTAAGTTGATACACGTTTTTAAAATATTATTAGCTATCTAAAAATATAAGTCTTATGCCGTTGTCATATCTAGGAACCGCGGTAAAAACAAACTGTACATAAGCAAAAATTATGAAACCGTTAAAATGTGTATAAAAGGTGTTCAGGTTTGGTCACCTCATGAGTAGTAGTTTATCTGATCTATTTGTAAATACAGTCCAGGAGCTGTGACGTATTATAAAATTTGAAGTCTTCATCAAAATTGTAAAGTTTCTAACATCTTTTAAACATTAAAACCCACCATAGTTTTACCCCATTCACTATATAGACGCGGTAAATTAGATCATCTCCGGAATTGGCTGGAAGATTACTTGAGACCCGTCAAAAATGCTCAATTTCGAAATAACATTTTTAATAGAATTAGTCTTAAAAATATACTTTATTTAAATCTTAGAAATAGGTTTATGCTTCTCGAATCTCACAACAGTTCTAGAATCGTGTAAAATTTTATAATTTTCTTTGGAGAAATAACAAATTTAACAGTGTAATTTTTTAATCATTTTTTAGCACAAACCCCATTATCATAGGCGAGGTTTGTCGGTTTTCAAAAAGCGGGCATGAAATCCGATTTTTCTGTTAATTTAGTAAAATTCAAAAACCGGTTTTTTAAACCTTTAAAATCAGGTTTGGGTTTCTAATATTTTTATTAAACGAATGCACAACCAAGAAATAATTCATAAAAAATCCCTGGTAAATCCAGGTCCAAACTAAATGATATTTGTGTTAAAATCTCGTGTTAAGCCTAATTCTATGAGCTTAGTACAGATTTTTCGAAAAAATATTTAACTGTCCTTAAAGGAGCTTTCTGTACTGCATTAGAATTGTTGTTGAACCTATCTAACCTCCACATTAAATTTCAATGCGTCTGTTAATACATTTTTTCATTCATTCGAACCAACTTAACAGAACAA
Organism: Nephrotoma flavescens; assembly: GCA_932526605.1. NCBI lineage: Eukaryota > Metazoa > Arthropoda > Insecta > Diptera > Tipulidae > Nephrotoma > Nephrotoma flavescens. Next base: position 112,740,875 of record OW052220.1, on the reverse strand, counting down.
CTTCGTATTTGAATACCAAACAATCCTTAACCCTCAATTTTCAATTTTCTGAATTAGTTTTCATAAATTTTTGAAATTATGGGTAATCTGTTTTTATTTAAATTTTATAACCGCCTCCGATACTTACTATAGCATAAGATTGTTTCGATGGGCCCACAAGCCAAAATACATTCAATCTTTCCAAAGCAAATATTAAATTTTATTTTCAGAAAATCTGAAACTATATGTAAGATGGAAATCAAGTAAACCAATTTTATATATAATGTATGTATGATCGCATTTTGAGCTTAAAGCTCATTTATAATGTGATGCGAACTTTATAAAAATGTCCAATATAATGTCCACCTTGTTCGTGTCAAAAGTCATATCAAATTTCTTAGCTGCAACAATGTAACAATTCAGCCGCTGGTCGATGAAATCACAATATTACAAAACTATTTAAAGTTAAATAATTTTCGATGGTACCGCCATAATTTTATTTTGATTCCGCTGGGCAGCAACAACAACAACAAATTGTGATTTTCTATGCGGTCCGCATGATAAACTCAAAATGTTATTTTCGGTGCCTTATGCCATTAAGGTACAACTTAAAAAACAAACAAGCTATGCCGCAGGAGTAACATGAAGAATTTTAAAAATAATCAAAATATAAAATATCGAAAAACTGGAACAAAAAAAAAATAAGACTGTTTGACACAAAATTCAAAGCCATTAACATGAATTTGCAAGTTCATCCCTACTCGAAGCAAAATTATAATGTAGTATTAGGCGCTTCTAAGAAGTTTTCCACCCGGAGTTGAGTCCGAGTGACCATGAATCAATACTACCTGTTTGTTGAAATCGGACAAATTTATTAATAAATCACATCTTTGTCCATTCTTCACAATTTTTCTGTATGCGACTTTGGGCACTATACTCAGTCCGTTCGTAAGTAAAGGTTTTACTACGAAAAGTGCACAATAAAGGTTCTTTATGAGTACAACGCTGTAAAAGCTTTGTTTGTTTTATTTAAGGCCAAAAAATTAATATGGGTAGCCAAACTAGTGTTTTCTATTGAAAAAGAGGTTTTACAACACTAAGATTACATCATAAATAATTAAATTAATGTTACAAATTATTTGCTAAAATACTTTACAAATTAATTGATATGCACATATTTTGAACAACATTCTATTAATTTTCCGTTAAATTGAAAATTTTGAACTTTGGAAAAGCAACCTGTAAATTTAGTTATGGATGTAAATTTACATCTTCAATACAGCAAATTTTTGTTACTTTTTAATTTTTCACGCATTAAGAGCATTCTTTCCTAAATTAAATTTGTTGTTGAACCTAACCAGAAAATTAAACTTCAATTTCTCTATTTATACAGTTTTTCTTTACCATTCGAACCAACATAATAGAAACACTTCGTACTTGCATACTAAACAATTACTGGCTCTCTATCCACAATTTTCTGAGTTAATTTTTACAATTTTTTGTCAATTATGGATCTGTTTTTATTTATTTTATTTATTTAAAATATATAATTAAAATATTTAAAATCAAACAAAACTATAGGCACAAAAATTTTAATTTAATATTGCGAAAAAATTGATTTTGTTGTTGTTGTATATCCCTGTTGTGTTTGTGTTTTATACCGGAAAAGTCGATTCATTTATTTGTTTTCCGCATTGTTAATAAAATAGTAAGGTCGTTCAATTTTAACATAATAAACACATTTGCGTACAAGAAATGAAAATGCAATCTTGCAACTTCGGAAAATGTACATTTGTTTTCCGTAGAACTTGTGCATTTCCATTTCCTCAACATTTTAGTAGATAAGACATTTTAGTTTTAAGATATAGTTATGGTTATAAAGTTTTAGTCAGAGCAGTAATCAACAAAAATTATTTTAAGTGTAACTATAATGTGAAGTTAATTTTAATAAATAAAATGTAGTCGCAACAGTGAAGAAGATGATGTTTTTTAAAACACCCTATCCACAACCCGCTCCGCACAACATTGGCGCTGCCGACAGGATCCTGCGGGCGAAAACATATCTTCGCAATCGTTCTTTCAACTTTCAACATCAAAAATACCAATATCAACTCTTCAACAGTGAAAAATATTAAAATTGTCAAATGCACATCATTTTAAAATCTAATCAACGTCATATCAACTTCAATCAAACATAATCAAATGAAAACAGAACCATCGCTAGCATAACGCGCATTCTTATCAAAACCGAACTTCGACACGCCGCAAAATCCTACAAAATGGACCAGCTACAAATATTAAAATGTATCGCTCTTATTCCAGAATTCAGCGGAGCTGACACAAAAGACAGACCAATTGAACTCAACCGTTTTGTGGCCATAGCAGACAGTATTTATAAAACACTTAGCAATATAGAAAAGCAATTATTCGACAAATTAATAAAACTCCGATTAACAGAAGAAGCATTCACGCGAATTTATCACAGAGAGATACACGACTATCCAACATTGCGAAAAACACTTATTGAAATTTATTCACCAAACTATTGTATGACGGAACTGGAGCGAAAATTTTTGACAACGAAACAAAATTATGGAGAAACAACCAGAAATTATGGGTATAGACTTTATGATGCACTCGATCAATACAAGGCCAGTTTTAAAAACAAATACGGATATATTGACCAGATTTACAACAAACATCTAGAATTACAAGCTGTGGAAACATTCAAACGAGGACTATACAATACCATAATCAAAAATAAAATAATAACTAGCAAAGCCGAAAGTATCACCGAAATTATAAACGAAACAGAAGAAACTGAGCACATGTTTAACTCGGTAATAGGCATACCAACAACACAGCTAAATGAATCATCAGCACACGCCCTACCAACGATCGACAGTCAACAACCATATCCAAGATCATACCAAATCAGATGTAACTACTGTCGAAAATTTAATCATACTTGGGACATTTGCCGTACACGAATAAACACAGAGAGAAAAAATCAAATATATCAACAACCGCAGTATACCTGGAGCCATTTTAGCAATCCTGCTATACCAGAACAACGAAGATGTTACAACGAAACGCCAAATTTTAACCAACATCAACACTCAAACTTAAAATTAAATAAATTTCAAACAATAGCCAACAGTAACTTTACAACACAACCGCGAAACTACAAGTACGAGCCAGAAAGTTACACATACAAGTCCAAAGAAACCCAAATTGTTATTCCAAAAAGAAGTAATAGATTTCCAATCAGCAAAAAAACAAATATTGACACACAAATCAGAAATAACAACCAACCATCAATCCTGTTAATTAAGAAACGGAGCGAAGATACTCATCAAATAAACGGAAACACCCACTTCAAACATTTATACAACATTAACACAAATAAAGCAATTCTTGACATTCACCACACTGTTGTATCTCAAATCCAGTCATCACAACATTACAGTGACAACGAGGATCAAAATTTACAAATGAGAACTAAACCATTGAAAACGAACAATTTAAAACAAACACAAATCCAAACCAACGACATAAACCGATCAAATTCAGAATATCATTCATCAGATATAATTAAGAAGCCAACGAATCCATTTATTCATCAATCAACCAAACTAAACCAAATCGTTCAAGACCTTAAATCAACATATTTAGTTCATAAGCAAACGAGCCAAGGCGCTCAAAATCTAATCTATAACACGCAAATCAATCAACCAAATTAAGATATCACTTCAACATATTTAGTTCATAAGCAAAAGAGCCCAGACGCTCATAATATAACCAATCAATTATCAAATCTACCGCAAAACAATCATTCAAACTCAGAACCCCTTTTAGTAAATAAGCCAACGAGCCCAGGCGCTCAAATTACAAATAAGTCACATAACAATTATCCAAACTTAGAAACCTTTTCAACATATTTAGATATTAAGCCAACGAGCCCAAATGCTCAAATTACAACCAATCAATCATCAAATAAGTTACATAACAGTTATTCAAACCCAGAAAACTTTTTAGTTAATAAGCAAACGAGCCCAGACGCCCAAAAACAATTTTATATTAAACAAATCAATGAATTTTCAAATCAAACATACAATCTTACGAACCCAGATACCACCTCAACCAATTTAGTTAATAAACAAAGAAGTCCAAATGGTCGTAATCTAATTTATAATACGAAAATCAAACATTTATCAAATCAATCATCAAAAAATCTTATGAGCCCAAACTTTTCTAACCCAATAAATACACAAATTAATCAGCTATCAAATTCAACAAACAATCATACGAGCCAGGATGCTCCATCACAAGATTTAGTTAACAGTCCAATAGAAATAAGCACATACACTCATCGAATGGTAAACGTCAAGAAAATTAGAAATTTTAACTGCAATAGCATAAAGAACTCTTATATCGAAAGGAGAGTGACAAGAACAGGAATAGGATAGACAAACAATATTACATAATTCACTTAAAACAACATTTGCCATAAAACAAAATTATATTTATGCAATTTACCAAAATCAGATATTAGATTATTTAATAACACCCTTCTTCTTTCAAATGACGTTATCAAAACCTAACTAATTTATTTAATTATTTTCTAGTCAAACAAAAATAATAATTAGGTATATTAAATTAAATTTAAGATCATTTTGCTTAAAGACGATAAATTATATAGAAATAATTTTTTAAAAGTTTAAATTTAACATTACATAGACCATAATTAAAATATTAATCACAAAACAATTTCATTCATAAGCAACTTTTGTGACGTAACGTAATTTTACTTAATATTTAAAACTACTAAATTTCTGCATATGATACAAAATATATTTTCAATAGAATCCAAATCAAAATATAACATTGAAAACCTTAACCTTTAACAATTATGAAGTGTAACATTTTAGTAGCAATGTCAATGTACATAAACAAAAACAACAATATTTGAAAAAGAAAATTATATGTACATTATAAGTAATCTAGGTTAAAATTGAACTATAATATTAAAAGACACCCAAACAATCCATAAAAACATTTAAATGAACCGTATTCCGATATACTATTAACCATATTCCATAAAGAAAAACCTTCTTCTAGAAGATTTTTCTTCTCTCAAACGGGGAGGAATGTTGTGTTTGTGTTTTATACCGGAAAAGTCGATTCATTTATTTGTTTTCCGCATTGTTAATAAAATAGTAAGGTCGTTCAATTTTAACAAAATAAACACATTTGCGTACAAGAAATGAAAATGCAATCTTGCAACTTCGGAAAATGTACATTTGTTTTCCGTAGAACTTGTGCATTTCCATTTCCTCAACATTTTAGTAGATAAGACATTTTAGTTTTAAGATATAGTTATGGTTATAAAGTTTTAGTCAGAGCAGTAATCAACAAAAATTATTTTAAGTGTAACTATAATGTGAAGTTAATTTTAATAAATAAAATGTAGTCGCAACAGTGAAGAAGATGATGTTTTTTAAAACACCCTATCCACAACCCGCTCCGCACAACAATCCCTATCAAACTTGAACAACTTCTCCAAGTTTGATAGCTAATAACAAAATATTTGAAGAAAATGTCTAGAAAAGAAAAACAACTAAGGACGAGTTTTGCATAATATAACAATTGAATATCAAAAAACTCTAGAACAAAAGGTTTCCACAGATGCTTATCGAATGTGCACCACTTACCAGAATGGCACTCTTAAATCCTGCCTACTAGGTACTCGTTAATTAGTTAGGTAATAGAGATCATATTATCTTTGAAAGTTCGTGATTTTTCCGATCATTCTTTCTTTTGTTTATTTATATTGCTCAAAAAACCGAAAAACGGTTCAAACCGGTTTAAGGTTAAAATTTAAAATCGCAAAAACTTGAATTTTGTATATTCTCTAAAGAGATTTCTCCTTTTGAGAAGGTGAAACTTTGTTAAACTAATTATTATCAATTAATTGCTGTTAAAATTTTAGTCTCTCTTTTAGACTCTTTGGTCAGAAATTTATACCAGTGTCCGATACAATGTTTTTGAACAAAAATTTGTTTTTCGATATACATATATTTACGTGTGTGCACATTTTTAGCAGTTTATACATAAAAAAAAGTTTGTTTGCGAAGTTAGATCAGACATTTATCTCTCTTATTTTTATTTTCAAAAATAATTTTAAACTTTATGACTGCACGAATTTTATATGCATCCTATTTTGAGATTAAAGCTCATTCATAATGACGCAAGCAGCTTCTTTTTGCTAATTCTCTCCTTCTAATATTTTTCTTTTCTATCTTTTGTATTTTGCTGAATTCGTTATATTCGTTATTTAATTTTTAATAATGCCTAACATTTTTTATGTTACATCGAACACACTTGGATGTACTGGTCATCAATCCTCCCAGGCGATTATATGATATTTAGTATAGTACCAAACTTCAAATAGTTAAACATAATATTAAGTTTTTAGTGATTCATAATCTTCCCGTTTTTAGAATAGTAACCGTAAAGCCTCCTTAAATTTTTGCATAAAGACTCGGTAAATTAAAAAAAAATATATTTTTACTGAATTAGGAAAAAAGAACAATAAAAATTTAGAATTAAGGAAAACAAATATAACCGTTCGACAGGAAAGTTGTGATTGCGGTAATTTTATTGGCAAAAATAAAAATAAGCGTGGACTGAAATAAACAAATAGGAATAGCATAAGCTTAAAGGAATAATAGGTGAATCATCTTAAGTGAAATTAAGATCATTCATCTATTATTTCTTTAGCTTATGCAATAGAAATTAAGCAAAATAATTTTTGAAACACAGGAATTCGCATTTTTATAAATTTTTTCACAAGTCAATTCGCGATTATTTTATAGTTCCTTCTTAAAGGATAATTTTGAGCTTGTCCATTGGAGATAAACGGAATATGGTATTCGCCCGATTTACTTAAAACAAGCTTGTATTTGACTGCTGTCTGTGTAAATACTGCCTACAGAGTCACACAATTCCCAAGATTGACTTTCATAGTGAACTGTATAGACTATAGAAAGCGCACATATTGTAGAATTAAAATGACCAAATGTTCGGGTTTACGAACATTTACTCTATCCTCGATTTTTATAGAAAAAGGACGTCGTGGTACCTTAAAACGGATTACACGAATGATGTAATAGATTCTTTCCCCAGTGGCTAAAGCTGAAAGCTTGATTTTTTCGATATAATTAAGGTATCATACCGGGACCTTATTTGCGAATCTGTTTCGAACGACAATTCGATTCGAACATGATTTGGTATTTGAGCGCAAATAAAAATGTACGCTGATTACTTTCAGCAGGGGAATTTTAATTTATGGTTATACCTGTACGAAAAATGCACGCCTTGAGCATGGAATTTTGACGTTTGACGACCAAAACTAAAATTGTATTTTTTTGCAAACATAATACACATAATTTCTGTTTGATTTGTAAATAATATTTTCAATATTAATACATTGAATAAAAAATATTAAATCATAATAACAAAAAAATTATTTCATAGTGTTTTACTGTGTTAAAAGTTTTAAAAATCTCCGACTTTTTTACTCTCGTATTGTAATTTTCGTTTAGTATATGTTTCAAATTGTCAATAATTAATTCATAATTTTTTTTAGATAATCTATTAATTTAATAAAAATTATATATACTACAATTATAAAAAAAAAAATGTGTTACACCAATTGTTATTATTCTTTGGATTCGTCAATAAAATTATCAACGAACAAAAATTCGTCCATGAACGAACAACTCTTGCCGTCGAAAACGGATTGCGCGATAAGGGTAATTTTCGTTCATTTCATGGTTAGTCGTTTTCGCGTTTTATGCTGTGTGCCTGACGCCGATTTTTTTTGTCTAACTTTCCGACTAACTAAATTGATCGTTAGTACACTCAGGTATTGTTAGATGTCTCTAATCTTTATAAACCAAAATCTACCAGATATTTAGTTCTAAACTTTAAACTTAGTAACGATTTATCAATTACTGATTAGAAATGTTTTATAGAATAGTTAGTTGGAAATTTAGAAAAAAAAATCGACGTGAGGCACACAGCATTACTGTGTGACGTTCGATTAAATCAATACGTTTTCGAATTCGGTGTTTTTGAATCATTCTAAAACGTCTTTCGGTTACTCGAAATCGAATTCCCAAATAGTGGCCCTGGTTTTACGTATAAAGTTCGCGAATATTCTGTGCGATAATTTAAAAACAAACATTTGAAAAGAGAAATGACTGGTTTTATTTTACAAACAAATTTTTTTATTTATGTGCGCGAATGTTAAAAAATTATCAAAAAACTAATTTTTTTTTAAAACTTCATTTTGTGCACACTCGTATAAATATCTGTACAGAAATTTAAACGTGTCTAGAAACTTCACACCGGTCCGGGAAGTCACATAAATGAAAGTGATCGTTCACTGAAAAGGCACTAAGTTTGGATTTCTTCGGTAAAATTGATATATCGCCAACTTTTCTTTTATATTAGCCCATTAATGCCCGATGAATGATTCATACGCAAATCACTACTTTCATAATATCTTCTCTCTTGAATACTATACTTACAATTTTTTTGATTTTTATCTTAAGTTGTTGAGGATGGTGTATATAGTTAAATAATTTAAACCCTAACGGATAAAAAAGGTTTAGTTGCATTTTGATCGATGTGCCTTAAGGACAAAATGGATCGTCGTTGGAAAGTAGAGACTTTATAAAAAATTAGTTGTGCCATTAACTTTTATTGTGTGTTATGTAATTTTTTTACAAAAAGGATATACTAATTAATTTAATTTTAAAGAATATAAAAATTATAACTCGCTATTAAAGGAATTATATAGTGACATATTATCGCCGTTACTAACAGACCGACGTTTTTGTATAGACAAGCACATCCAAAGGTCCCATTCTTATAATGTACTAGAGATTTGGTTCGTTTAATACTTGCAGAAGCTCTTCTATATAAACCCCGTTCCAAGTTTTTTAAGAGATTTTCCAAATACTTACTATTGTGTTAAAATTTCTTGATTTTTCAATTTTAAATGAATTGTAATATGTTTTATTTATATTATTATTTGCTAAATTTATCAGTAGAAACAGAAATTAATAAATAAAAAAGGTGATACAATATAAAAAATATACTGTTTCTGCCCATTGTATCATATATCATACCAGCTCCAGAGCCCCATTGACATGAATTATTGATTTTCTTTTCACAATTACGTTTTTCTACTTGAAATATACGTGAATTGTGATTTTCAGAAAACTCGGGCCACTAGAACATAGTTCGGGTTTTAATGAATTAGGTCGAATTATAGCATTCCAGGATCAATATAAACTATAATACTGGTGTAAATAACCATTTTAGTTCTTAATATTATTTCCTAAGTTTACAATTATTTAAGGTCAATTTCCGAAAGAGCGGAATAATTGTATAATCAAAACATATCCTTAAAATAAAGAAATTTCATAATTATTCGCATTTAGAGTGTAAAATTTATAAAATATCTAATAATTTTTTTTTTGCTTCTTTCAGGTAAATTCAAAATGTGCTTCCAGGTAAAGATACAATAATTTTTCTATAGCATATGTATGTATATAGCTTTTGTTTGTGTAGCTTTTTCTTTTCGCAAATAATACACTATACTGAGAAATAACTATTACCAGTTCTTCATCGTCTTTAATTTATATCAACACGTTTAAACAATTACTTGTTTAAAAGGAGACACTAATTTTAATAATTTACCATTTTAGAAGTTGTTTATTATGTATTGTGTCACCTTTAAATACAAGGCTTATTTTAGTGTTAAAGTACTTCAGCTATATATTTGTGTTTTAAAACACGTTGCAAATATTTTAAAATCCGAATAATCCAAATTAATTTTAAGCACATATTCCAGAAATTGTTAAAGTATAGTTGAATTTAAAACTCCAAATTTCACCAATAACACATATTTATATTTTATTTTTAGGTGTAGCGTATTCTAGTTAATGTCACGAATTCCTATTATTAAAAATAAAATCATAGCTTAAGGTAAATTGTTAGACAAAACAAACCCAACTATTGATCGAAAAAATATAAAAATTTATGACTTAAATCACTTTTGAATGATAAATCTAATTTTTATGCTGCATGTTCACTGTTTTTTTTATTTCGGTGTAACACCAAATCTAACTAAATTTGTTTATTAAAATTAAAAGCACGACCCCTGAATTAATAATAATTATATATTAAAATATTTATATTTTTACATTTGTGAAATGAAAACCGGAAAATAATGAAATTTTAATTGTAAAATTATGCTAAATATAAAAACAGCCTTCATATGCTCGTCCATACGTCTATCTATACTCGTATAATTTAATAAGAATTTGATTTTTGTTTGACTACCATAAAGGGAAGCAATTTAATTAGCTTATTGTTTAGATTTCGATTAAGTTTTTGGTCATCCAAAAATGTATTGATTTGTACTTAAAGTATAATATTGACAGTCACGAAAATTATAAACAGAATATTGAGGTTTACTAACCTAAAAAATTTGGTAAATTTATCACTTATATAGTAGTATCACATATAGTACCATGAATTTTTAATTAATTTCTTTAAAATTTTGGCTTCTCATATCAAAATCGTCAACATTGTTTTTTATACTGAAGAAACAAAAGAGATAAGAAATTTTCGTCGTTTTTATTATAATCGGGTTGGACGGCAAAAAAAAATTTCTCAAGATGTTAATCCCTTTTCTGACGTCACATTATTATTATGAAAGATTAAAAAAAAAAATTATACAGAAACTTTAAGAAGAGACAAGAAAGAATTAAGAATAAAAAGAAAAGTGTATAGGAGGAAGGCCAAGAAAGCAGTCTAATAATTCATGTCAAATTTTTTTGTTGAAATAAAATTATTAAAATACGAAAAAGTGATTATTAATTAAAACGATAAATTGTTTTCATGCATCTATACCGAAAAGTAAAAAAAATCGCATCAAAAATAATATCGTCATCATCATTATCACCCTACCGAATGCCTATCAGCAAAAAAAATATCCCCAATAACAAAAAATAAACCCCCCGTTGTCTCGATTCTATTCGATTGTATTTTCCACTATATACGAAGAAAAGACCATTTATACCAAATAGCCAAAAAAAAAAATTTGTTGAGGAAAATTTAAGTGTATACGAGACGAGAGTAAGAACTTTTGTTGCTGCGAGTTAAATCTAACGGGCATGTGGTAATGGATTTTATTGTTTGAATTTAATATTTTTTTGTTATGTTTCGTTTTGTCATTTCCGGAAAATTGGTTTTTAACATGGTTTAACTTTTTGTGTTTGGATATTAATGCAAAGACGAAGATTTTAAATAGAAAATCAATAATTGGAAATGTGTACGCTCGTACGCTAACCGTTTCTTGATTTATTTTAGTGGGTTGTAATAAAATTCGAATTTGGTTTATACCTTTGTAGAATATTTATTTGTTTTTGTTTAATTAAATACATTTACTACGATTTGATTAGCCAATGTTAAATAATTTTATTTGCCATTCCACTAACATACGACTAACAACAGCCAATCGAAAGTTATATCAATATTATTAAGACAATTATCTAGCTATTAAAGACTGTAATAAATATTTAATGATTTTCAAGTTGAACTTTATAAATTTGACAGTTTTACATTCTGTATCAATTTTGTTGTATAATTTTTTATGATTTATTTAATGATTTTACCAGAAATCTGTAGAAGCCTTGTGTTTGTAATGAAATATCTAATGTTTTAAAATTTGATTCTGAATATTCCATTTATGTATTTGTCTTAAAAACCAAATTCCTAATAGAACTACCGACTGTTTCGGTTTAAGTAAGCTCCATTATTGACCAAAGCTTCCTCGTAAGTGTAAGGCTTGCGTTTAGCAGATTGTTCAAAAATTTTCAAACCATCACATCAAATATGAACTGTTTTGATATTCACACTATGAAGTTAAAATTGCCACCTTATTACGTATAGATGTTGTTAGTGCTGAGCTTATTAAAGAAATTTGGAATAGCCTTGAAACGTTTTGTTCTAAATTGCTATAAAAATTTAATTAATTTAGGACTAATAAAAACTTGTCTAAAATGTTTCCGCAGCGAAACTATACCGAATTCTAGTGGTTCGGATTTTTTTTTAAATAATAACCAATCCCCCGCCCACCTCCGCCCACTGGAATACCGGAATAACGGCAAACGGATTTTTTTACTGGATATAATTAATTGAATCATTTAAAAAATTTGCAATGATATTATGATGGAGGCTTCACCCTCTCTCGATTTACCAAAAAGTAAGGACCTTCTTATAAAAGGGCTTGAGCCTTTTTATATGCCTGATAGACCCTTTCCACGTGAATTGTTTGTCTATTACACTGATCTATTCGGAAAATTAATTTTTTTTAGAACTTTTGGACCTGAACGAGATAAATAGGTTGCTGTGGTTATATTAAAGTTATGAAACAAATGTATTTTGAAAAATCTGTTTATTTTCGATAAATAATTGAAGTAAGTAATGGTTTTTGTTTCATAAATCAGAAAGCCCGAACTTAGTTAATTTTTGGCAATAAAATTTTTATATTTTTCTTAATCAGTTATTAAGGAACATAAAAAAAACGATTAGTTATATTTATGTAGTTATGAAAGGTACTGTATAAGGTTAGTAAAGTAACTTTTAAGGCATCTTTTAAAATGGCAGGACCATATAATTTAGGATTAATCGTTTGAACATTCAAGATCCTTTAAGGTAGACATTTATTTTTTCTTCTTCTACATGTAATCAGTTTGCTGTTTAGTGACCAGTATTTCCTAGTTCAAAAGTTTATAAAACGTGTCGTGTTAATATACCGTAACAAAAAATCTGAAAATCGAACTCCCAAAAATAAAATCCCGAATAACACAATGTCGAGAAACTTTTAACTTGTTTATTACCGATATATCAATGTTTATTAATATTTTTAATATAATTATGATTAGTGAAATATTGAAAAATAAATATTTTTAATATTTTAAATGTGCAACCGGAGATAGTGACGAATCATGATTGTTTTTTAAAACAATAAATAATTAATTAAAAATTTCTCAAGTTGTTATATATTTTTTAAATACATTACAAAAATATCGAGAAACGAAATTCTGAATACCTATGTATATGCTGAAAACGTTTGAGATTATTCTAATAATCTAAATATCTGCATAAGTAAAATACCGAAAAAATTATCTATCTTGCTAAAATATCAAATATTAACAAATGGTTTTCCCGAACGTCGCAATTGTAATTCTCAAAAATTTGTCTAGAAAAATAATATTTAATTTAATCAATCTGGTCTGGCTTCGGCACTCCCCGCTCTTTCGCCGTTTGTTTTCCCGTCCTGCCTAACGCATAGTAAGTATTTTATTTAAAAATAATAATATTTTTTGCAATTCATTTAAAAATTCAACCTCCCAAACTAATTTTTATTTCCTCATTATTATTTTTTCAATAAATAAAGTAAAAATTCCAATATTATCTAAACTTTGATGCTCTTCTTGAAAAATTAACAGATATTAACAGGTATCCCGCATTATTAAAATAATTTTGGCAATATATTTTGCTGCGCCGCAAATAATATTATAAAATATTTTAATTATTCGGGATTTCGAAATCGACATTTTAATAAAATTTTTTATTTTGAAATTTGCGATTTTGAGATTCGAGATTTCAACATCGAAAATTAAATTTGAGTATTTTGACCATTGGGATTACGTATCCAACCCAGAACGCTTAAACCAGCTATTTCCGAAAAGTCATAACTCTGGTACCTACGAGTATTAGTACAGAACCGATTTACTGAAAATTGTAATAATGGAATAAAATTTAAAATACGAAATAGGAAAACCTTAAAAATTTGGAAAACTGAAAAATATTATTAAATAAATTATAACTTTGACTAAGGCATATGAAGGAACAAAATTGGTGTTTTTTTTTTAAATTACAATTAGTTTGAACCAAATACCCAGCTGAAAATCCATTGACGACATTCTAATGACTCATTAACTACAACCATAATACGTATATAGATATTTATCAGCAAATGGGACAAATTTTTGTTTGTGACACGTCTAAGATGAATCTTTTACGAAATGTCTGAAATAAATCGCATGTAAGGAGTCATAGATAAATAGTGTGTGACATGTCTGAGTTTAATTGTTTCTGATGTGTCTGAAGTAATTTAATGTAGAGAAATACATGGGCATATATAATGAAATGTTTTATTTAAATGAAGACTAATACTTCTGTGTTAGTAATCCAAATGGGCGAGCTATGCATTTTCACCGAATATAAAAAAATTAAAAAATTATGGTTAGGTTTGTTAAAATTTTCCGAATAAAAAAATTACAAAATGTTTGACCATAATCATCATTATCACCAAATGATTTTTGCATGATTTTTTTTTCATATAATCAGGACTGTGTGTTTTGGGTTTGGTTAAGGTTGATTATGATCAAATTGATAAAAACCTGTAATTGAAACAAGTTAATTTTTTTTGTTTTGTCTAACGAATACAGTATAAAGTAGCCAAGCATTATTTCACCAAAAATAGTCAAGTTTGTGCTACACTGTGCTGTTGGAGTTCCCTTAGTTGATCCGCCGATTTTATTCAATTTAGGCTCAAGAAAGTGTCCCCACTAAGGCTTGCCATACAGGTACACTAAAATAGTGGTTTAAGATGTTCCGTAATTCCAGTATTTTCGTTATTCCTCACCAAAGTAGCAATCGAATCATTGTATTTACGTTGTGCCACCATTCTTTTTCTAGGTGACTTTTTTGTGCTTATAATAAACAACTTGAATTCAGGACAACTTAGTAGCGAGTTTAAGCAGCGCTTTTCAAAAATTAGTGATAATCAATGCGGAAATCGTATAAACTCAATAGACTTTCATTACGCGCGAGAATTTTTTTTTTTCGTTTTTTATAAATTTAGTCCACCGTACACGAATGTGTACGTAAAAAATTACAGGTTGTACTGCCTTCCGGATTTTAACGGAATTCTTTTTGAAAAAAGCATTATATTTTGATAACATATAAATTATATAATATATTAATTGTTTATTAATTATAAATTAATGTGGATTTTTTTGATTTCCATTTATTGGTGTACGATATTACTATTTCAAACCGTTACTCATTTGATTTTTAGTTTAAAATTAAAAAATTTAAAATGTTTAATTTTTTTTTATATTTTTTTTTGTTATAGTTTTTTATTATTATATCATTTTATTTATTATTATTAATATTTAAGTGTTATGATGATTATTATTATATTTCTTATTTTTTTTATTACATTATATTATAAATGTTGATTCTACTTTCCAATGAAAATAATGAAATTTAATATATTTGGCCACGGCAAAAATCGATCTCGGGTCTACAGCATTCTGAGCATCTGTCTTAATCGTTTTGCTATCCAATCATATCTTGTTATCTTTCGAGCAGAATATGGTTTGGTTAATGTCAAATCTATGCAGCAACAAAAATCCACATCCTCTGTTCGAAAAAATTAAACAATTTGTTCGGGTTCTAGCTCAATATATATTTTATAGCGATACAAATGTATTGACTGACGTCTGTTGGGCATTCTTCTATATTTTGAACGGTGACAACGATAAAATTCACGCCATCATCCAAGCGGGAGTTTGGCCGCCGTTAATTAAGCTATTAATTAAGAAACATTATTCGCGGTCGATATATTTCCAGATATTATTAATGTATTGGCGCATGATGAGTTTCGATCATAAAATGAGGTCGAAATATTGGTATAACTCAATCAATGTTTTATTAAAAACAAAATTTTGGGATTAAATAGTCTATAAACAAGCCAGTAATCAATAAATATTAATAAAAGAATATACAGGAATCAAAAAATTAATAATTGTTGAAAAATATTTTGGTGAAACGGGAACTGAAGCAGTCGATGCGAAAGGGATACAGAAATTTTAGTTTAATGCGATGGATGAGAATGCAAATGGTCATCAAACACAACAAAATAATGACAGCCAAATATTTACATTTGAAGTATTTATGTTATTTTATGTATTATCATTAATTTTGGGTTGAAACTCAGAGGCATTGACAGCCCAAGAATTTCCTCTGGCAAAATCAGTAACCCCACGAAAAGTTGTTCTATTATAATGAAATTGATAATTCAATTTTTTCCATAGCTGACACTTTTATACTTTTACTTTAGCTTGTTATGTTACTCTTTAAAATTTCTTTGAATTATAGTTTCTGATTCTATAATCTAAAGGCACGTTTTGGATATCAAGTAAATCATTATGAATATCTGAATCTTTAATTCATTTTCGACTGCTTCATATGGCCTTTCTGTGGCAAAGTTTGTAATGAGGTTATCCTCAACCTCGTTTTCTAAATGGTCCTTACTGCCTGACCACTTTTTAATTATTTCTTCAAATTCTTTCAGAGGTAAATATTTATAAGACCTTAAATCAACGTACTGTTGCAGTTACTGTAAAATACTACTTTTAGAAATAAAAACATAATATTTACGGCATAAGATACATAAAAAAATACTAACATCACGAATTATAACAAAAATTATATTTTTTGAACCATCAAAACATGCAACATCCAACTTTATAAAATTATAATAACAACGGTTACATGCGAGAAGAAAAACGTATATCAAATGAGCGAGATAAATATGTATATATAAAAAAGACAATAAAAACAAAAATGAAAAACTTAAACTATAAGCACATGATACAGATTTGCAGTAGTATGCATTAAGGGTTAAGCTTTTTCTATAAACACGGAAATCACAGTGATATTTGACCAAAATCGATCCATTGTAAAGGGTACCTTACACAGGAGCTTTTTCGTTTAATTCGCAAATATTTTATCTCAATTATGAGAAAATCGACCTTACACTAAAACATTCTAAATTAAATTTGCAACAATATTGGTTCAAATAAATTTTCCAAAGTTTAAGCAGAAACGTCGATTTTTGATTAAAAAAACGGGTTTTTGTTGAAAACCGGAAAATTGTTGACCTCAAAATTTTGACTAAACATCTGTGTCCTAATCGGGGTGAAACTTAAAATTTTTGTTTGTTCTAGTCAAAATGGCAGCGTCCGTATGAGTTTTTCTATTTTTTGCAAATATTTTAAAAACTACATACATATGTAGTTATACACATTTACGAAAAAACGATTTATATATGAAAATTGTTAATTGAATTTTAAGCAACATTAGTTCAGATCATATTATAAATTTTACCGGAAATGACGAGTTTTGATAATAAACAAACTTTATTTCACTGAAATTTGGCATTTCAACAGAACAGGCGGATGCGGACTATTCGGAATAAATCTTCTTTCTAAAGACATAAATTGGGACAACAACGCGAAATGTGGTAGGTATCTGCGTATCAGAAGTGGCGGCTTCCGTTGGAGTTTTACATTTTTTCAATGGACATTAAATTTTTGACTTCGTTGGTTTTCTTAAATTAAAGCAGGGATAATGATTTTTGATTTTACAAGACAATTTGTGAGTTAAACGGGGAGAGCGATTTTTTTTCAACTGTATACATTTACATTAAATTTTCGAACGACAAACACCTCTTTTGACTGGTATTTTCAAAACCGAAGTTATTTAGATGGTCACCAAACACATTTATTTTTATTGTCTGATGATTGATATTTCCTTTGTGTATTTAAAATTTTGCGAAAAAGAAAAACTAGTTTGATCTTTTACTAGGCTTACAGGCTTTTTATGTATACTCACACCGTTCCAATCAAAACAATTGCTAACACTCAGATAAGAGCGTGTAAATTTAATAATACGGCCAACATTTTCTTATAACAGATATTCCTAGATACAAGTGCATATACAACGGTCACGATGTATACGTAAGATAACAATCTTCCAAATGTGCCAAATGTGTAATAAAACCGTAAATACAAAGTTTTATACAATCGGAACACGTTTATATAACAAAAAAACACTTGTTTATAATTTTATTTTTAAATCATAAAAGAAACACCTACATAATATTTTATGTTGTCAATTTCAAAATATGATGTATGTATACAATTATACAACATATATATTATAACCAATTTTATAAATGTTTAATTACAACAAGCTCATAAAAATCCATTTACACATATCCTATGTGTATACAGTTTTTTTGTATTTTACGAGTATAATCACTTTGCATCAATTTTTTGTGTTGGATCATAAACATCATGTACATAATACAAAAACAACAACAAAACACGAACTCCTTAGTTTGATTATGATTATTACGTTGAGTTTTTTTTTTGTATTCAATAATATCATTTTCGTGATGGAATTTTCAAATCACAACGAACAAAAAAAAATTGTTTTGTTTATCGCGTGTCACGTGCCAATGTTAATGTTTCATTGTAAAAATTGTATATTTAATGACTTCGTCATTGTTTTGATTTTTTATGCTGTATGCCATAATATATATTATAATATGTATTGTTTTATGTCTACCTTGCTCCTCAAAGTTTAAAACAAAAATTATTTTTGGTGAATCGAGCGCGAATAATTTTATTTAAATAAATTAAATTTACGTGATAAGCAATATTTTCTATTCCTACTACTACAAGTTAGTAATAATTTTAAGCGAAACTTTTCGTTACTTAATAGTCATTTATGTTTTGAGGACAGGTGAGGTGAAATTTGGCAAAATTTGCATATAACCAAATTTTTGAATTTATTGGATGAGCAATGCGGCAATCACAGGTATTTCGCATGCAATATTAAATTTATTTATTCATATATGAATAGTTTTTAGGATAACTGTATATTTTAAGATTATATTTATATTCGGGTATTGAACTGTGTTTGGCAGTAATACTAAAGCCGCACTTTTAAATCACCATATTTAATTAAATATTTAAAATGCGACTTTTCGAATTTACGAATAACTTAATAGATATTTTTTATTATTGCGGATTCAGGCGATTTATAGATTTAAAAACAGTTCTCTATCATCATAGAACGAACTTTAAAACTAATATTTAAATATTCTTATAAAATCATAGAAGCTATAATTTTAGGCAAAATGTCTATTCTCTATTAAAATTATAATAAATAATAAAAAAAAATTTGCAAACAAAATCAGTTTATTCTAAATCAATCAATCAAAGTTGTCGGTAGTGTGGCTGTGGTTGTAAAATTAGCTATTTCTTCTGTTGGAATTTAATTATAGTCAAAATGATAATCAAATCGAAGCGAAGAATTTTAAAATATAAAAAAATGGAAAACCGATAGGCATACAACGAATAAATATTATTAGAATGTGGTTGTGAAAACGATTACGGTAATCATAAATTAGTGAATACAACATTTAAAAAAAAAATCCGGCCCTAATATACAGATGAATCTACAGCAAGATGAATCTACAGCATTCAATTTATACTTTTTGAGATATTTTGCAGCCGGCGAGCTACCAAGAAAACTGTTAACTTCAAAAAATCTATACCAAAGAGACTATAATTTATTTGTTAAGGTGATGGAAGACAAATATTTAGAGCTGGCTTCATTCTCCTTAGGATAGTGATGAAACTTTTCACATTGCCTTAGTCCAAATATATTTTCCGCCATTTGAACCGTAACGTCTTCTCTCAGATTACAATTAAATTTTCTGCTATATCACGGAAAAGTCGCAAAATTTACGAATTCTTCCTGAATATTTTTGTCAATCAATCGAGCATATTTAGCTCTGAATATTCTCCAACACCAAACATAATTCCATCAGCGTTTGGTTGCTAATGTAGTTGACCAGCAACTAAGGCCAATCTAAAAAAAAACCTTCAATTTTTCATATCGATGTAAAAACATCAATTGCAGGCTCGAATTTTCGACCAAAATTTACTGATTTAAGTAGAAGATCGGTTTCGAGAGAGATTAACCTCTCTATCATCCTAATTTAACTCGATTTACAATTTTTTTATTTTTGTCGAAATTTTTTTAACATGTTTTTATTTAAAAGTGTATTTTTAAATTAAAGTTAATTATTTGTTGTGATAGAAAATGGCTGAAATATACAAGATGAAACTATCCCATTGTACGAACGAATTATGTTTGCCAAACGTAATGGGTAATGCAATTTGTCTCAATAGGCAGTTTCTGGCGTTCTTTTATAACCATCGGAAAATTTTAATTATCGTAACTCGTAAAAACTTCATTTTTGGCAAACATTTTTTTTGTAAATTCTTATTAAATTGTTAACTCTAGGGAAACCTTAAAATGCTAGTCAAAAATTTTTCATTTCCTAATGCACATGAAAGGGGTGGATTGAAATTTCAGCTTTTGTTAAACAATTATGATTAAATTAATGAAGATAATTATTTTATTGGAATGTTAGAAGCTTTTTTGAACGTAGTTTTAAATTCTACGCTGAGTCAAACTTCACCTTTTTCTAATCATTGGTGATGGCATTTGACTCGTATAGAATTGAATTTGAATTGTTATTTAAATTTTGGGGAATTCGGCATTTCTCCAAGCTAAATTAAGCTTACAATGAGTAAAATCATTTTAACCAGCGCTACTAAAAATTAATAAATAATTTTTAGCAGTCCTCTACAATGACACTACCTTACGGGAATGCTTTTATTCAGCAAAAATCAAAAACTTAGTTGGTGTTAATTAACATGCAAAAATGCATTTCGATCAGATAATACTGCAGTAAGTAACCTAGAATTGAGGTGTGCCTCCATGCGAAATTTGTCTCCAAATACTAGTTTCAGGAGGTTGTTGCTGTTTCCCAAAGTTCACCAAAGTGTAGGGCAACAATATAGTATGAAATGTCACACACTATCAGCTAATATTAGTTGGTGGTTAGAAGTTACTTAGTTTAGAGTTCCTTTTTATCTTTTTTTAATTTTAAAATTGTACTCTGTAAATACGTATGTCACACAGTTCAGTCTAAAAATAAATCTATAACTATATTTCTCAAATGATTGACTCGTTTTTTTGTTTTATAAAATATAGAGAATATATTTAAAACTCCTTTTCTATAAACAAAAGTATTCCGATGAAGTTTTAAAACGGTTCCGACGACATTGTAATATTATGAAACGATCTTCCACTGGAGTTGTCTTTCTGGGCCTTCCACAGCCTTTTTTCTTTGTGTACTGCCCATCTCTCGCATTTTTTTAATGTTCCACGCGACGGTACTTTTAGGAATGCTTAATCTTTCTGCTATTTCACGCGTGGTTAAATTTTTTTTCGCCAAAATCAATATATTGCTTTTACACTGCTCACTAACTTTTGCCATTTGTTTAACTAAAATTGCACTTTATTCTTTATTTCACTAGGATCAATTACAGAATAACTCAATATTACAAAATATGCACTATTTATAATCGGAATTTAAAAATTCCGGCAATAAAACATCTGCACCCTATAACGACGGCCAAGAACGATAGGCGTAAAATAAAATAATTGCTTGACCAATTTTTTTGTACATCAGTTGCGGGGTTGTGCCGGTGTAATTAAAACAAAAGGCGATCCAACAAAATATTAATATTAAAGATGGAACTTCTATAAATCAATAAAAAAAAATTAGAAAAATAAGTGTTTAATTTATTCCATTACTTTAACTCCAATCAACGTATTTTGAATCATTTTTCGGGGTTTTGCCACTAAATTTTGCAGGTAAATTTTTTTTCAAAAAATTACGTCATACATGTATTTAAAATGAAACAATAGGCTAATTGCTTTCGTAGTTTTGTAATTTTCGCAAAAAAAAGACTCCAATTTGCAATAAAATATGTTTGCCCATTTTTTTCCCACCACTGTATGTATGAAACCAAGAAATATTATGATGAAGTTTAAAAAATTACCATTTTGTGATTAGAAAAACTTTTCTCGAAGTAACATAGTAAATTCTGGTGATCTGACGAAATCGCGAACTAAAACTTGATGATATGAAACTATTCACGTGAGTCCAGTGATTCTAATGGCGATACCTTTGACACGAAAGGTGCAATAATGTCTCCTGTAAAACTACTGCACGCTTGGGGTTGGCGTCAAGCACACTTTTGTTACTGGCTGCATATAAATATCGCTGTCACAAGTCAAAACTGGTAAAGTCGACTTAGGTATAAATTCGTATGTTATATTTTCTTAAATTTATCACGAATAAATCATTTAAAACACTGTATAATTAGGAATTATTAAACTGTTATAATTCCAAATTTTACAGAATTAAATTAATTTTTCGTGATAAGTTTAGGAAAATGTAAAATATGAGTTTGTACTTAAGTCAACTTTAACACTTTTGACTTCTGACTACAGAATTATAAAACATGCATTTATGATTTATATAGATATAAATTATTTAAAATAGAAGAGTATTTTCTATTATGAGTGTGAAATATTTAAATTTACAAAATATATACAGTATTTGAAGTTTTTAAAAATCTTGATTAAAGAAAACTTCGAATGACTAAAGATTAATTATTTCTTCAATCAAGATCACATTTTTTAAATTATAGAATTCATTAGTTTATCAGAAAGAGAAATTTCTTTTCTACTATCAAGAAACGTTTTCAATTTTCAAATGTTGTATTTTAATAAAATTTGTGGTTTTGTTTTAAGAAAATTTAAAATTTCTTGTTTTAAGAAAATGTAAGATTAAATTAAAAGTATTTCTCTTCAAACTAAATTTTTTCTTTTATTATAGAGAATTTATAACAACGATAAATACAAGAAAAATAATTCTCAAGATGGAATTGAATGTTATAATTTCCGTCAAGAAATAATTCTCTTCGTAAGAAAACTATTTTTATAACTAGAAAAATTGGTATATTCATAGAAATTTAGGTATTAAAGTAAGCAAAAATATTTTTTATTTATTAAATATAGAAAAAGTTTTCTTTAATATATTAAGCTTATTTTTTCCGTTCATTTGATGAATGTTAATTACAGTGTTAATTACAGTGTGTTCCGTTATACTGGAATATTCAGCTATTGATAAACTTTGGTATTGGTTTTTAAAGAAGTCATGATATATAAGCTGTAACGCGTACAGAACATCAGTTGAAGGTTTTTTAGAATTGGTTATAAATTAAATAGCATCAAAATCGCGCATGTTGACGAAGTTTAATCTATCGATATAGCCCTTTTCCTGCCTGCACACACAATCACACAATTGTGAAAGAGAATCATGTCAAAAATTTATTTTTGTATGTGTTTTGTACCAACTTACACATTTGTGCGTTCCTTTCACACTTATTTTCGTCAGAAAAAAAAACTTTATGTTTCATAGGTTTCAGTGGTTTACACTTAGGCCATTTTTTGGCCTATTGTGATACCACGCATTCATGCTACATCATTAACCCATTCACCTATTCACCTACTCACACAACTACAGTATACCACCTGCACATTGCAAGCTCCATGTCAACCTGTACATTGACATGGACGGTGGGTCGGCGCTGAATTCTGCACTCCATCAGAGGGTCTTAGTTGTGTTTATTAACATCACCGATTGTAATCGATGATGAAAATTCGATTTGCATCTAGCCTCTGATGGGATTCGAACCCAGTACCTCCCGGTCCAAGTGCCGAAGCTTTAACCACTGCACCACTTGTCCGGTTAAAAAACTTTAAAAAAAACTTTAACTATATACACAATTGTGTTGGTTTTACTTCAGATCAAGCAAAATTTTTTATCAAAAACGCCATTACATACTATGTTTTATTACTCACACATTTGTGTGGTTTGGACTTAAATTGTAACCAATTTTTTTTCTTTGGTAGAAAGAGGGATAGGGTATTTCGTTCTTATCTCCCAGAATAAACATTTTACGGCACTCACTTAGCAAAGCTATCATTTTTAATAGATCCGCATAAACCTTCATATACATCAGTATAAACAGTGTCGAACGGTGTGAATTTAGAATCCATGTAGATTCTTGGCAACCAGGTACTCCTTGGATTAGTGTAATGTCCGGTTTTTGTTTTTCTATTGGTATAAGGAACACGAATTAATTCTTTTAAAAATTTTATGAACCATCATTACATCAGTGGAATTGGAGCTGTAAATGTACTTTTTGGTTGAAAAGAAATGGTTGTTATCTAAATCAAACTCGTCGCCACAAAGATGACCAGCCGCAGGCTAATCTAGATATTTCCAGTCTTCATTGTCGGCAGCATACCAACAGATTGGTAATAAAGTGTTCAAAAGTATTTCAGAAGTTCATAAAGTGATGAATTTATTTCATTGAGTTCTGGAATTAGCTATCGAGGTAGTCCTGTGAGTAGTAATTTGGGAATGATGGAGGAGTATAGTCGTTTGATGTTCCGTGCGACTCGTTACATAAGTTGTTGGTAAATCGACCCTCTATCGCGTTGTCTATTGATGCCAATCTTGTTTCTTTGTAGAAACGTTTTCAAAATGTGTTCGTAAAAATAAAATTAAGAACAAAAGAAATATAGAAATATTTAAATCCGAAACAGCCGCAGCAGCACACAAAAATGGTTGGGTGAAAGGAAACACGATTTTAATTTAAATATTATAAACGATACAATTATTAATCAATTTTTTGGCTCAAAATTTACTGTCAGAATATTTTTATTATAATGGAATAATTCTATATTTTAAACTACTAACTTTCTTTTTTGAAATTAGTCATTAGTCGTTCTATAATGAGCTTAATAAAATTTGGGCCATTGAGCAGACTTACATAATGAACTTGGAAGGCATTTTGTTCATATATGTCTCTTTTTATAACATCAATCAAGAATCGAGTAGTAGTGTCAATATCCAGTTTTCAGTGCATGCCTGCCTACTCAGTACATGCCTACTTGGCTGATCGTATTCAGATGAATAGTATTTATTTGATTTATAAGATTTGTAACTACCATAATTACGGTGAATAAAATATTTTCCATTAAAATGATTAAGAATAACACAATCCTAAACAATCCGAAGAATATATTAAAAACTTTTTTAATTTTTTTACAAAATAGACCGGCTTTCCACCAGACAATTTTCAAAACAAAAACAAAAAAGGAGTTAAGAAATTTTTTGTGGAGAAAAATAGGAAACAACAGTCATATTGATGATGATGACGATGATGATGGTGATGAAAATAACAAAAACACGTATAAATATCGGATAAAATACGAGTATAAGTACGCACGCGGGTGAGAAAACAAAATATTTAAAATGAAAATATGGAATGTGAAAAAAAGTCCATTGCAGAATTTTTTTTTTCTGTATTATGTTTTCTGGTTGTATTTTATGAGATTTATGCGCAGCATCCAAGAAGAAAATTTATCTATTTTTGCCTATACACAAAACTAATTTTTCATCTCACTTTTACATTTTATACACAATGTATACACAATGTCTTCTCGTTTCTTTTATTTATAATATTTATTATGTGTGTCCTTTTTACTGTCGCTTAATAAAATATTTTTTTCATTCTTCTTAGTTTTTCCTCTTTAGAAAAAAAAAATAAAAAAATCAACAATATTATTTATCTTCTCTCGGTATAAGGAAAACTTATAAATTTAAACTTTTTCTATATTACCCTAAGTGGTCCAGTCAGTGTTAGCTTGTTTTATGAGAGAAAGCACAGTAGCATTTTTACCAAATTTAATATTAAAATAAAAATTATATATATATAAATAATAATTAACGCTTTTTTGGTTTTATTATTTTAAGCAATTTTATGGTATTTTAAAAGCTCTTAAAATAATTTTCTTGATGTAATAAAAGTATACGAAGTGGTTTTATATATGGTGCGATACAAAATATTAATGTTAAATGATTTATTCCGTGTATACTAAAAGGATAGAAATATGAAAATTTTAATAATAATTGTATTTTAAAATATTTATTTATTTATAAAGTATTTGCAAGTGTTTTTTAAAGACATAAGAAAGTGCAACAAGTTATTTTTATTTTTTGGTATATAAAAAATAGAATACAAAATAAAGTTACAACGTTATAATGCAAATGACTAATAATTAATTAAGTGTAATGTGCTTAAATTTATTTAAAAAATTTTACAAAATATTACATTTTTATGTGAAATGATAAAATGTCACCGAGGCGAAAAAAATGTAGATGATTTTTATTTTTTTGTTTTTTAATTTTTTATTTTATTATTTTTCCTTAATTTTACTGTAAAATTTTAGTTTTTCCTTTCATTCCCTATAATTTTAATTATTTAAAATTTATTTATATTGCGATTTTACGTGTTGTGTTTTTTATATAAAAATTGCCAAAGTGTTAGTGTGTTTATACATTGTGTCGTGAACTGAAAACAAAATTGTTTTTCAACAAAAATATTTGAATTAAACTTTTCTTGCAAATCAAATATTATAATATGCTGGTGAAATACATTAAAAATATTACAAGGTATATCAAATCGATTTATTATATTACACTTTTATATTATTAAATCCGCAAAAACTATTATCATCTTGAATATCAACGAGAGAAACCCCTCTACATACACATACTTAAACATAGAGGAAACTTAAGTTTTCACGAAGATAAAAAGTTTTCTTCTTTACCATCATTTTCCTTTTAAATATAATATTATATATATTTTTCATATCTCGTGTCAGAAACATTATACAGAATGAAGGAAAAATATAAAACATAAGACAACATACCACTCTAGAAAAAAACTTGTACCGTACGTACAACTTACATACATATATCGTAGATACACGGAGAGGATAGGAAATATTTTGAAGGCAAGAACAACAAAAAAACATGATTTGTTTTCAAATAAAGACATATGTCAAAGAAAATTTTCTTCTAGTCATTGATACATGAGATCTCTCTCTTTGTAGCCTACAAAGCATATAAAAAGTTTAAATTATTATTATTTATGCTAACATCTCTATTTAGATATATATGATTACATATATAGGTTTTCTTCAATAAAGATGTACATGGGAGACAGATCAATACATGTATTGATACACAGTAATCCCATTTTTGTATATGTATATGTATTTACGATATCGATCAACGTTAAATAAATTGTGCTGTGTTTTTCAAGTTAATTAATTTAAATTAAATATATAAGTATATCAATCTTACAATATATCGCGATATTTCGATAATGTCGCCTTATATAAACCAAATTGATAGATACAATATGTGTATGTTGAATGTGTGACTGACAGATGTCATAAAAATTATATTTTAATTTTTATATTACCTTATGAGTGCAGTTAAGACTACTGCTTTACGTATACTATGTTTGATATCTTTATACTAAACCATGACTGCGTCTGTCTGGAAGATGAATTAATGACTACTTGCTCATTTTGTTACATATTTGGTATATATTTTATTATTGATTGACAAAAACTGTTTATAATGGCATTGGTTATGCTGGTATATCCTCATTTACAATTTTAGATGATTTAACTACGCATTTACAACAAGTATTCCTTAACCATATTGCAAAAGGAAGTGTTTGTACTGTTCTTATTAAATTGTCCATAATCTTTTGTATTTTTTGGAGGAAGTAAACATTTGATTTTCAAATGTATAAATCATTGTCAATTTGAAACCTCTTCCTAAGTTAAATATTTAAATTTAAATCAAATTTTCACGATTTTTGAATGAGTAAAGTTCAGGAAATTAAATTACTGCCTCTGTTTAAAAAGGTATAGTAATGCATTTCTTGTGAAGCTAGTGCACTGCAAGCTGGAGTGAAAAAGATACCACCACTTACTACCACACTACTAGCTATAGCCTGTACTGAGTAGCCGCACGCAATTGTTACTTCTTAAGCAACCATAAACACTGAACAAAATGTATTGTTATGAATGGGCGGAAAAATAAAACAGAACAGAAATCCTGCTTATGATACCGCTTTCAGCTGTGAAATTAAAATTTTTGCTGATGTTTCAACATATTTTTTTGTTACTGCAATTACCAAACCAGACAAATTGTGTGTAGTGTATTCTAAATATTCATGAATCAATTTTATATAAGAAAATAATTTAATTTATTATAAAATTAAATATTGTCGAGTTCTAGCGTCTACATGAATCTTAAAGATTACTAAATACAAAACATTCAAATTATTATGAAGCACAGATTACAGATTCATAATAAAATTAAGAATAAAAATTAAAAAGCGATTTTTAAAATAAGAATCTCACTTATACCAAAGAGTATGTAATGTTATAAAGAGTAACGAAAGAGAAGAAAAATTTCATCAAAAAATACATGGATTATACAATTTAACTCTTTGAGGCTCACGATTTTAAAGAAAATAAAAACCCTAGTTGCACAGAATTTTTTTATTTAAAAAAATGGAAATAAACATTCTTTTCGATTATTTAATATAAATCATTACTCAAAATAAAAAAAAATAAAAATATTTCGATAAGTCCTTTTTTACAGGGTGGGACATATAATAATCCTACCGTCCCAATACACTACCCCCACAGTACTACCACAGTACTACTATTTTTTTTTATGTTGCATAAAGCCGCATATCTTCCCCGACTATAGTACGTTTTGGTAGATGTTACGAGTCTTTTCCTAGTATTTTCCATGAAACAGTGGGTTTCGATTCTTTTTATCTTGAGTGGAAGTCCAGATGTTGACAATGGAATTTTATCAATTAAAACCTGGGTAACAAACCCATAAACGCACTGCCCTTAAAATGTTTTAACTCGAAATCGATTCAATTTTTTATAAAAAAATATATGAATTAACAACAACTGCATCAAAAAAATAGAACAACATGTGGTGCTACCGTTTTCTACTGTCAAGTTTATAATTAGCCAATAAAAAGCGAGGGACAAGCGACTGAAATATTATCCCCATTTTTATCCTTTATCTGTACCGATATATTTACCTATTATCAATCCATTTTGTAGCATTAATTCCTGTGTCACTAACAAATGCATTATATTTTACTCGGTTTTCGCTCTTGAAGAAGCAAGGTTAGGTCATTGATTAATGAACACCTAAATTTTCACTGAGATGAACCTTGTTGATGAAATTTTTTCCTAGCTTCTTCAGGAAAGGCTTAACTTTGTAGAGTTTATCGCAATTAGGACTGTTTCTGGGTGACATTATTCCATTGCCATTTAAATGGGCTTGATGCAGGAGCCGTTCAAAAATCTATTTACAATAGTTTACTAATATATTCATTTCTCATAACGGTATGCTAATCGAATAATCACGATAACTGGGAAGTTTATTAATTTCTATTAGAAAATTTATTCCTATGAATGTTCGAATTTCTTTATCATCAGTTGGAGTGTATCTTTGTTTTCTTGCTCGGCGTATAAATTTGTTTGAAAGACAATCAAATCGATGATATCACATAAAAATTGGCGACAAATATCATAAGATGATGGACTTTGAAGATCGATGTTGTGTTGAGCTTGGCAAGAATTAGAAGAAGATAATCCAAGTGATGCTCATTTTTTACAATATTGTCTAATGAGCTTGCTGTGTGTAACTTAATTTTCACATTCATCTTGTGAGCTAGAAAAGATTTTCGTTCTCTTCCTTTGGGTTCTAAATAGGTCTTCATCATCTCCAAGATCAGTGTTTGCTTCATCAATGCAATCAATGGATGTGAAGGTATTTTTTTATAATTTCTGTCACGATAATGTCTTCAATATCATCTTTAGACACAAATTTTCTCCTTTTCATGTTTGCCGCATTGAATCTAATGGGCAAATAATTTGAAATATACAACAAATAATAAATTTGTAAATTAAAAACAAGAATTTATAATAATTTATTTTATTATTTTAATAACTTGCATGGTGAAATATGTATATGGACGACAACAATGCACTACTTCACTCAATGCGCCAACGTTTTTCACAGAATCACACATAACTTAGTGCCGCGTTTTGATTTGTATAATTTTTTTTCACTTATTTACGCAATTACCGTTGGTGCATAGCATTGCCAACGTATTGAAAAATTATAAAAAAATTTAAACTTTTATGACTATGAGTAACTTCGACTTTTCAAGGTGGGTTAAAATATATCCCACCATGCATGAAAAGCTAAGCAAAAGATGGGGCAGTTTTTAACCCACCTAGCCAATACACTTATACAACAATTTTTTATTTATTTTGTATCGAATATGGTCATACTGACTATTGATAGAAAATAACAAAAATTACCTTAACTTAAGATGTGTAAGTGTGGTTTTAACGCATTTAAATTGCATAACCCATGTATTTTTTGCTTAATTTTTTTCTTTTTTTCATTACTCTTTATAACATTTACTGTTAAGATACTCTTTGCTTATACCAAATAATTTTTCTTATTTATTCGTGTTAAATGTGAAAGAAAAATTTACTGAATAGAACTTTAGAGCTGTGTGCATTTCAATTTAAGCGCAACACATGTCTAACAGATAACAGCCTTATCTCCCAATCTTTCTTATCCGAGGCCTAATTTTGGTCGCACTTTTCGTCCAAAATTCGTGCAAGTTAGCGCCGGCCATCCAGTTTGTGTTAGTAATAAGACTGTGCCCGAATTGTGTGATAGATATTTTTAACAGCCTTTGGGTATAATAATTTTTGACTGATAGGTTACAATCTAATAATGTGTTGCGTCTATGCGTAATTTGAAATTTTGGTGTCGCAAAGTGAAGATAATTGTTTTTTGTGTAGACAATATTGAAAATTGGCAATGTAGGCCACCTTTTTTACGTTTTTTTTGGTTCTTCTGAATGAGGTATCTATAAATATCTCGAATATTATGGAAGTTAAAATTTTATTTTTGTAAAACAAATAGATAGTACATTTAAAATAATTATAAATATTAATTATTATTAATATTTCAAATTTTAATTTTCAAGTTTTTTATTTGCAATGCAATCAATTTTTGTTATTACCAAACTGTGACGCCACATTACATAGTATAACTGGAAAAATGGGTAACTTTGTTCCCTTACCAAATAAATTACAATTTTTGGAACAGACTATTTGGTCTTTTTTTTCAAAAATGTAATAATTTTAACAAAATATTCGAATTAAACTAAATAGTTAAAAGTGATATTTGAAATTGTTAGAGGCAACTTCCACCTGAGACGTCTTTTACGGTTTTTAATTAAATTTCTGGAGTTATATGATCATTTACGGAATGTAATTTACGAAGTTGTCGACTCGTATTTTATTACGTGAATTACATAGTGTTTTTTGCGTCCCTGTAACGTCGACAGTTTATACAAAATCAATAAGCTATGAAATGACATTATAAATTAAATTATCTCATTAGTTTTCTTTTATTTTACGTTGGATGGTCTGAGATAGTTGCTGTCTAGCTATTAGGTAATAAGACAATTCTAGAGCCAAATAAGTTTACATTTTGAAACTAAATGACATTAATTATTCTTTAGTATATAAGGGCCGACTATTACGCTGAACTAAACTAACCCGCTTTTGGTATAAAAGAACATAATTTTACAACAGTCGCTGTTAAATTTATCTTTATAATCAGTACATAGGGTCAACCTGAACAACATCCTCATACAACATCCTCATGCACGGTTATAGTATGATGAACATAACTAAAATTCCACTGCAAAATAAAACCAACTACATCCTTGATCCATGAATTTATATATTTTTCATCTGCCTCATATACCCGACTTTAATATCTATTCCATCATCCAATTCCGTCTCATCCTTAATGTACCTGGTTCACATTTAATTAGCACACTATAAAATTAGGGAAGAAATAAAATAGCTGCCATAGACTCAATTTGATAAAAAAAATTTGTAACGTTTTGGATTTAACTAAACTTTTAGTTTAATTTAAGCACGAAAGAAATATGTAGTTGTAAGTTCAGTGAACATAACTATAGTCATAAAGCAAAATATACATAAGAGGACTCATGTAGAGATTCCGAGGTTAATCTATTTTACTTTTTGCAATCTGTATAAGCCTAACAAGAACAATGAACTATAAAATAACTATGCCGATATGTTTATAAGATACTTACATATGGATTAAATATAGAAAAAAATTAAGTTTGTGTATATAAATATATTAAAACTATAAAATAATATTAACCTCGGAAAAATTGGCTTATAAAATTTGCACTACTTGATTTCTCTTATATATTTGTTGCTCGATGCTATAGTTTAATTCACCTCCATTTTTTTTAATTTGGCCAAATATAAGTAGATGTCAGTAAAATATATATGAGTAGAATTATTTAATATAAAAATTTACATTTATTTTTATGTTATGCGGCCAAGTTCAGAAAACATTTGTATTTAGTCTTAAATTAACGTTTAAACTGTGTGTGTCTCATGCCGATTTTCTTTATGTTCAAATTTCCGACTAACGCTAGTTCATACAAGTCGTTTGTAGATGGCACAAATCAAACAGCTCTTAATATTTATTTTAAATTTCCTAAATTATTTAAAAATGTACAAAATATTTCCAATTTGTTGATTGATAAATTTGAACTGATCACTACTGCCCTTCTGGCCGAACTCAACATTGGTAGTTGTGAATCAAAACTTGTACACAACTGTAAAAGTGTAAAAAAAATATTGGATTGCTTAATTTACGGTTTTACTGGAAAATGGTGTATAATGATTTCTTCGAATGAACGGAAGTAAGTATGTAATTCTCAGTGCCATATGCCGTTTGACACGTAGATGTTCAAAATTAATACTGTATCCACCAAGCTCGGATAGTAGGCAGAAATTGCGGAAACAGGTTGAGGTTGTGAACAACTGATATCGTTTTGCCCAACATAGATTCAGCTTTACATTTCAACCCCATAAATATCTTAATATTTAAGGAGCAGTTGTGTAATTTTATCAGATTAAAATATAGTATTCTGTGATTGGGTATTTAATATTGGCCATATTTATTTTGTTCTGTCCATCTGAGATTTACAATTGGCTGAGATCCACTAGTTCTATTTTTTCCATAATGTCATATTGCCTAAAATATGCAGAAAGCATTCGGCCAAACTTTTGCGATAGTAAGATTGTGAACCCGTGAACTTGTATGATCATTCTTCAAACATTTTGCTAATTATGAGTGGTCAGTTTTCCTATAATTGACGATTAATGTGTCAATATAATCGTGAAATGAAATTCCAGAGTCTTCGTACAAAATTAGTCAGTATATGAAAGTGTGAACACAGATAATTAGATGCCGTCAAATTGTGGAAAAATTTTCCAATTCTTAGTGATTAGTTTATTTTGAATAAAGTAACCAGAAGTATCTGTCGCTTTCAGTTTTTTAAAAAAAATTTCTTTCACAGCTAAAGCAAACAAGAAAGTTCAAATTCCTGTTACATTTCCCAGATTTCGAAACCCTTCGCTCTTTTAGATTAATAAATAACACATAAATGAGGCAATACTTGTTAAATCGGCCTCGACCTCTTCCCTTCCTTCCCCGTCCCCTATGGGCATTTGAATTTTTCAAATATACTTTTTGAAATAAGCCCCAGTTTCGTTAACATGTTTACTATTTAATGCCGTATGGCTCTTTTATGGCGTCGTATAGTTTTCAAAATGGCGGACCAACAATAACGGAAAAAAATATTTGTCAATATTATACATTATTTATTTTTTATTAAATTGCTATGAAAATGTAATTTAACTAAGATAGTTTACTGAGAAATGAATTTTGATTCACTTTGATTAAAAATCTTTTATTCTTTTTAATTCGAAGATGGCCGCCAAAAGTGGTACATTATTTGGCTCACTAGAAACATTTCCTATAGGAGGAATGCAAGGTAGCTGATCACGAATTTAGAAGATCAAAATTTGAACAATTTAAAATGACAGACCCAAGATGGCGGATCGAATGGATGACAAAGGACAATTTTTTGACGTTCGTTCATAAAAATAAATAAAAACATGATCCAAAAGTAAATAAAAACATGAAATGTATGATGATCTTGAAATGGTTCCATAAACAAAGAAATTATTGAATTTACTTTTTCTATAAGCAAATAATAATATTTCTTCATTGATGAGTCTTTTTTTGGAAATTCTCTACGCCTGCATATGTATAATATAAATTAACTACGCGGTATAGAAAATACGGCACAACTCTGTATATTTGTAGAGAAAAGCTCTTCATTTTTGTGATATGGCTTTGCATTTATTAGATTTTGTCGTATTTTGGATAGTTGCAGGGATTTCAGCCGATTCACTGTTTCATTGATTTGCCATCTTCAATACATTTTATTAAAATGCTGTTTTTATCAGACTGATACGCATTTATGCAGGTCGGCCAGTGTACGTGGAACAACAGAAATGCTTGAAATGTTTTCAGATAATTCTGAAGTTGATGACTTTATTTCCATTTTTCGAGACAAATTACTAATTTTTGAAATTTAATAAACACATTTTATTAAACACTTGTATTTTATTTCGCAAAATTTAGGAATAATTTTTTAGGAATAATTGATATGTAAAAATCTAATGTTAACAGTCAACAGCTAATATTTTACGACTTACTTTACTCTGAATTTTATTTACAAAAGGTTGAATTAGAGTTGCGAAAGGGGCTGTATTTGGTTCACCAAAAGGTAAAACTGAACTGTACAAGCATGAATATGAATTGCAAAATCTGAATTCGGAGTGCAACCCCTGTTGCTTTTGGTTCCGCTTGAATTGAGAAAATTGGAATATTTTACAATGCCGGAATAATGTATACGTTACGCTTTAACTCTTTTGATCACAGTGTTGCCACCTACTATATAATTTTTATTTTTCTTGCTGTGGGCTTATTGGTACAAAGCTCTGCTAATTTTTTTAAAATATAGAATTCGTACTTTCTTAAACGATGTCGATTGGCGAAAGGGCTCCCAATACTAACTTGGTGACAAAGAGGTCGGACTGTGTGTGGCTGACCTAAATTTGCGATTTAAACTCAAATTTTAAGAATCTAAATAACGCATTATTTCAATACGGGTGAAGTTTATTTCAGCCAAAATAATAAGATTAGGAGGTGGATCAAAGAAGGGATTGGGACCTCGAATAAGATTAGTACACTTTAAAGGATTTATCTCTAATGGTAATTTATCGCATTGTCCTAGTTTTAGTTCAGAGTTCAAATCTGATACAGTAATTATTAAATCTTCTTTTTTAAATAAATTTAAAATTTCGTGGTGAAATAGAACTAGCCTTTTAGAATGCCATTTTTATTAGATTCCTTGTGGTATAAATTGATGCCAATACATTAAAATCGCATAACAAAATTATGTCACGTGATTTTAGACACCTATCGCAAAAATTGAAAATAATTTTGATGGACGTTGACGGTTGTACTGTGAAGTTAAAGGTGGAATATAGCCAGCAATAAAGAGAATTTCTCCTAAATTAGGAGAAATCTAGCAAGAAAAGAGTATTTCGTTCTTAGTAATATCCCTACGCCGCGCCTTTGCGTAGCAGGACTGTTAAATAGGTATCATATATAATTTTCTCAGGATCAAAAACCTGAGCCCATATTGATCTCCTAAATACCATACCATACATAAATAATGAATATATTAATTTTAAAATTAAATAGAGTCA
The DNA here is from genome assembly GCA_932526605.1 of Nephrotoma flavescens. Classification (NCBI taxonomy): domain Eukaryota; kingdom Metazoa; phylum Arthropoda; class Insecta; order Diptera; family Tipulidae; genus Nephrotoma; species Nephrotoma flavescens. Next base: position 112,705,283 of record OW052220.1, on the reverse strand, counting down.
ATTTTATCGCGCTTGATCGGTATAGGTTTATTTAGAAGGACTAGATTGAGTTATATCAGCTCCAGCGGCATCAATGGTTCATTATGTATTATTATAGTAATGCTTTGGTGATGTGAATGTTGGGTCGACGAAATAGGCAATAACGAGGAACTTGGTTGTGGAATTACACTCTCGAATTGACTTCGAAAATTTTCCCGGAAACTACAGATAAGTATTCAGAACCTCCCAAGAAACCATCTTGTTGCAAATTAGTTAAACATCATTTTATTAAATCATTATCAGGCCATGATTAGGCTGGATGGATCGAGCGGCAAGAATTCAACAAGGTTGAAATATAATCGTCTATAGGTTATTCCTGTATTCAGATATGGTAGCGTAGTTCATAAACAGTGCTCGATGAACACTGAGGATCTTTTAGTTCTTACTGCTGAGCAATATTACTATCTCCTTCTACCTTATACACCTCTGTGGTTTATTTATATGTGATGGTGAAATTAAATAAGTAATTTGAAATATGAGCGCCAAATTGATATATTTTAAGACAGTATTGGAAGCGACACTTATATATCAGCATTAATTATTTTTAGTTGCTTAAATACTGGATAGATGGCATGCATAACAAATAATAAAGTTTTTACATTTGTTGAATTTAATTTTACTATTGAACTAATTTTTGATTTTGATCACTTTAGGAAAATTTTAAATAATATGAATGTCTAAATTGGAGTTGATAATTGAAAGAAATTCAAGCAATCAACAGAAATGCGATTTATTTTCAGTTTGGTTTATCAGGGCCTACAGTGCAAATGGTGATATAAATAATGATAATTTTACAGAATACTGAAGTGTGACAAATGGCGAACAAGCCAACTGTGAGAAAGCTTTATAATAATGTTCGCTTTTAGGTTCAAATGTTATAATTATTGCTTGAAATTTTGTAACTTTAACTACCATGCATGAGTTTTATAATGTTTAGGAAGACGAGAAGTATTAATTTAGAATTAATTTCAGAAAATCTCTTGATGCATGTAAAATAATAGTATTTTTTTGTTAGGTGCCGATTTATAGATGCAATTGTTGAACACCTCACTTACTCTACATGTATAAGGAAAAGTCATGAGGAGCAAAGCGTGGACATCAAAATTTTTCCTTAAGTGTGCACGCTTTTGTAGTGCTAAGTGTTTCCTATAACATATTCCTGTCCTTAACGAAAACCGACATTTATACATATAAAACTTAAAGGAGTAACAAAACGTAAAACAGAAACTCGGCACATTTCAAACGAACATTTTTCAACTTTTATTTTTGATTTTGTGCTTTGATTTTTCCACAAACACACATAAAAAACATCGAAACTATAAAAACCCAAAAGAAATTTACATTGATACACTGAGAAAAATTGTATCTTAAAATTAAACATTATTACCTTACTTTTAAAGGATTTGTGACTATAGATTTTATGCAAAACCATTTTGGATTTAGAATAAAGAATTTTAATGTTTTAAAATAAAGCTATTTTAAATCTTTAGTTCAAATTATTGTAGTTTTTAGACCAAATGATTATACTTTTATTTCTAAGAACCGCCAAAACACGAATAATTTAGAATGAAGTATAATCATCTTTTGTTTTAAGCTGAAGAAAGGTTTGAAACAAAGGAGTTTTTAACTTTATTTTAAAGAATTATTAATATTTTAGTTAAAAACATTTTTGGTTTTGCTTTAAACAATCACAGTACTTAGAATTGAGAAACTTTCTTACTTTAGATTAAACATTTCTCAGTTTTGGTTTGAAGGAAGTCAAATTCTTCATTGCAAAGAATCCAACATTTTCTTATTTTCTCTCTTAAATAAAAGAAATTATTAAATTTAAATTCAATTTGTATTTATTTATCCTCAAAATCAAGATCCTTCTTATTCAATATTATAACACTTTATTCATTACATATCACAATTAAATAAAAAAAATTTAATAAAGACTAATTTCTGTTAAAAATTAAAAATAATAAAGAAATCATACAGTGCAATGTTAACAAACCTTAGCTCTAATAACTCTTTGTCCTGAACTTAAATAACAACAATTTACTGGCATGCTGTTTATATTTAAAAAATCAACTAAAATTAAATCTTCTGTAGGGTTTCCTATTTCATAGCAATAAAAATGTGGGTTGAAACGACTGTTGGTAAAATAAGTGCACACTGCAAAATATTTGTTTTGATCAATCAGTATGTCTTTAATTTCATAGAAAGTATTTTCTGATCTTGTTTTACTGAAAAAATAGCCAATCTTATATTTTGTTCCACGGAAAACTAAACACTTTGTGTATTGTTTTATAGTTTTTGAATTCGATAGTAAGTTTGAATACAATTTATCTCTATCTTGGCATCCAAAAGTTTTATCTATCAGGTCAAATTCATTTTGAAAAAATTGTTTAGATATAAGAAGGTTAGAAAATTTCAAAGAAGCCTTTATCGATAACGTAAGTGGAATATTGAGTCTTGATGTAATATTTCTAGCGTACTGCTTATGAATTTGATGTTCAGATTCGAAACGAAAACACCATAGATATCTGAGTGGTCCACATTTTCGAATTATTGTAGGGTAATGCACGAGAAAATGATATTTTGGCTTTAATTTTTCATTGAATAGTTGTACGTAAGAAGTGTTATGCTCTTTAATTAAATTTTCCATTTCTCTTAAAGTATCGTCATTATAATAACTTTGTACAAATATATCAATTAGTTTAACACATATGAGTAAAAATTTGTAAACTTTATCACTGGGCGGTATTTCACTTCCTATTATAAGTGGCAAAAAGTTATACAAAGTCCAAGTTTCTCGAGCTGTCATTTTAAAATTGCCATATTTTATATGACTCTTTTCAATAGGTTCACTGACATTTCCAATTTCTATTTCACCGTAATTAAACATCTGTTTTTTGAAATTAAAATTTTCGATCGATAAATATTTCTTTTCGTAAATGAAGTAGTCAAGCATACTACGCAAATTATATTTACAGATTCCTAAAAATACGTCATGCATTATATCACAAGCAAAGTTGTCAGTAACATGAAAACTCAAAATTTGATTAAAAATAGAATTTTCTTTAATTCCTGTTTGATGAAAATCTGATAATGCCATATCTGTATTATAATTTTGCTTATTTCTTAAAAATTCAGGAAGCTCAGATACATCAGTGATGGTTTGTAATTTGCTACGTTTACATATTCGACAAAAGAAAGATGAATTGAATGACGATGAATACCCTAAAATTGTATTTAACCCCAAGTTATCACCTAAAACTTGACCCAAGAGAAAGTGAATTTTAAATATTGATGTTGATGTTCTAATTTCTAATCCGTCCTTTTCTATCGCATTTATTATCTCAATTAGTGGTTTAATTGATTGACTAATTCCATATTCTTTGATATCTCTAGATTTTACAAACCCAGCTACAAATATATTGTTTAGTTTCGAAGATTGAAATTGTGGTATAGTTGGAAAAGCATAATAAATGCCACAAATTGAATGTTTTCCAGCGTGAGAACTTAGAGGATCATTAACTTCGAAATCATCAAAGTAAAGATTAAAAGGGATTACAATTTTATTTCCAAAACCTGATATTTTTTGTTTCCATAAAGCAGCAGTGGTGAAATTATTTATCTCATTTCTTGAACTTAGAAGCTCCATATTTTCTAAAGTTTGTTTTAATATATCACCATTTTCAAAATATTTTTGAATCTGAAATTTTACATCAAGAAAACACCCTTCAACTTTACTATTGTCTAATGAAGGAACACCATTAATAAATACCTCAACTAAATCATTATTTATCAAAAAAGATTTTGGCTTGGAGTATATACCTAAATTTTCAATATGTTGGAAAAATTTGTATTCAGTACTTATATGCTCGAATGGATTATTCAAAATTTCTATGAAGTTATTAAATTCTGTAGCCAAGTCATCAGTTAAATGTTTAGAAAATGGTGAAATATAAGAACTTACGGGATTGATAAGGCTATTCGTAATTAATTTCTGAATCGAAAATACCATGTTTCTTGGTAAGGATTTTTCACTATGTAGATTAAGGGAAAATTGAAGAATAGATTTTTGCAAATCTTCTATTGCGGTTTTATGATTATTTCGTTGAAATGAATTAAAATCAATTGAATTAACGATAATATTGGGAGAGTTGCCGTTTGTCGAATTATCAGAAAATTCATCGGAATCAACTTTTAATTTATTTTGTATTACTGATTCCGGTGAATAATTTAATTGCTCATTGATGTTTGACACTTCTAATAATTTTTGTTTATCAATTAAGTGTTTCTTCAAATGATTTTTATATGTGTATATATTTTGAAATATTTGATTGCAAGGATTTTGAATACATTTAAATTGGTAAATTGACGGCGTTCCATGAAAGCTTTGTAAATGGTGTACGATTTCTTTTATATTACTAAATATTTTATTACATAAAAAACAATAAAGCATTTTAAATTCTAATTTCAATTTATAAACTAATTTTAATTTGCGATTAAACTATTTCTACTGATAATTAAAAATTAATTTATTTATATAATTTGAAATTAAATTTAATTCAATTTAAAATTAATCTATTTCAACTATAAAATTTTGTATAGTAAAACTTAATTCTAAAGCTAATTAAAAAGTTGAATATATTTCTTAATTCCAGTCTGGTTTGATTCTATATCAAAGAAATATTCTTGTAAAAAATACCAAACCTCTTTACTTACTTTTGAATATTCTGTGTTGAATACGAATGATAATTTGAAAATTGTATCCAAACACTTACGGAAAGAGCCACATTTATATTTAATGTCCTCATATATTACAAATGTTTCGTCAATATGTTCCCATTTGTTCCCAACAACAACTATTTTTGGTTGTAAAGATCCAAATTTTCTTTTTAATTCGTCCAATTTTCCATTAAGTTCATTCAAATTAGATATAAATACAACAAAATCTTCCTGCGCGTCTGATATTGTTGGCTTTATTTTTTGATTAACTCGTTTGGGCTGAATTATTGCATGTATCAATAAACAAACAATAATATCTCTGATATCTATAAAAAAAATGAGAAACTTCCATTAGAATCTAATTTGAATATGTATTATCTCTTTACAAAACTTACTTTCATTAAAATTTTCGGATTCATTTAACTGTCGTAATAATTGTTGATTATTTTTGTCTTTGACTTCTGTTATAAAAACTTTAGTCCTGCATACGTTGACAAAACTATCGAACCGATCCAATAACTTTTTTCCTTTTGATGGATATTCCGTATCAAAATCTATTTCAATCTATAAATGGGACGAGAAATATTAGAATTAAATTGTGTACAGAAAAAGACAATCATACCAATTGATATCCTAAATGATGTTTATACAACGGCCAATCAATTAGAAAATCCACAATGTTTTTATTAGCTGATGACTTGAATGATAACATACGATCATTTGAGGTTTCCTTCCATTTGTTGCATACCAAATCCCATGGTTCCAGATTGTATTTCAACCAGTGTTTATTGTTCAAAAAATCATCTGGTAAATAAAAAATTGTTCCGAGAATTTGAATAAATTTTAAAATGAAAATTTCAAAGCGTATCAAGTCATAAACATAAAATTACCAGAAGGTAGTGAATCTGGAACATACGTTGAAGTAATTCTTTCTGTAGCTGAATTTGTTTGCACTTTTAAATATTTTGTACCGAAACATTGGTTACTATAACGATCGTACAACTTTCCAGAAGGTTTCTTTTTACCTCGACGACCAATGTAATATTCAGTCTGTGAAAATAAACATACAGACATTAAAGAATACAACCAACAATAATATATATATATATATATATATATATATATATATATATATATATATATATATATATATATATATATATATATATATATATATATATATATATATATATATATATATATATATATATATATATATATATATATATATATATATATATATATATATATATATATATATATATATATATATATATATATATGTGTATATATATATGTATATATATATATATATATATATATATATATATATATATATATATATATATATATATATATATATATATATATATATATATATATATATATATATATATATATATATATATATATATATATATATATATATATATATATATATATATATATATATATATATATATATATATATATATATATATATATATATATATATATATATATATATATATTTATTTATTTATTTACGAACTAGGCCGATAAACGACATTGAACCCAGAGGGCCTAATTATTTTTTGAGAAATTATTAATAAGAAATACACCCAAAGTGATATAAATTCAGAGATAACCAGAAGTCCTCTTATAATATTTCCATAAACTACGTTTTATAATTTGTATTGCCGGTTTAAAAGGATTGGTTGTTATAACATATAATGAAGTATCATATATGAGGCTTGATATTGTTTTCGTGGAGACTTGATTTTATAAAAAGTGTAACAGTTTAAAAGAAAATACGGACAGAATAATTATTTACCATCAGACACAATAATGTAAAATTAAATCATACCGAATATTCTGAAGGAAACATATTTACAATTTTCTTCGACAAATTCTCAAAATCGTTGCCTGTCAATTTATACTTTTTGGACATATAATGGTCAATAATCGTATGCACCATATATTTTCTATGTTTGTCATCCAGCGATTTATGTTGTTCGAAATAGTTTATTACCATTCTTCCTTTAATGTTGTTGTTTAAAATGTGGGAAATGTCAGATGCACCTGGCTCTAATTCATGTGAACTTAAAATAATGAGAAAAAATACATTTTGTTTAATGAACATTATCATTTGAAGCTAAATTATAATATAATTATTTTACCAGGCGTCATAATGAGCTGAGGCTCCTGAAACTGGGCTAGAATTAGAAGGTTGCTCCTCGATCCATTTTACAACTCGGCTATTCAATGATCTAGTTGCATCCGAAGCTTGTAAAGGATTATTCTAAATCAAATATGTATATGTAAACCGAAAATTAAATATGTATTTGTATTTACAGAAGAATCTAAAATATTACTGTTTCGTTTCGCCATTTTCGAAGACATGCTTTAAAAATAATTTTTTCTCCTTTTGGATAGTTTTCAAAAATGTCGTCAATTCCATCTAAATCTATCAGCTCTAAAGTTTTAATGGTGCATTCATGGGTGTCTGCCAAAAAATTTATAGTTTTTGGAGATAAACCCCAAGAAGATACCAAATTTCTAAACTCTATTACTTTACTCAGCTCATCGTTAGGATTTATTACCAACAGATACTCGTTGTTGTTTGTCTCACATGTGTAACTAGTAGATTCGTCTTCTAAAACAGGCTCATCGGTAGAGTTTACACATTCTTCCATTTTCTATATTCATAAATTGTAAAATCCAAATTGTTCAAATATTTTAATGAAAACCAAAATATTTTTAGTAATGAACTAATATGTACAAAATTATTGAGTATCTTAGAAAGCTTAGGACGAAATGTTTGTCGATAGTTTTGTCCAACTATTAACAATAATAAATTAGCAATAATATTGGACATCTGAGAGCTCCATTATAAACTTAAATTTATGCCAGAAACAAAATATACATAGAAATTAGCTTTATAAACATATTAAAACATCCCTAATTTAATTAATGCCCATATGTACTTTTTAATTAAAAGGAGCTAGACTTTTATAGCTACATAGTCCCGTTTGAAATTGATATTTAACTTCTTGTCAGAAAAAAAAGCAATGTTAACACAACAATTTTGACTCGTACTACACTCAAAAAATGCACTGTATATATATTTTAATTAATTAATTATTTAATCAACAATTCTCTCATTTAAATCACTTATAAACAAAATTAATATATAACATATACTTACAGAACTTTAATAATATTACAAATAAAATACTATTTAAGTATGTTTGCCACAAAATTTATTTTTTTATTTTTTTAGTACCATAAAACACTTTGTATTGAATCAAGAACAGCACAATATTACATGAAAAATGCGTGGTTGCAACGGTAAATAAAAAACAAAAACGCAATTCATTTAAAACAAAGTTGAAATCCTTTACTTGAAGGATTACCAGTTTTATTTTTTAAATTGTTTAATTTATTTTAAATATTTTTATTCTTTAAACTGAAGCCTTTAATAATAGTTTAAAATAAAGTCGCCAAATATTTCAAACAAAGAATTTTATCATTTAGAAATGCTGCAACTTATTTTAATCAAATGATTTTATCCTTTGCACTGCTAACTGTTTTAAAATAAGTTCCAAAGAATTTATTATCTTTGGAATAAATGGCAATTTGTTTCAAAATTTCTTTAAATTAAAGAAATTTTTCTCAAAGAATACATTTCTTTGAAACAAAAATTCAAATTTTTCTCAGTGTACCATCTGCGAGAAAAACGTGACTGGAATATATTTTGATTCTGTTTCCGATTATTATCATCAATATTGATAACTTTGTTGGTTTGTGCGTTTAGGAAATTGTATTATATAAAAGATTTTTCTTCGCATATGATATGAAATTCTCGTTTAAAAATTGTATTTGTAATGAAGATGAGACATTTCAATCATCAGTCGTAGTTTTTCGTATGGTGTGCTGTCGCGGCAATCGATTATTGTAACAATTTTATCAAAGTGGTATTTTTCATGTTTTTCATGTATATAGCAAACTAAACGTTATGGCATTTTTTTTATTATTTTGTTAGCATTTAAAATTTTTAGTAATCGATCGATTCATGGCGCCAGAAACTTAACACAAACATTAAAAATAAATCGGAAAATATAAAAAAAGTATATTGCAGTTTCATAATTTCGAAATGTAAGAACTTTCAAATTTTATTAGCAATTTGTAAATTAATTTGTTGGGTTACGCATTTTATCACACCCTATATGCTGTGTTGTCCGTAAAATTAATTTGGTTTTGTTGTTATATATTAAACTAAAAATAATATAACCGCGTGCATACGGCCATAAAGACAATCATTTCGTCGGATCTCTTGAATATTAAAAATGAAAGATTTTTTTTTATAATTCTTCAAAGAAAACAAAAACGACCATAAATCATTTTTCTTGAAAGCACAACACAAAAAAAATCTCGAAATATCATCCAAGCACAATATATTTAATTTTACCGACCACAACATCAAAATGTATAATCCATGCTTGATTTTTGTTATAATATCTTTTTATAAATAAGCTAATATATTGTAAAACGATAAGAAAATAAAAAAATATTGGAAGTAATTCGATTAATCTCTTCCTCTCTCAGGTATTTTGCCGTGAAACCTATAATCATATCAATCCGATGGAATAGTAAAATGTTGTCAATAATTTTTATTTCTAGATATGTATTATTATTGTTATGGTTCAATTTTCCTATAATCATATGTTCCATTACATTTTTATTTTACCTACGAGTATAACTTGAGTGTATACTTTCAGGTACATGCACATATTTTCAAAGTTCAGATAAAATATTTCTAAAAACAAAAAATTATGATATATTATAACCGATTGCCTCAAAATTCTTTCACGTCGTCTATATTTTTACTTGGAGATAGATCTAATCTATATTGTTTATGAAATTATTTAATCGAAATGATTTAAATGTTACAATGTTGCAACATAATTTTTGATGAATTTATTACAAATTTTATAGAATAATTTCAAAATTATCGTTTTTGGGTGGGCGATTTGTAATTTATCTTTTTCAGTATATATGCGCAATTATTACCTTGAGGAAATTTGATTTTGCAAAATGTTACATTTTTTTTTTGTGTTAGAGGGTCGATTATATTATGGTGCGGTTTAGAAATTGTAAATGCTAAACAATTTTTTTAACAAAATCTTCCGCTCTAAAAATAATTGGTTTACATTGAAAATTAATGATAATTATATGTATGATAATATATTATGTATTACTGTTACTAAGCATAAGTCAAACGGAAAACATTATTATACTCAGACTCATTTTCATAAAACATAATTTATGCTGTTAAATTCATGAATTAAAAAGTGTTCATGCTCTATACAGAAATAGCTGTGCAAGTTTCTATTTTAAAAATTGTATAAACTCATTAAGATTAAAAAGCTCATCTTATAGGCCTTTCCTATAGAAACTTTCAAATTTCAATTATACCCGGTTCGTCGCTTATGAGTAAAATTTGAATAAATAAAACTATAAAATTTAATTGTAAGGTTTTAGTATCGGTAAAATAAATTTTCCCTCTAGAGATCTTTAAAAATTTGGGCGATAAGTAAAATATGAATGTTTTAAATTACACTTTTATAAAACTTACAAATCACACTCTAAATCTAAACTTATCAGAATTGCCGTTAAAATTATCTTGTACACGAAAAATCGGATTTAAGCGGAATTTTAACGCACGTTTGTACTGCTGCTCCAGAGATATGAATATGAAAAAAGTAAAATACAAAGACTATAACTATTCAATTACAGAAGCAGAATCATGAAAAAATGATTAAAATCCCATTTTCAACATTCCGTTTGCAAAATCCAGTATTTCAAAATCCCGTATTTTGAAATCTCGTAAAATATTATAAAAATCCCGTATTGCTCGTTCCCTCATTTCATAGCTATAGTTCTGAAGAAACTTGACATATGGTTTTTGAAAGAAGTTCTGCAATATGGCCTACAGGTCTGGAACTCAACCAGTTTTCGCCCAATTATGATTGGATTGGCTATGTTAGGTGAAGATGAGATTATGAAATAAGTTTTGGAAGTAGTTCTGGAATATGGCTACCTGGGTCGGTCCATTATGATGGGATCTATGTGGGTTATTTCTTAATTGATCGTTTGTAAAGCTTCTAAAATTAAAAAAGTTTTACGCTTTTGACGTTAAATTATACAACAATACTCGAATAAAGTAGCAATGTATTCCAAATTTAAATTTAATCACTGCACGTAGTATATGCCAGAATATAAAGTTCATCAATAAAATTGGAGGCAGTAATGCTACATATGTCAATTATCGCAAAATCTGAAGAAATGTTCGCATGATAATGTGACTATCAAGTAATCGAAAAGAATGAAGTGGGGTATCTAAATATGTATGTGCTATTTTTTAAAATTGACCAAGTCTCTTGAAACACATTTTTCTACAAAAATCGACTGAGGAAATGCTATACAAGGTAAAAGGTCTATTATATGAATCTGGAATATGAAAGTCAACTGATCGGTATTAAATTTTACACGTCCTTTTTTCCAAAATTTGGAAGGTCCTTACAATGTTGTTGAAAAGTAAAGAATTTACGAAACCGACTAAGAATTATTAGATTTTAATAAATTTCTTCTTCTAGGGTTGTAATTTAAGGTTTTTTTTTGTTTATATTGCAAAAAACCCTTAAATTACAACCATATAGAAAAAAGTTGAAAGCTTAATATTTATAAGGAAGAAGCAGGAATAAAGATTTTTGGTTAAATAAGACAGTTTTACCCAAAATTCTGGTGGTGTATTCAATATTTATCCACATTCATTCAAAGTTGACAAGTTGATGGTTTTGTGCCCAGACGTCTCGAATAGTGAAATGTTGGCCACGAGCCGGAAACCGCTGTGGAACTGCAGCAAACAAAGAAAAGTTATCGAAAGTTTTGTTTGCAAGCACGGTTGGTCACTAAGGCCGATTATTGTTAGTCATTTGCATTAACAGGACGCTTCCGTGGATGATGATGAAAATTCAATCCACGCCGAAACTTTGATGTAGACGCTTTATTCGTCTTGGTCCGAAAATTTGTTGAGCTAACAATCGACAGTAGGAAATTGAAATTGCAACTCGATACCGAATCTGACTGAACAATTATCTACGAAGAGCAAGCAATGTAAGTGCTCAGTTGCTCAGTCTCGCAGGCCCAATTAATATGCTTTTAAAATTTACGGCATTCAAATTGTACGACCAAAAATGTTAGGTACGTGTTATGTAGCAAATTCAGATTTGATCGTGCTCGGAAGTGATTGGATAGAATATCTGGTATGCTATAAAATTGAGCAAAAGGCAATCACAAAAATGGATGAAGAAAAAAAATCCTTTGCTCTTCATTAATTCACTGAATTGCACGGAGAAAAAAAATTACTGAATTTTTTCCTATACAGTTATAGCAAACAAATTATAGTGTTTGTTACCATAAATTTAGTAAAGGCTTCCATTATTATTATGAACTATTCTCTTTGAATGGTAGTATGTGCCATATAGGAACTAGTACTGTAAAATTAATATTTAATTATATGTATTTTAATTAAACCACAGCTTCAATAAGAGCTTTTTCGTTTTTTGGATGTATTTTAAAAAAAAGATCAAAACGATTACGAACTGAAAAATTCTAAGTTTATTTTGCAACAATATAGTTCTAGAACCGTTTTTAAAAATTTAAGCGGAAAAGCGATTTTTGATAAAAACAGTTTTTCAACAAAAAGTCGTCCCCTGTACAGCCCAGATGGTCTGATGGATTGGGATAAAACTTCATGTCTAAGCTTTTTCACAAATTGGTAGATCCCAGTGAATTTTGGTCATAATTGGTCATAATCTACGAAAAGTGACAGCTTCAATCGGAGCTATCTCGTTTTTCCCCAGAAAGTGACCAGTTCAGATCAGTTTTCCAAAAACTAAGCGGAAATGACGTATTTTGTCAAAAAATGTATTATATTATAAAATTATTTTGTAATCGGAATGAAACTTGGTTCTTATTCTTTATGTATAAATTAAGAGATCCCAGTGATTTTTGAGTAAGATCGGTCCACTGGAAATGGCAGTTTCAATATTACCTTTTTTTGTTCTATAGATATATTTTTAAAATTATCTCAATTATGAGAAACTCAATTACAAACTAAAACATTTTAAATTAAACTTCCAACAATGACGGTTCAGGTCAATTTTCCAAAATTTAAACACGAAGGTCAATTTTTGACAAAAAACTGTTTTTGTGTATAGTTAGTAATCATGAAAATTGTTGACCTCAAATTTTTTGATTACACATCCTCTCCACAGCTGAGATAGAGTAAGGATCATGATAAATCTTCATAAATTAGCATTTTCCATAAATCGGGTGATTCCAATAATATTGTACAACCCACAGTTTGAAACTTCATACTAAAGCTTTTACTACAAATTATGGGAGATCATAGAAATTTTGGAAGTGTTTTCCAAAAATTTGTGGATCGCAGTTATATTTGGTCTAAACCGGTCTACTGGAATTAGCAATTTCCTTAGGAGCTTTTTCATTTCTTGCAAATATTTTGTAAAGCATCTCAATTCTGAGAAAGTCCATTAGGCACCAAACGATTCTAACTTAAATTTGCAACAATGAATGTTCAGATCAATTTTTCTAAAGGTCGATTTTTGACAAAAACTAGTTTTTTTTGTGTAGTAAACATGAAAATGTTTAACCTCGAGATTTTTGACTAAATGTCTGTGTCCTCTCTACAGCACAGACAGATTGACTCTTCGGGGTGCAAGTTCATACTTATCATTTTACCTTAAATCCGACGGTCTTAGTAATTTTGGCCAAATGAGTAGTTTTGCTGACTGTTTAACTTAAGCTGGGATTTCAGAACTTGGCGATTTACTCAAATTTGAACACTTAGTCAGCATTAATTTTTTCACGTACCATCTGAAAAATATATTGAATCTGGAAAATGATGCAACAAAACCATTGCCTGCCTATAGGAAGTTCTTAAAAAATACAAGTTTTTAATTAACTTCACTTCAGATTTTCGAAGTTCGTCACTTACTCAAATTTGAACAGCCGTACGTTCAAGTTTGAGTACATGGCCATATTCCAAAGTGTTAGGTGAGATGAATAAAAATTTGTGTTTCTTAAGAACGTCCATAACTGCTAAACGCATGATCAGCATTCTATCTATCACTTACTATTTCAAAACATAATCGCTTTTTCCTGCCAATGGTGCAATAAAATGAAGGCATCTTTAATACTGAAGGCGGATATACAAAGCCAATCGTACACAAAAGATGCTTGGTGACTTTCGCAGTAGCAGAAATGATCGAAAGTGAGCTCAAGAGATTACAATTATTGGGAGTAATTAGTCCGATCGATTACTCGGATTTCGCTGCACCGCTGGTAGGCGTCAAAAGAAAGGACGAATCTATTCGTATTCTGACTGAGTCAATACCGAGTATTTAGCAAAATCTACATGGCCACCCTTTCTGCAGGGCAAGATGGGTGACGAACGAAAAATTTATGACGACCAACACACATTTTGGCCTAACTCGAATAAACCGCCTGTTACCATAGATGTAAACACCTAGCATTTTCGGCACTTAACAATTCTAATATTTCCTTTACAAAAAAGTTTAATTTTCAAGGGATCCGGTGTAATATTTTGTATATATTTTTTGCAATTGTTGTGAGTAATGTTCATTTGACGTTAGCCAATCACGTCGCAGTCTCGCACCAAATCGTCTGTTTTTAGATGATCTGATTTAATTTTTTGGGTGTGGGTTATGGGAACAAAAGATTGAACGTTTTTTCCAATTCCATATCAGTTTCGTGTGCCAAATCTAAATGAAACTTATGACAAGTGTTGTTTTTAGTTTTTTTTAAATTGTGATTGTGCCCCTCGAATCTGGTATCCCTCGCAAAGTTTATCAACTATGTAGATGTTTAAAAGTTTAAAGTTAAGTATATCAAACTTAAATTTGTATTGCTTGACGTTGCTTGCAATAGACATATAAACAATTATTTTTTTATTAAATTATAAATTTTAAAGATTAAGCTCGCTCTTGCAATAAAATTCGGCATTTTAGGTTTACGTGAATGTTGACGCCTAGTTTGAAACAAAATTATTTTTGTAATGCCATTCGATTACAATCTGGCGATAAAATAAGATTAAATTGAAATGTATTAGAGTGTGTTGCTTAATTGAAAATAAATTTACATGTTGGCTTTTTTTTATTAATCAACAATGTAAATTTATTTCATTATCACATCTTTTTACTTCACCATCTTACACAGATCATTTTTCATAACAGGAACAATAGTTCTCAACATTCATTTAATATTTCAAACATCATTTCAAATGCACACACCAACTGAGATAGGACTGTGACCAAAATTAACAAATGTGTTAAGAACTCCACACCGGTAGTAATCTTGTCGTGTCTTACAGTCCAATCAATTAATAGTTTAACGTTTTATCTTATAATTAAATAATGTTCACTTTTTGTAATTTTAATTGGCCTGCTGATATTTGATATTTCCGAATTATCATTTAGTTTGCGTACTGCAGCAGTATAAAATTATTATTACTCATCCATCAGCCAAAAATAACAAGTGTTTATTCGAAATAAAAAAGCGACGATACATCTTTTTGTCTGAAATCATTAATATTCACTCATGTTAATTTTAAATTTAAGTTGACTTTAATTAACCGTATATTATTGTTATCCATTAATATTGAATATTTTACGGTACCTTATACGCGGCATAATCTTTTTATTACAATCTACTTGAGACATCAATATTGCCAATATTCCATATGTTTAAACTAATCATATATTCATAATATTTATAGAATTTCCTGGAACAGAAACGTTAAATTGTATAAAATTGCGCAGATAACATCGAACCAACCTAAAAATAGTATACTCGTATGTAGGTAAATATAATTTCACCACACCCTCGCTCAGCGTAAATCAAAAATTTCCCAAAAACCTAATGTATATACGCAACAATCCAATTGTTCTAAAATCTCGAGTCTATTGTTTTAATATTGTATAAAATATCTTTCCAAAAATTAAATTCTTTTATTCAAGAAGATTGAAATCTAATTTTTGTCTTATAAAAATGTAACAAAAGGTAATTTAAATTATTTTGATAGTTTCATGTTACTACGGATATTTTGAAATTTAGACGAAAAACCAAAAAAAAAAAAAAAATGAAATGGTGAGAAAATGTACATTCACATTCACCAAATTAAACCATTATCGTATTTTATCCCAAATCTACTAATTATATTAATCATATTCAGTAATTATTTATGCAAAAATAACTAAAACTCAATAATTTGATTTAGAAAATTAATTTCATTACTGACTCTCCTCGTTTCATATACGAACTCGTTTATTGGCTACGCAGCTACTTTTATTTTATTATTTTTGTTAATTTGATTTATTTACTGGACCAAAGAACAACGGAATTTCTTATTCATGATTTATAAGTTGTGTGATCACACGTTGTAAAAAATAAAATAAAATAAAACTAAAAATTTACATTTATAAATAACAAAAAAAAAAAAAATGGTTTTTTGGGTCAGTGAATTTTAGTTTTATATTTTATTTTTGTTGCGATCACTCAGCTTAATCTAATTTAATAACAAAATAAGAAATGAAATATGTTTTATTATACAAAACTAAAATTAGTTTAGATTTAATTTAGATTAATATGTGACTACATGCAGACAAAATATTATATATTTTTTGGGAAAGGAAGAGGGTGGGGTTATTATTTTAACATAAAATATTAATAATGCTATTATTTTTGAATTTTGTTTAATATTAACATTTTTTTTTTATTTCAGGTAAGACCATGACTTCTAAGTACCGTACTACATTACACAGTACATTTGTAAGCATAAACATCAAATACTATTGGTTCATATAATAAGTAAGTGCTACTCCAATAAAATATAATTATGTTATAGTAATGTAATTGCTTTTTTGTGGGCGTCTTAATTTTTTTTAAGAAACCTAAGTATTTATATTTGACGTTAGTAGAAAACAATTTAGGTAATGGACAAGGTAATTTTAATTCACATTTTTAATATTTCGATTAACCATTGTCATAACAATAAAATTCGTTGCTATCAAAATTATTTTTTGTCACATTTTTTAATCTACAAGCGATTGATAAATTTTTACTGATAAATATTTATAAGCTGAATTAAGATTAATACTCTACGGGCAGATGTTGTAAAGATAGATAAATGGAAAAATGAAAAAACATTTCATTAATATGGACATTATCAAAAATTATTGTTTCTTGAAGCAATCGGCCTTTATAATTTGTTTTACGTAGTAAAATAAAGAATAAAACTTTAAAAATTCACCTCGAGTTCCACTGCTCAGACGGATTGACTGATGGGGATAAAGCTTCATATTTAAGCTTTTCTCACAAATTAGGAGCGCCCATGACTTAAATCGCTTCATTGGAAGTAAAAGTCTTCATGGGAGCTATTACGCTTTTTGCAAATATTTCGGAAAGTATATCATTAAGACGAAAAAAATGTAAATGAGATGCACTCGAAGTAATTTATGATTGCATCATAACAAAAGCTTTATAATTTGCCTTAAAATATGTAACAAATTACATTTAAAAAATTGTTGCAACTTATATGACTATTTGTGTGAGATGCTAGTGTACAATGAAACTATCGATACAGTTGCATCGTAATGTGGCTGAAATTCAATGCATGCAAAATGAGTCCTAAATTATTTTGATATTGAAAAAGAAATGTGAAGCCAAATTAGATTTTGTTTGCTTTTATTGTAAAAAAGATTTAAAATTTACTAAATGAAATTTACGAATTTTGTTGTAAATAATACTCGTTGAATTTTACTTTATACATACTTCGCTTGAAATTTAAAAAACTCTTTATAAGAAAATTCTGTTATCACGTCAGACTGCGCTCTTTGTAACTTTAAATATATGAAAAATATTTACACAATGCATTAGCGAATTATTATAAATTCGCTAAACAAAAGTTAATCTCGCAGGTTGTATAGAAATTTGCTTTACTTCTAAATGTGTTACACGATTCCTTCATAAGCCTGGTTGCAAGGGTCACACCGTAAACCGCTGCAAAACTTTCTAATTTTGCAGCAAGATCGGCCCAGACCAGTTTCCTAATATTTTATGGAATTATGATGTTTGACAAAAAACTGATTTTAAACAAAAAATCGATCGATGTACAACCAAGACGGATTGATAGATCGAAATGAAACTTCATACTTAAGCTTTTACGGTAAATCAGTCTAGCGGAAGTAGCAACTTCCGCAAATCAGTTTTTTTGTTTTGTGTAAATATTTTGAAAAGTATGTCATTTATGATAAAAACGACTGTGAACATAAATTTTCAAAATTTATTTTGCAAAAATATCGGTCTAGATCAGTTTTCCAAAGTTTGAGCGAAAATGATGATTTTTGACCAAAAATTGTTTTTAACTTAAATTATGCTGTACAGCCCAGACCAATTGATTGATTGGGATGAAACTTAATACTTAAGCTATTCCTGTAATTTAGAAGATATTTGACTAAAATCAGTTTACTTGAAGTAGATGCTTCAAAGCTTTTTCGTTGTTTACAAATACTTTGAAATGATTCATATTGCAATTACGAAAAATTGATTTAAAACCAATTGTAAATTAAGTTTCAAGCAAAATTTATTCAGTTCATTTTTATAAAATTTTCCCGAAAATCACGAGTTAGATACTGGTTTGATACTGATACAGTCTGCATTATATAATGACCGTTTCGAATTTGGGGCTTCACTGGTTGCAACAATCAATTTTGTAGTAGCTGGTACAGTAACAGCAATGAGGTATAACTCGAAGAAACTGCTTGAGCCGTAGCTTTTAAATGCGGCACCAGCGTCTTTAATCTTGCCACAACCCTAATCATTTTTCTAAAAAATTGTTATTATAATTATTTTAACTTACAATATATTTACAGACAAAAAAAATCGGGAACAATCTTCGATTGAAAGAAACTTGTTTGATGCGAATTGTCTTTAAGAAATAATTTGGTTTACTTTAGATGACGCTATTGTTAAGAAAGATGATAAATTTTAATTAAATTATCACTTATTATTCTTAATCAAAATGTGATTTTAGATATCTATACTTTTCGGGAAACTTTAAACAAAGGTCAATGGCCAACATCAAATATACTTGATTTCACCATATTCAAAATGGAATGTCCGATGTCATCATCATCTTCGTATACGTTCATTTCAGAATTTGATTCCCAATCATCTTCTGGGATTATTAAATCTACTAAATTCCGTACATAATTTTGAAAACCAACGTGAACAGACACAATTTTAGTTTCTTTTACATAAAGTGAAAGATTTCAACCCCGATATTTTTGCGAATTTACCAATCGCTATATCGCCAATAAATCAAAAAATAGTGATTTTTTAAAAACTTCTGTGTGTGTGGTGCCGTGTAGACTAAATTCTGTAGCTTGCAGCAAAGACGTTTGGAAAGAAACTGGTCGGAAAGAAACTTCACAGTTAAGCTTTTTCCATAAATTAGAAGATCCCAATGTTTTTTTTTTTGATTTTTATCATTGGAGCTATTTTTTAAATATATTGTACATAATATTTTTTACGAGGAAGACTATGAAGTAAGAGAGAGAGAAAGAGAAAGAGAGAGAGAGAGAGAGAGAAAACGAGATAGAGGAGGGAGAGAGCAATCTAGATATTTTTCTAAAATTTCGGAGATTCAAATGAAACCTCATAATTAAGCTTTTTCATGAATTGGGAGATCATAGTAAATTTTGCGCAATACCAATCTATCGAAAGTAACAGTTTTGATAGAAGCTTTTTCGTTTTTGGAAATATTTTGAAAATTACATTATTTACGTGAAAGTTATTAACGAACTAAAAGATTATAACTAAGGTTTGCAACAATACTGTTCTAGATTAACTTTCCAAAAATTTTGTGAAAACAGCGATTTTTGAAAGAAAAAAACCTATTTCAACAGTAATTCGACCCCATGTTTGCGTACAGTCCAGAAGGCAGCGATCGGAATGAAACTTATGTACATCTAAGTTTTGGGAAGTTACAAATTGGGTTATCTTTGTGAATTTTGGCCGAAACCGTTACATCGGAAGGGACAGTTCCTATTGAGCTTCTTCGTTTTTCCACCTGAAGTTTCGTATTTTTCCGTATATTTTGAAAAGCATATAATTTACGAGAAAAATTATTATAAACTTAAAGATTCTAAATTAATTTTGTATCGTTCTAGACCAAATTTCCAAAATTTTAGAGGAAAATTTCGTTGGTACAGCCCAGACGGATTATTGATCCAGATGAAACTTCATACTTAAGTGCTTAAGCTTTTTCCACAAATAAGGAGATCCCAGTAATTTTTGACTTAAATTCGTCCACCGGCAGTGGTCCATAAAAGGTTTTTGGGTTTTTGCAAAAGTTTGTCATTTATGAGAAAAATTATTAATAGACTAAACGATTCTATATAGAATTTGCATCAATGTCGGTTTAAATCAGTTTTCCAAAATTCAAGAGGCATTTCCAAAAATGAAAAGGTTTATGATATGTTATGTCCAACACCGACTTTCTTTTACCACACTTAATTTGTAAAGCGAAAAAATGAAATTACCGAATTTTAGGTAAAACGGTCTAGTTTTACCAAAAGTTCGGTAAGTATATGTTTTCGCTTGATAATTCAAGCTTTTAAACAAAAAACAATGTCCCTGTTTAAATTACAGAAGCCCAACAATGTCAAAGTTGAAAATTTAATCTTTAAATTTATAGAAATCTGTACATTTGCATAAAATCTACCAATTCCATAAGATCTACCACTTAATCAAAAAAGGTTAGGTACGAAGTTAAATTCCGAATAGTCAATCCGCCATTTCTGGTGAAATTTAACTAAACTAATTTTGATCTTTAAACTGGTTTGTTATCTAAATTAGTTTTTAGAAAAATCTCCTATGGAAGCTGTTAAATAATTTCGATCTCGAAATTTATGAGAAAAGAGAAGCTAGAAACTTTTTGTCTGCAGTGATTTACATACATATACACACAGGCATTTTTTTTAAAAACTAATTCATTTGATTGCGGCGATAAGCGAATGGTAAATCTCCAAAAATCTCGAGGTTAAAATTGTTCATAGTTACTACATACTTTATTTTACTATTAAAGAAAGCCAAAATTGTGCTCTAACCTTTTTATAACCCATATAAAATTTTTGTACTTCAAAGTGTTGTGATAGTGGCACGGTTGCTCAAGATAACGGATAGTAAGGCTTGCATAGATTACGCGTATAAATAAACTAAAATAAAATATCAGAATAATAATTTGAAGGTGTAAAGTTAGTCATAGATTAAAAATTATGTATTCTAATAGCAAAAGTGTTTATCAGTATCGTTAAAAATAAAGAGACACCTGATTTTCGCTAATATCATAGTATATTTATTTGTGAATAAATTAAAAATTGCATTATATCTTTTTTCGATATCTTCAATAATAACTCCAAAAAAATTTGCTTTTTATATTTTATATAGCATATGACAATAAATTTAATGTAGAAAACGCCACTTATTAAAAATCCATTCATCAAAAACAACAAAACAACATGCGACAATAAATTTTGATTGCAGAATTTTAATTTATTTTAACAATTGAATTAATTGAATATTAATAACATGCAGATTCTGGAATCCATTGTATATAATCAGTCGCACACCCTACCCGTTTTATAGTACGCACATTTTATATACATTAAGCATAAAGTGTGTGTGTGTGTGTGTGATCACTCAGCATTATTATGATTGTTATTATTTAAAATTAATAAATCATTTTATTTCGATCGGAAAAAATTGTGTTTGAAAAAAAAATATAAATAAATCAAAAAAATAAATAACAAAACAAAAAAAATGGATTTTCCTATTTTTTTTTTGCGAATTTTCATTATTTTTCTATGTTCAAACCAGGCAGACGACAATTCAAACAACAAAATAAATTTTTTGTGCTACACACATATCCCTATAACAATGCGATACCGAATTGTATAGAAATATGGTGTAAATAACAACAATTGTATTAAAAATATATATGGAAAAACGTATCATTTACACACTAATCGATCGATTGATAATCAATTTAAGGGTTGTGAATTCAATGCACAACTTATACCTAAACCAGTACGGGTAAATGGCGAACGTATATTTTTCTGATAAACATAAACTTAATCCCATTGGGGTTAGTCACTATTATAGTGTACATTGGTTATGGTGAAAATCAATTAATTAATTTGAATTATTGCCAAAAAAATTCATTTGCAAATCATTTTTACTGTACTATATTAGATATACGCACACAAGTCTCAAAGGAATTAATTAAGCGTTAGATGATGAGTTCTATACGTACATAGGGGTAGTTTGAATTAATAATAAAATTCATAAAACACAAAAATCAATTTTATTTATTACGGAAGTGAGACGCGAAAATACAAAATAAAAAATCAGAGAAAATTAGTTTTTCCTGTTCTATAAGGTTTATAAATTGCTATCACGCACGAAATAGTCATGTTTTCTTTATTACACTAATAATTGCTATTTTATTAACGAAACATGGGGTTGCTTTTTTAGATATAGTAAACTGCGTTTTCTAACAGTAACCTAAAGTATTATTTGCAGAATATTAAATAATATTAATGTTACTGATAAAATTAATTTCCAATAGAGTAAGTGTCCTTTTAAGGTCAATCACTACTCAAAAGTATATTTATAAAGTCTTCATTCAAAATCCAGCTTTATAATAAAATACAGATAAAATTACTTTTTAACTGGAAAAAATATATCTATAAATGCTTTTGCACAGAAGTGTCTCACCAAACGGGAACAATTTTTAAAAAAGTTCTCTCATTTCCCTTCTCGCGAAGGCGGTGGCCAGATCGTTGAAATAGTACTGCAAATAGTTTTTTCGTTATTTTAATTTTCATTTAAAAAATTTGAGACAAAATTTGTTGCTTAGGTAAATACCATTAATTTGAGACCTCGAACGTGGGTATGAAGTAAAGGGAAACGAACAGTTACAATTCCAAAATTTCATTAAACTTGTGCATCATCTTTATGTTCATTCCTATTTTTTCCCGTAAAAACCACTTCCGAAACTGTCTCTTCGGATTGGCCAGAACCGATCTAATTTTGTTTACGTCATTTTTTTCAAGTATTTTTGTTTAAGTCCTATTTCTAGCACGACTTTTAAGATTTACTCCTCTTTAATTTTTTTCCATAACACGAAATCTATAGAGCACTTAGAATTATGTTCAGTGTCTCAAATTAATAATATTCTTAAAAAATACACATTCATCGTTTAATTTTTTTAAAATGACCGTTCGAAATATAAAAAAAACATTTTCTGCTCTTCGACTAACCCCTGCCAGATAAAAGAAATAAGCACACTTTTTTTTTAATATTTATGACGAAATAAACCTCTCTAAACCTCATAATTAAAAAAATAATAAAATAACAACATATAGAGGTGTTTGTAGTCAGTGGTCAAATTATAGCTCTGAGCGTTATGATATGCATATAATTTTGAACATGTTGACAATGAAACGTTGGTTTTGTTAATAGTAAATTGTTATGGGTGGCCGATTCGTGCTCTACCTCAACATTTCTAGCGGGTCTCGAGTAAAACCCAATTCAAAAGTAATGAATTTGTTTGAAACAAATAAATTTATTTATTTTGGAATATTATCTTAGCTTTTAGAAAAAATTATTTTAATTAATTTTGAATCACTATACTTTGTGTGTTTAAGACGTTGGCCGAGCGGTATTAAATCGCCACGAAATATTTTATGTTTATTTTATTTATTTTGCTTGCACTACACCCTTTGTTTCAGAGCTGCTGGAAGGTGCACAATACTGTTTGATGAGGTATCTGGCGTGTCGGTGGGGGATCTTAATGTCCTTCCATTTTTCAATTTCTTTCCTTGCAATTACCCAAATTTGTTGTCTGTTATTGAATCAACGTTCTCACTTTGTTTCTAAATCCACACTTCGACTTCGACCCTGAATCTACACTCCGACTATATGACAATGACACCGACACTATAACATTGATACATAACGCTGCGGGGTAATATTGATATAGCCGACTTTCACTGCGACTCAGAAACCACATGTCGATTTTGAATACTTCGACTATGAAGACGGAGAGGGAGCTTACTAAGCTTACTGAGCCTATTGTGCTTACCAAGTCTAAATAAAAATAATAATTTCAAATCACCACTCCGTGACCGCACGAGGGGAGTCAATATCAACATTATTTTTATTTTTTTGGAATATAATTCAGAGGAATTATAAACAAGGAAACCATTTTACTAAAGTAAAATTAGAAAATAAAACGCAATACTAAATTAATATTAACACTATGTAGTCGGGCATTTTTCATCCAAATTGCGTCATAATAAAGTCTACTTTAAAATATTTATATCTACCGATCTATTTAAAATAATTTATTTTAATGAAACTTTCAGTGTTTTACTTTAAAAAGACGTCTCCATTTATTTACTTAGCATAGTATGTGTAATTCTTTTTTTTTATGTAAAACAACATTCTACTTTCTTGGGAATCATAGAAAAAACACAATTTCACAATCTAAATAATTTAATTCATACAAAATTACAAGATTATTTAGAAATTTTCAACATAAAAATAACAATAACCTTCAATGTGTAGTAGCGTTCGGAACACTTTCCTTTGTGCAGGTTTACATTGCAAAACTTGCCCATGTACCGCGTTTCACTGCGTAGTTTGTGAGCGGAACACACACGACAACGACGTAAAACGTTTTTAGTTTTGCCGGTTCCAACTAGAGTTTCCAATGTATGTTTCCTCTTGTCCATAAACAGTCTTCCTCGTGGATCTGGTTTGCAAACCTTGCTCCTGGATATCGATGGTACTGGTTCGGCTGGTTCATCTATCGAAATTTCATTCGTTACCCAATGTATCGCTATTTCCTTTAACAAATTTTGATATTTCTTTTTGTTAACCAAATGAACTGAATTATAAACTACGAATGAATTGAATAACGCACAATTTATGAGGTACATTGCCATTATTTTAGTTCATTTAACAGTTTTTCGTAAAATTGAATAATACAATAAGTACTGATCTGCCCGGTCTATGCCTTTCATGAATTTATTATAATCGATCAGAGCATTTGGCTTTATAATTTTTAGTTCCGTCTTTCTTTCGATGATCTGACTTTCCTTCATCTCTGTAGAGTGAATTCTGGAATTGAGATTAACAGTCTTTTTTGATTGCCAAACTTGCAGCAATATATCTTTTTTCCTTCTGAAAGGTGTTTCACCATTTTTCAATGAAACTGTTTTCAGACAATCCGCAAGTCCTCTATTTTTCATATGGTACCGCAAATTCTTATTTTTTTCTTCAATGATATCTGACTGTTTTGAACACTGTTGTAAGTAATAACACATGGTGCTATAAATCTGAAAACGGAGATAACACTAAACGGCGATAACACACTAATTTTTACTATATCTTCATCTAAAGATAACTGTTGAATAGGCTTGCTAGTTTCTTTGAATTTTGAAAGAAAGATATCCAGCAGTGGTCTGACTTTGCAAAGTCTATCTGAATTGTCTTGCAAATTTTCATTATTATTGAAATGCCAGGTCCTACATATTTGATGGAATCTGTCTCTGCTCATTGGTTTTGCAAAAAACTGTGTTTCTGTCTACGGTTGCTCCAATAATTATCTCGTCGGCCCTTGCGTAACTGTCTCATACATATTATAAGCCCCAGACACTTCTTCATTTCTTTAACAGTGATGTCTTTCTACATAAGAGATTTTTTATACGTTTTGAAGATGTCTTTGTTTTGGTGATAATACCTATTTGACCCCTCCACAAGGAACACAAATAAATTATCGTCGATAAAAAAATTTCCAGCATCTACTATACTGTCAGCAACGTTTTCGGTATTTATTCCCGGCTGGCCTAGAAACTCCTCTAAAACTTGTGGATTATCTCTTGATGACCAATCTTCACCATGATCTAAATCAGAACTAGATGATGAGCTTGAAATTCTTCATCGGGTAAACGGTGATGGAAGAGGAATGGTATCTTCTTCACTAGAATCGCAATCAGATAAATTTTCTATGTTACTTTGGCAGGAACAATTAGATAAGTTGTCAGCAAACAATTTATCGTCACTCTCCTTCGTATCTTGATTCATTTTTGGAGAAAGTAAACTTATAATCTTTAGGAAAATTAAATTATAACATTTGAAAATAATATGACTCAAGAAACAAGCGGCAGTTCAAAAAAAACTTAAGATGTTTCACCAACACACATTTGTTATTTATATATACGTTTTGACATTTATATATATAAATGAACTCAGAAACACGAATATAAGACGACCGAACAAAAGCAATATAAAGCAATTATTGGAGATGCGAACGAAAATGCAAAAACAAAATGTTTTTTAAACTTATCAAATATATCAGGTAATAAAATAATTTCAATAGTCTGGCTGTTTATTTTCACCATTATTATTTTTTGTTCCGTCTCAAACTCCTTAATGTATCGGCAGGTAGATAGATCGGGCACTGTCGACAATAGATAATGCGCAACAGAACGAGTAAACTCGTCTCCTGCGTTTTACTATAAACAAGGGTATGACGAGTTGACTAGTATCCCGAAAAGAATGTGTTAACCGAAATAAAATGTATTCAAAGAACTATAATTAAGAAAAGGAAATAGCTGATTCTATTTGTAAAATTTAGGAAAATGATACCACATCGCAAAAAAAGCCGCCGTTATAAGATTTTTGTTGTAATCTTGGCCGTAATATTTTTTAATTTAGGTTCCTCGTGGTAAATCGTAGTCGTCGGTCGGAACTGATTTTATTATTTTGATTTGAAAATAGCCAACATGAGCTACATTTCCTTACAACCTTCGTTATGAAAATGTCATTTCCTTTCACTTTTATTTTGCAGAAATGAGACGTAATATGTGGACTTGAATCTGAAGTATTGGCAAAAATAAGCTTAAATAATAAACAATAACACAACTTTTTGTTTCCGATATACCGGTCCATTTATAGTTTTTAATATTTAAGTTTTCAAGTCTTAGAATTTTGTCAAGATCTTGAGAAGAAAGACAACGTCATCCTCTGAATCGTTGTCATTTTTCGTACTTTGAATTCATGTATTACCACTCTATTCAATTGAAATGCGATTGCAGAATTATCAGTTTCCTTACTAACATAGTAATCCCAGATTAATTGCACAGTGAATTGCTTCAGCTTTAGCGCTATTAATTGTGTTTAATATTTCTGTATCAGATGGCAAATTTTCTGGAGGTGGATTTCCACCAATGTAATCTTAAGAAAATCCTTTGTGGCGTTTTCGAAATGAATAATTCACAGAAGACAGCTTTATTTCATCTTGAGTGCCAACCCCCTTTATTCGAAATAATACATCCTTCACCCCATCAAAAGGTTTTGACAAAAGTTATGAACGAATTCTTTCGGTCACCGTTTGGTCAGGATTTGTCACTAGTTTTTATCGTTTGGTCACTTACGATTAAACGGTAAATAAATAATGAAAAATTCAAAAAAAAATTCCCCGGTAGCACCTCATTGCAAGAAAATTATACCGTTTTTATCAAATTTTGTTAGGTAATCGTTAGGTCAGGATTGGTCACAATATTTTGACGTTTAAGTGACCAATCCTTAAAGACAGTTGGCTAACCGATTCCGATCGTTGGATTCATAAAATTATTAGTATTGGTCAAGCTTCCAGAGCCGATCACTTGAAATCATGTGGAAATTTTGAGTTTTTCAAGAATTTTTGCAATAAATCATTATGTTGGGATGACCAAACGAAAAAAACTATAGTGACCAATCCTCAACGACAGTTGACCAACCAATTCCGATCGTTGGATTCATAAAATTATTAGTATTGGTCAAGCTTCCAGCTCAAAACACTTGAAATCATGTGGAAATGAATTTTCGCAATAAATCGTTATGTAGGGATGACCAAACGAAAAAAACAAGTGACCAATTCTCAACGAATTATGAAGTTTGAATTGAATATATCATATGTCTTCAACTTTGGTATACTTTGAAACGAGAAATATTTTTATCTAAATTGTATATTCCAATTGGATTTTTTATTAATTTTGTAAAATGAAATTCCCAAATAAGCGACGAACCTGATTTTATTGAATTACTACAATTTTGATTTTGTTTTCTGCAATAAAAACTTACCTATTGATGACCAAACGCCAAAATATGGTGACCAATCCTGACCTAACGATTACCTAATGAAATTTGATAAAAACGGTATAATTTTCTTGCAATGAGGTGCTACCCGGGAAATTTTTTTTAGAATATTTCATTATTTATTTACCGTTTAATCGTAAGTGACCAAACGATAAAAACTAGTGACCAATCCTGACCAAACGAATTCGTTCATCACTTCTGTCAAAACCTTTTGATGGGGTGCTAGAAAGGTGGAGCCTTAAATGATTGGAAATTGGTTAGAAAGGTGGAGCCTTAAATGATTGGAAATTGGAATTAGCTGGCAGATTGGCATTAAGTTTCATAGCGCGAAGTAAATGAGTGTCAGCATCGGAAGAAATAACCTGTTGATTATTATTATATGTTAGATAAAATATAAAACTAAAAATCGGTACCTAAAATATCAATGTTACTTTTCTTCAGTACGTATGTTAAAAATTTTCATCGTTTTGTAACATTAGTCGTACAGAATTTATTGTTTGTACCATAAACCAACAAACAAAAGTGGGGCCGCCTTCCTCTGAATTTGTATTAAAAGTTTGAACAACTACCAAAAGTAGAATTTTTTTGACTTTTTAACATTTTATAAATTTCGAAAGCCGAACTAGCAGGAAAAGAGAGTTGAACAGATATTCCTGTAGTGCCGTCAATTGGCAGAACAAACTCAATAATTTTATTTGACACTAGATCGTATTCTAGTTTCTCTACATTTTGTGTAGCATCCACACTTATCCGAATATAACGATGTAAACTTTTCTTTTCAATAAATTCAAAAAGCGGCGCAGGTAACTCGTTTTTCGTGTAATTGGACGATATCCAATTGATGGCAATGGAAGGTTCTATTGCACACATTCATAAAACTATCTTCCAGCTACGTTAAAAATATAATTGGCAAATATTTTTATTTTATAAGTGTACCTATTTCCATGTTTTTTTTTATCAGCATTGATCATTGCCATTTCTTATAAAAAGATATGAATGAATTCCATTGAGCTTGAATCATAATTAAAAATATGATTATTGAACTGTCGTTCCAAAATCTCTTTTTTTACTCATTTTTTCGTTTAATTAAAATTTCAATTTTATTTAAAAAACGGTAATGTTTGTTTGATTATAATAAACAGTATTTTCTCGTTTTCTACGCTCACGTTCTGTTCTTGAAACTTTTGGATTGGACCACTCAGATGTGTCTAGAGCCTTATTGAGGTGGATGGGAATAATGGCTCCAGCGTTTACCGATCCATCGTTTCCTCCCGAAGAATTGTCGAATTCCTCAAACTTTTCATTGAGAAATTCGGGGCGCTTATAAGTGCTGTTCCAAGTGTTGTTACTGGCCAACGTAATTTCTTGGAATTCATTTCCAACATAATATAGGTCGGTGGTGGAATCAAGGTTGGAAGTAAACATTTCGAAAAACGTATCATGCCCCAACTCTACAGGAGAGTTGTTTTTGCTCTGTTCCTGTTTTTTCTAATATTTTGCGTGTCCGTGGAAATCGCTTGCTGTTGTATAATGTACGCTGCTGTCAACGAGACTGGTTTTATAAAATAACATTCTATGTTTGGATATTTTTTTCTACCCTGTGTTCACCGGGTTCCATGAACAATTCGATGGTTTGTTTTTTTATTTCCGCTTTGGCATGCGAGTTGCAGTGCCTATAATAAATTTGGAAATTTTACGGTCTCAACGAAATAACTGGGTTTTTGTTTTTCGTTACATAAGTATGAAAGAACCCTTAATCCATTTTTTATTAAATTTCTAATTTTATTTTCTTGTTGAGCTACACTTTACATTACTGTCTAAGTTTGTACCTGAGTGAAAGCCATAAATTAATTTTCAAATTGGGAAAAAGTAATGAATACATCAATAATTTTACCACGATTGTGTACTTTTCTGTAGTATTTCTTGTAGTTGCACAAACGGTCACACTTGAAGCTAAATGGCCGAATTCACCGATCTCGGTGAACACATCCATGTAAATATCATAAGTTTGATCACAGCACTATCAAACAGGAATTTTTGTGTTACCGCCCTATGGATTAGTAACCTGTAAACTGAAGGATATTTTTTAACTGAAGCAGTAAAACCGTAAATGCTAGAGAGAGAGAGAGAGAGTAAAACCGTGGATCTTCGATTATCTTAACCTCTCATTGAAATGTATATTGAATTATTAAACATTGTTGGGACAGGATTAAGATTTATAGAATTTTCATTTGGACAAAATAATATTTTCTGTTCATATTTTAATTTGGATATTTTTGTTAATTGTTATATTAAATATAACAATTAACAAAAATATCCAAATTAAAATATGAACAGAAAATATTATTTTGTCCAAATGAAAATTCTATAAATCTTAATCCTGTCCCAACAATGTTTAATAATTCAATATACATTTCAATGATTTTACATACACATCCATACATATATGTATTGAAATTTCTCATTCCAAAATATCAAAATAAAATTTTATCGATTGCCAATTTAATTTTCCATCTTCTTGTCAATTCCAAACAAAACAAAGTTAAAAAAAAATTTAATCAAAAAATTTTAAATATAAAATAAAAAATAAAATTCAATTTTCATCAAACTGTCAAAGAATTTATATTATATTCCAACCACTCACAATATCTCTTTCTATATATACAACAGCCAGCCAACCATCCACCCACTGACATTTTTTTTTGTATGTATGTGAATATATCCTCGACTCCCGAGTTCTTTTTTTTTGTATATTCTATTGTATTTCATCAATTTAATTTTGCTCTTACAACTTTTTTTTAATATAACTAAAAATATAAAAAAGGATGTTGTTATTTATGTACAATTTTTTCATTACATTTAAAATAATAAACATGTACTTGAAATAGCGAGAAAAATCATCTTTAAAAAGATATAATACTGTGCTTTCCACTATACAAAGTACATACGTATATACGAACGATAAAAGGGTGACTTTTATAATTTTCCTTTATTTTTTTGTGCATGTCTGGGATTTTTTTTTTGCTGTTCTTCCGTATCTACGTTGATCGTCTCTATTGTTTCGAGGATAGCAAACATCTCCATCAAACCGTGTCGTATACACAATAGAAATTATACCACCTACTACTTACCATTTTATTTTCGATGTATGTTTTCCATATATATATCCTTATTTCCGTATTCTGACATTTTACATCAAAATAATACTTTGTTTTGAGAACAACAGTGTACATACGTATAGTTTTACGTACACCATGCAATAAAAATAGAAGAAAGTCCCATATGGATATGACGTACGGTATATCCTTTCCAATAGAGCACAAATAATACACATCATGATTTTATGTTTTGTGTGTGTATATAAGATTTCGACGGACGAGATTAAAATAGAATATAAACATTAGTTTCGAAATATAAAAATGGTAATGATATCTTCCCCTCCCCGCCGTATATATGGGTTTTTGACTCAAAATCTAACATAACTAAAAACCAAAAAAATTGAGTTTCAATTTTTTTTTGTTATTTTTGACAGCAAAATGAAACCTTTTTTTTTACAAAAATAAAGTTCATTTCACTTCTCCCTTAAATATTTTTATTTTTTTTTCATCCTGTTATGAAAAATTTTCCCTTTTTTGTATTATGAAACTCAAACCATTTTCATTCATTCAGGAAAAAAAACGTAAAACTGAACAAACTCTCCTTTCTCTTTATATTAATATTATTGTTATACATATATACCCTTATATTTGAGTTGACAGGCGTGGCTTGACACAGGGGTTGATGCATTTGATTTATGATCTTTTACAATTCGGGAGTTAATGTATAAAAAAAATTGTATACGACACCAATCCAACTCTCTCTCTGTACGCTGTTCTAGTTTCTACCTTTACTGATAACTTAAACAAAATGTTATTTGGGGGTATATTTGTGGTCGATGGTTTTAAGCGATTATATTTTCTTGAGGATAATCCAGTTATTATACCAAAAACACATATTCTGCATAATTACAGCAAATCTTTCATAAAAACAATCAACCAAAACTAACAAACCATGTCTAAAATAACTATGCCCAAAATATATTTCCAAAACGAATATGTTGGAATTGTTGGTGTCTCTAATACACATTGTCTATGCCAAATAATAAAACAATAGAACAATAAATTTCTTTTTGGTTTTGTAAAATTAACTGTTAGCTAATAAGTATTATTGTCTTACAAAAACAATTTACATGACCATATATTAAAATCTCAGAATTTATATTCCTTTTGTGACGTAACTGGTACATAAAATAATCTTAAAATTATGTATTATTGGTTTTGCATTTTATCCTACTTTTATTTCAATGTCATATCCTTCAAAAACAAAATTTTAAATTACATAATAAAGGAAGAATTTTATGCTTTCTCTTTTAATAAAAAGGATCATTTCTTCAAGGGTGGGTTTTATTTTACTTATTATATTATTTTTTTTTGTTCTGTACTGTAAGAAAATTTTCACAAAACTTTGTTGTACGAGTATAAATTTTTTGAAGAAGTTTTACAAAACATATATCCTTGGAATATTAGGAACGAACGAAAAACTCAAGTAAAAGAAAAAAAAATATATTTCAATGAATTGTGAAATGAAACGATAAAGGAATAAACCGAATGAGGTTTCCTTTTTTATTCTGACTTTCAAATTGCAAAATAATAAACTTTCCAAAAAAAATCGTTTTTGTTGCTGTATATTTCGGTTAAATTTGAGTTAATATTGTTTTGTAATTTTTGTTTTTGCTTTTTGTTTAAAAGCAGCTGAATGAACAGTTGGATGTTTGTTGAAAAATGTTAAATATATAAAATCGAAAAAGAAAGATGTCTAACGAATTTTATTATACACCTTTTGCCCTTTAACTTTATTTTTGTGTTTTGTGTTTTGTTTCGAGTACATGCTTTAGATTTTGAAGGTCTTATAAGAATTTTTTAAATCAATATTTTGTTCACTTTGTAATTTTCCACTATTCATTCGTATACAGCAACCTCTCTTTTATATCATATTTCCTGTTTACATTTTGTTTTCCAACTGACGTCATTATCGAGATTTATTTTCTGCTTCACAATAAATTAACTTTATTTAATATTGGCTGCGTTCCGAAATAATTTTTGTTTGTTTTATGTAGCCTTTATATAGAAGAAATCCGTTGCTTAACAGAAACACTTTAATATCAAGGACTGATACGTTTAATTGAAATTAGTCTAATGAAATTTACTCCTCAATTGAAAATTGACAAAATATTATTTTTCTATTCAAATATGTTTTATATTTGTCTAGATTGATCTTTTATAGTGAATCAAATGTTAAACGAATTCATTTGTTATTGAAAAGTAAATCAAAGTTAGAGGCATACCGACCGGACAAGTGGTGCAGTGGTTAAAGCTTCGGCACTTGGACCGGGAGGTACTGGGTTCGAATCCCATCAGAGGCTAGATGCAAATCGAATTTTCATCATCGATTACAATCGGTGATGTTAATAAACACAACTAAGACCCTCTGATGGAGTGCAGAATTCAACGCCGACCCACCTTCCATGTCAATGTACAGGTTGACATGGAGCTTGCAATGTGCAGGTGGTATACTGTAATTGTGTGAATAGGTGAATAGGTGAATGGGTTAATGATGTGGCGTGAATGCGTGGTATCACAATGGGCCAAAAATGGCCTAAGTGTCAACCACTGAAACCTAACCTAGAGGCATACCGACCGAACGGCACGGTGGTTAAAGCTTTGACGTTTAGATCAGAAGGTACTGGGTTTGAATCCCGATAAAGGCAAGAAGCTAAGAGGATTTTGCATCATCTGCCTGAGTGTAAAACTTGTGGGCCGACCCATCTTCCATGTCAGTACTATAGGCTGGCATGGATCTATGCAATGTGCAGATGGTTCTATGTAAATCGGACCTATAGGCGTACTTCCCCGATTTGGCATGCAATTGCGTAAGGTAGTACGTGAAAAGCGAACTTCGAATGTGTTGGAAGTGCTTCGGCTCCAAAACAGATTGCAAAGATTAAATCGTAAAAAACAGTTAAAAGCATGTTATTTTGGTACCAAAGGAGTCTCGGAATAATTCTAAAAACTTTTGAGGGATAAACTAACAAATCGGATTTGATAATCGTTTGTTTTTTGGAATGTACCATCATTGGATTACGTGTTCGACTTACATGTAACGGTTACCAGACATTTTTCATACTAAATTTATAAAATTTTTTTATTAAAAGCTGGGCTTATATTTGGTAATAGAACTTTTCTTCAGACATTAGATTATTTAATTTTGCATCTCTCAGGATTAAACGACGGATTTATGAACTAAAGCACTAATGGCAAGATTATTACATTATACCTTCCAAATAATTTGCAACTAGAATTATGAGACTGAGAAATATTTTAACTGTTTTCAGCTCCGCAACGGTAGTTTTAAGTATATTCTGCTAAATTTACGGCATTCTTCTAAACCTATCCAACGATATACTATAAGCTAATAATTTGCCAGCAAAGGTAAATTTAGTAACTAAAGTGGTATTGTCAAAATTGTTTTCTGATCGAATTTTTTAAAAAAATAGTGGTATTGCGTGTTTTTTGGGGCGACGAAGCATAAACTTTACTAAATTTAATTACTTTTGGAAATTAAACGGCCGGTATCATCTATTCGAAACCACACTTATTCAACCACTAGACACAAAATCGACTTCGTCAATATAATTGTTGTACACTTTCACAAATTAATTTAAATAAATTTGTTGTGTTTTACAATTTTCTATATGTGAATGAAATTTGTCCACCCAATAATTGGTTTTGTTCACTCGAAGTACAATATATCTAATTTTTTTCGTAAACTTTTGAGTTTAATTATATACCTAAATGTTCGTAAATTTAAATAAATTAATTATGTTTTAGAATTGTCCACCAATAATTAGTTTTGCTTTTCCTCATAATGCTATAGGAATGTTCTCAAAACACTATTTATTGTCAATTTAAATAATATGCCAGTTATTTAAGAAATATTCATATAATTTAACCCGATAGAAATTATAATTTTAATATTTCCTATATATGGTGGACAAAATTTATCAATATGTGCCCAATTCTAAAACATAACTCGGTTATTATTTTGACAATAAATAATGGTATACGAACATTTAAATAATTAAACACAAAAATTTAAATAAGTTTTTTTATTTTCCGTTCAATTGTTTATCAGGGTGGGCAAAATTCATTAACAAGTGGACAATCCAAAACTTATTTATTCAAATTGACAATTAATAGTCATTTATCAACATTCATGTAATTTAACTGAATACTTAAAATGGAAATATTAACAAGATGAGGAAGCACAAAACTAATTTTTGAGTGGGCAAATTTCATCAGCCGATGGAAAATTAAATTATATGAGAATTTGGAGTAATTTACGAATATTCTCCTAATTTAACTCAAACATTTAAGTGAAATTTTATAAAAAAAAAAATAATTTTAGGACATTTTGTCCAATGATTTCATTAGGACATATTTTTAAGGACAAGCAAATATACATAATAGGGCCGCGCTCAATCCGATCTTCTTATAATTCTGCAACAATAAAGATATTGTTAATGTGTTAGATTTGACTATACTTGCCTAGCCTCAAAGATTTAACTTTCGCCCTGTTTCATCTTAAGCATTTGATAATAACATTTGATTTGTGAAATAGTGAAATCTAATCTTGAAAAATAGGATTATGTCAAACTACTCTGGATGTTAAAAAGTCGATGTCTGATGCTCAGCCCCTGTCAAAATAAATATCATAACTTTCCTTAAGAAAGAACATTAAGTTTTTCTTGGCAAATTACATATTTGAAAGCTGTTTCAGTGACAGAAGAGAGCAAATATTTTTTTTTTACATATTTCATTTTTTCTTTGATATTGAACAATTTTAGTGGTTTGTGATAGTTTGATATAACTTTTTAACATTTAATTCAATTTGCATAAAATTATGCGGTGTTGGGGCCAATTTATTTTAGGAGCTATTTAAAATGAATAAAAAGCTTGTGTTTCATGCTTAACTTTTAATGGCATATGCATTTATAGGACAACACTAAAATTGCTTTACCTCAGCTTTGATGAACATTTGAACAAAAAAAAACATTTCCCGGGTAGCATTTTATTGCAGGAAAATCATACCGTTTTCATTAAACTCCGTTAGATAATCGTTATTTCAATAAAATCGGGTTCGCTGCTTATTTGGAAATTTCATTTTACAAAATTAACATCAATTGGTATATACCATTTGGATCAAAATATATTTTTTATAAAAAGTGTATTTAAAGGACATAAAGGGACATCTAATTCAAAAATTAGATTGCTTATAACTTGGCAACAATTAAATGGAAAACGTGGTTTAGAATAATATGTGAGAACGCATTATAGGAAATAATTTACTCTATAGATAATCCTAATATCACAGACATTCAAAAGAGATTTTCCATTTGAATTAAAATATTAAAACAAAATTTATTTCTGGGAATTCCAATGTCATCAAAAATTTACACTGTTAAATTTAACAATATTCCAATTGAAAATGTTTTGTGGTGAAATTGAAACATTTTTAGATAATCTTCAACACTTATATTAAAGATGTCCCAAAATTCCATATAAGTTCACAATAGTGTCGCTTTAAAGATCAAATATATAATTTTCATTTTCATAACGATTTTTGATGTACTAAACTTTTTTTAATTCTAAATAAAGCTATTTTAGACAATGTTATAGTAGAAACATTGTCTAAAACGTTTTTCATCAATATGACCGAATAGCTAAATCAAACCCCACGTGTATGGTGAACAAGATTTAATTATAATGATTTTTAACAAGTCCAGCGTATTTCTAAAATCTATTGTTTTTGATTTCAATCAATTTTCTAATTTTTCTATTACCGCTCCTAGGGATGTTCACAGTTTTTTAAATGTATTTTAGGATAGCGTAGACAAAGTTGTAACACTGAAATAAGCATGGATAGTTTATGATGGTATGTACTGTGCCACACAGGCTACTTAGAAATTCCAAGAATTTTAACAAATTTTCAAAATTTATTTCACCGATCCGAGAGATGTTCACTGGGTCTCACCTACATGGTCTGATAGATCAACTTAAACCCTATGAGTGATCCCATTTATTCAACACACGAAATTCGTTTTTTATTGTTTTGAAATTAACGAAAGTAGCGTCACTAAAACAACTGTAACTAATATATAAACTTAATGATCGAAATGTCATGAAATTTGAACAGATACCTTTTCGATGGTTGGTAGAATTTAAAAATCATAAGGGTTCTAAATTTGTGGCGCCATCTATATGCCAGACCGGGAACTTTTCAAGCGATGCAATAATTCCAATGCATTCCATAAAGTTTGGCCTAGTATTCACAAAGCTCTGTTAGTGAGCCTCTACATTTACTGATTTAACATATATCAAAAAAGAATTAATTTGTAAGAGGTCTCAAGTAGGGTGAACCTTATAAGCCAATTTCCTTCGCAAAATTAATCTTATTTTTTAGCTTTTATATATTTATAATGATATATGATGATGATATAATAATTTTAATAATTTTGAACAAATTTGATTATCATTATATGTATAAATCAGACCAATATACCAGAATTTCTCAAAGAATTTGTGAATATCTCTGCGCTCGGCAACGAATTAAAAATTAAAGAAAAATTGCGAAAATTTCTAAATTCAACTTACATTAGTAATAATCGTCATAATAGACCGTACAAGAGCCAGCAAGATAGTCTGAACTTTGAACTATTCATCATGTTTCACTATACAGTCATAAGGAATTGACTGATCTATCTGTCTTACCTACCCCGTAAATATCTCTAGGATCGGTGAAATAAAATTTGAAAATTTATTAAAATTCATGGAATTTCTAAGTATAGCCTGTATATGGTACAGTAAATATCATCATAAACTATCCATGTGTTACATATTTTTCTACGCTATCCTAAAATACATTTTAAAAACTGTGAACGTTTCTAGGAGCGGTAGTAGAAAAATTAGAAAATAGATTCTAATCAAAAACCATAGTTTTTAAAAATATGCTGGACTTGTTAAAAATCAACAGCGACACTATTAGGGACTTACGGACATCTCTAATACAAATGTTAAAGATTATCTAAAAAACGTTTCCATTTCACCACAAAACAAATCCAATTGGAATATTTTTAAATTTAACAGTGTAAGTTTTTGGTATGTATTTCACAATCATCTTCCCGGGAAATGTTTTTTTTCTTCAAATTTTCATTATTATTATTTACCCTTTAATGGTTAGTGACCAAACGATGAAAACTACTGACCAATCCTGACCAAATGATGACCAAACGTCCAATCCAATCATTATTTGTGTCAAAAACTTTGGATGGAATGCTAAACAAACGGAGCTATGCACTTCTTTTCTATGTAAGTAACATCATCTTGTATATTTATACATATTTTTCCTCAACCCATATTCTTATCTACGGTAACTAGACCGAATTGTCTCTTGTTAAGTTTTCCATGCAGGAAAACGGAGAATCACCGAGTCAGGAATCACCGAAGTTAGGACGGGTAATATGTATAACTTCTTTATGTCCTAAAATATTTCCAGGAAGAGATAACAGCTGCAATTTAGAGAAAGGTGGAGTTCTTGCTAAGACGACAACAACTTTTCTTAATATTTTTAATCTAAGATATGATATTTCATTTCGGGTTTGAATTTAATCAAATGACCCTCAACAATTTTTAGGGTGCTTATTCAAGAGTTTCGGCGTATCTGTTTTTATGGAAATGTTGCGAATGCCTGTTGCAGGGCCTTGAACGGAAGACGAATCGTTTTTGTCACGGATACAAAGTTTAAATAGTTAAAGCTTAAAGCTATATGCTAAAAATTAGTTTTTAATATTTTACTTGATGAATGATACGGGAGAGGCGTGTTTCATATTTTTAATAGGCTTTATTGGTTTAGAAGCGGTATACTACTTTTCCAGTAATAACGTAAATCGCCCGAAATACTTCATTTATGTCTAAGTCCAGATTCAATTATGCTTAAATGCATCAAATGATGACTGAACGTGTAAACTTGCAAAATATTTAGGTTAGCGAAATAAAGAAAGACATTCTATCGCAAAAAAAATTTTTTTACCGATTTGACTATATTTTATGGAACTGTTTTTAATTTTGTATTGAGATTCTCAAACAAGCGAGCAACTTGATTTTATTGAATTGAATTTTAATTTCCATGAAACTCAATTCCAACCAAACAACAAAGTAACAATTTGAAGTTCAAGTATACTCTCTGTAAATGCGATATCGGTAATAACCGGGTTCAAACTTATTTGTTTAAATAAAATAATTAAACTTATTAACAACCAAAATTAAAATTTTCTGATAGACAAAAAAAGTGCTAAACCACAAATCTTTCAAGTCGATAGAGTTGTTATTTAACCGTGTGTGATACTTTCTAGAAAGTTGTATACAGACATTTAATTTCAATTTTTAACGGAATTAGTTTGAAGGGCTGATTCTCAAGTATAACAATGATAGAAAGTTTTATAACTTTTTAGTTTAAATTTTATAAATTTTGATTTTAAATTTCGTTGCTATATTCTTAGTTCAAATTAGATTTGGATTTCTGCAGCTTAAATTCACTTCTTGTTAATTTCTTTGAGAATTATTTTTTTATATTATCTTTTTCGCTTCTATCATAAATCGTTGTAAGTATTCTGTATCTACTATAGACCTAAATCTATTTAAAATCAAATATTAATTGATCTGGAGCACATATGTACTTAAAAATTAATTTTATAAACAAATTTAATTTGAAAGCAGTGGACTTTAGCAGTGGACTCTATAATAAAAGGTTACCCTGATTCGGACGTTTAATGAACAATTTTTTTTAATTAAAGGTTCCGTCGAGAGTTTCAGATCTGCTTACTCATAAATCTTTTGAAACTAGTTCAATATTAACTTTTAATCACAACTTTGATCTAACTTTGCGCTTAATTTAATGTTTATTGTGAAAATCAAAGGATAAAATAATACTTGTACCAAATATTAAATAGTATCAATATAGGACATTGCCTTGTAAAATCGTGGTCCAAATTTTTTTTTCTATAAGACAAGAGTGAAGTTAGCTGTTTAGTAAACTCGTTAAAAAACTTGAAAATCAACACAGCTGGTGAAAAAGTAAAACTAAATTTAACTGTTTCAACTGATTAGTTTAGTTGTCTAAACGAAAAACTATACAAACAACTGCAATTTTTCGAAAAAAAGTTCGAAAAAAACGATAAAAGCGACACCGTGACAAAAAATCTAATTACGGTAAGCTAAGAGAAGAAAAGAACACGAACGTCCTATATATTATGTAGCTATAAGTTATTTAATATATGCTTGTACACTCATACCTCTGAAAAATAAAATTAATATTTCTTATTTTTTTCTATTCTAGGTAAGTCGAGAGCCAGAAGTTAAAGAACAGTAAAAAATAGTATTTTATTACAACAGCACTGAACATTTCGTCATAAATATTTATCGTAAGTTAAAAATAAATTTTGATAAGCTTTAGGCAAACATTAATAATGGAATTTAATTTTTCTAATTCTACTATGTGGTTTTCTATTGTACCATGAAATTCTACATTTCGCTAATTTATTGCAAGAATGACACGACTAAACATTCACACAATTCTAAGATATTCGAATCAAACGCAGTTAGGTAAACTTCCATATAAAATATTACTCAAATTACGATCGAGATGAACAATTTAAGATATGGAAAAATTTAGGAAAATATTTAACGATTGCAAATGTAAGATCTGAATGATGTAGGCATAGGACAATTTTGATTCTGCCAACTAGAACGTATTTTCGACGTTCTGGACGAACGGAGAATCGACTCAAATTAAGTTGTAGAGCCACTTCACTTTGGTGCTGCCCCGCATAATTTAGTGCAACCACTTGTGCGGCTACCTTTGGTGTGGTATCCATTTAATTGCTTCGGTTGAAGATGTAATGCGAATGATCACAATTCCGAGCGAGATATTTCATGGCATACTATTGTATTGATATTGTTGAATTATTTTTAGAATTTAATTCGAATGCCTGCTATATGCATTTGACAAAAATCACTTTGCTGGCGTGGTACAAGTACAAAAAAGGTACCACTGGATAGGTATTGAAATAGACTTTGAAAGTGCACGAAAAAAAGAAAAACAAATATTGGATTTTTTGATATCTTTGAACTTTTGTGGAAAATTGAGCAACCAATAGAGCGATTTTTTTGCACCCAAGTGTATTTACAATATATCATGTTCTGCCTGATTTGATCGCACTCTATTTTCCATTACTTTTGTTTATTTAGAAACATTTATTTTTATTTTCAAGTTACGATATGGAGTTGGTATGGATATTGGACATATTTTTTCACACTTTATTTTTTGGGTAACTAAGCTATTTGAATTGAACCAGAAACCGATTATGAAATTTTTTACTAAATGTATAGGCAACTAGGGAAAGGTGATCAGATATTAATATTTTGAGGTGGGCATGGTTTAACGCTATATTACAACGCTAATCACTAGTCTTATGAGGATTTGATGTTGTCAGAATTTAAGTTGTAGGGATTTTATTACGATTATCTAAACTATTCAATCGCAGTTAAAATGTCAATAAAATCCAATTTTTATTTTATTACTCCAGGAATTATTTCCGATTACGAATAGCCATAATTAACCAACGTGAACAAATTGTATAAACAATAAAATATTATTTATCAAAATCAGTGGTTATATACACAAATTGATTACAATAAAAAACCACACCACATAAAGATTATAATACGAGCTATAAAACTAAAATCATGTCCGGGATTCAAACATACAGCCAAACACTTATATGCATATTACACAAAAAGACATAAAACATTTTTATACAACTTTTATTGTGTTCACTCAACAAACATAAAAATAACACACAAATCCTACATATTCGTACATAACTAAGCTATTATATTATGAAAACCAAAAAGCATCTCTCCCCTTTTTTATAGTCGGTCGTTAAAACTATTTAAATTCCCAT
Source organism: Nephrotoma flavescens (assembly GCA_932526605.1). NCBI lineage: Eukaryota > Metazoa > Arthropoda > Insecta > Diptera > Tipulidae > Nephrotoma > Nephrotoma flavescens. The sequence continues at coordinate 112,663,054 of OW052220.1, read as the reverse complement.
AAAAAATTGCAATAAGTAATAATTTTTTTATGATTTTGTCGTGCTGCTTGATAATTTGGAATTTTTTTGAATATTTAATTAATTAGAATTGTTTTGGTATAGAATTAAATTAAGATTATTTTGATGTACTCGTACCTTATAAAATTATATGTTTTTAAATGTCAACAATATTTAGTCAAAAATTTTGTAAAATGTGCAATAATATAATAATTTATAGATCGTAGGTTTATAGAGGTTGGGTTATAAACTAGATTTTCAACACTTGGTTGTATTAAAAAATATTTTTTTACAAGAAACTATGTAACACGAATAAAACATAATCTTATAGGATTATGCACATAAAATGTAAATATTTTGCCTTCTTACACTTTACCATGTTTACTATACAAGTACATATATGGTATGGTTAAAAATGGCAAGGGTCTCCTTAAGTATATATAATGCATTGAATAATCTAACAATTCAATTAATATATAAATCATGATAAAATATTCGAAAAATGTGTTGAAACTAAAATTAAAATTGAAAACCAAACACTCACTATAAAAATCACCCTTTTTCGTAAATTAAAATTTTTTGCAAAAATTATCTATTCACTTCAATCTTTTCATCTCGCTGTACACCAACAAAAAAGTACATAAAATCATTTTTGGTATATAGCATAATGTATGTAGCCACATAAATGTACGTACGTTTCCATATAACTAAAATAACAGACGACAACTTTATTCATTCGCGAACGTTGATGTAAAAAACCACCTTTTAATCTCATTCTTTATAATTTATAATACATGTTTATACATATTATATGCTCGTCTGTAAATTATATTATGTTCATGATGATGATGATTATGATGATGATGATGATATGATACTGATAGTAATAATTAAATTATATATTGAGGAGATATTGTAGCTGTATGGTCTGCTATTGTATATAAAAATGTTAGTTGTCATATACGTATTCAATGACCACCGTATACTGATTTTATCAGACAACCAAAAAAATAGATGAAGAAATATGTATGGCGGTATAGCTTATAAGTTTACGGTAAACAAACTTTTGATAAATTTATTGTGAAATGGGCGAAAAAAATTTCGAGATAATCTCTAAACGACGCACACTCATTTTCTTTTAGTTATGGAAATGACACATCAACAGATCGTGTAATTTGATGTACTTCAATTGAGGCGGAGAAAATATTAATCGTACTCGAGCATATGGCTGCCTTTTTTAAAATAATCTTCCTGTACACGTTTTAAATCTGCGTTATATCAACTTGTACGCACTCATTAAATGAAAGTCAGATTTTTGATTTGGGTAAAACAAACACCAAGGGTTTTAGCACTGTAAAAGTTCAAACTGCAGTTTTTATTGTTGCGTTGTTGATTGATGACTGGCGTATTTGTTGCTTTTCATAGAAGGCACTGGCTCTCTTATAAAGAGAGCGCCTATGTTCAATTTCCGTTGCTCAGAAGGCCATTTAAAAATTCAAAACTATTTCTACCTACTTCTTTCTTTTTGCTAATTCCCTAAAATTCACTGAACTTTGAAAGTCATAAATTGGAAAATTTCCTACCACGTAAATAAAAATTTCTTACTAGCTCTTCACTAAAGCTCTTTTCAAAATATTAATAGATCGCAGACGTTGATACTGATATGATATCAATATTGTCTTTCTCAGGAGTCTGTGGCAGATATATTTCAAGAAAAATCTCGAGTTCGAAAATTTTCGTAAAAACAAAGTCATGCCAGGAAATTCTTTGGTAAATGCACATATGTCTTAATTATGATTGGTCTGTACATATAGCTAAGTTACCTCTTGAAATATAATTCTTTGATATTTAATACAAAATGATTAATGAACTTTGCAGCTTGTTTGAATATTCTTGCCAACAGCATAATTTTAGCTATTATTTTGTATTGTTTTCTGTCAAAGTAACTGGAGCATTAAAATGCGACTTTCAAAATTACTTTATAAACATTTTTAATGATAAAAATTCACGCATATTTGACGAACGCCCGCCCCGTTTTGAAACTCGCTCAATATTTCCGTGGTGAGATCTGCGCTTCAAAATTTTTTATTGATTTTAATCTTTACAATCTGTATTGGGCCGAATTCACGTTCTGCTTTAAGCACTAACTAAATCGAGGATGTAAACGGCTGTTGACTTCGTCCACCCATGAGTTCTGCACTCCAACAAGAGGTCATAGTTGTGTTCATTTTCATCACCGAACGTAGCCATATTTGACAGTAGGACCAAGTCCCAGATATCGCTGTGCATATACAACTTATTTACATATAACAAGAGAAGGATAGGTAAGGTCTTACTCGTACACATACCATATGTATTGTTTAGGACTGACCGGTTGTAGGAATAAGTTTATTACTTCAGATGCATCGGGGTATTTCTTGAAATTTAATTTTAAATTAATACTTTTAACTTAAATTAGTTCGATTTCATCTTTCCCAAACTATTTACTACATACTTACTCGTATGTAGTTTAAAGTATTGTACATAACATAGGGCGAGCTTACTAAGAAAATGATGGAATGTAACTCGAAACCTCATAATGCACATATTCACTAAAATAGTATTTCCAACACCAATTGCTCCCCGCGTAAACCATTACACATTGAATAAATTTATCATACTCCCGCTACCGTCTGCCTAAATGATTTACATGAACCTAGAGTGATCAACAATGAAATCAACTAAACTACTATTAAGAAAACTGAACAATTTATCAAAAAATTAGAATTTTATTTTGAAATACCATTATTATTTTGTTATTAAATTTCGGTTAAATTCATTTGGAAATTTGAACGATCCGTCCTTATGCCCTAAATAAGAGTTCTAAAATCGCACATCCACTCAATGACACATAAAACACAAAAACAGTATTACCATACTGATACCAAATACTGCTATAGGTGCTGTTCTTCAGCAGTGTAAGAAATCGAGTTGGGAACTCTCAAAGAAATTATCGGATGCTAATAAAAACTCAACATTCAATCGAAAATTATAGGCCATTTACCAATAGTCTCTCCATTTAGACACTGACCATAAACCTTTAAGAATCCAATAAAATCTAAAATCGAAAAAAAATCCCGAAACACGTCATGATTTGGTATCTCAAATTAAAACGTAAATTAACCACGTACGCGGCAAAGAAAACGTGTTCGCTGATATACTATCTTGCACATCCGAGCACGGAACTGCCTTAATCGAGACTCACTTCGATTACAACCATTGATTAAGTCGCAAAAAGCAGACCTAGAACTTCAGAATTAACTTTTTGGTTCTGAATATCACATAAAACTAGAGCTTTTGAAATTACCTGGCTTACATATACATATGTTGTGAAACATCACCAGGGAACAATTGCCCTTATATTGCCGAACCAGTATGACGCCCAATTTTCGATACTCTACATAATATTTCCATCCAAGTTTCTGTTAAAATTGTAAATTAATCACGATACATTTGGCCTAACATAAGACGCAAGCGGGTTGGAAAAATCTTGTTTGCCAAAAATTTAAAATTCAAAAATACAGAAAATAACCACAAATCTCACCAGTGGTATTATACTGCCTTTTCCTGGCAACAGGGAACCGAGAAAAACATTGTTATAGAAATTCTGTCTCAATTACATTTTCCAACCCACCGATGCAATAAGTTTCTTGCAAATATTTTCGAAATAAAGTTAAATGGAAAACCTTTGCTCCCTACATTTTTTATGAGGAAAAATAAATTCTAATTAACTTTAGCACACCAGTAGGCCGAAAAAATACTATTGAGCCACAATATTTATCAGAATACTTTTATCAATTCCTCATTCCCAGGAAAAACCATAATAGTCCAAAAACTCAATTCGAACACATCTACTCAGACATTAGTAAGATCAATACCTCCATCGAACGGATGACTTATGTATATCGCTTTACTCGTATAACCATATAGCAACAGCTTTTGCCCAAAAATATATAAGAAAATTTGAAGTTTTGGACAACATCACTACCGATCAACGGGTTAGGTTAAAAAAATGTTTGGGTTCACATTGAATTAGAACAACTTCCTTTCATTTTTTATCCTGCTTAACTGGCCTTCCCTGGGAACAGAGAGCTAGGAAACGCGTTTACGTAGCATTTTCTTCTAAATTGCACTCTTCTGGCTCATCGATGTAATTAGATTGGTCTAAATATTTCAGAAACAAATTAAAATACTTTTTACGCTATTTGCCGTCGGTATTTGGCGAAACACATTTTATTAAACACTTGTTTTTTATTTCGCAAAATTAGATTTTTTGAATTTTAATTGAAAAATTTGTTCAAAAAGATAAAAAAATCACTCGATTGATTTCAACTTATAAGATCATCATCAGGGGCGGTATGTTGTACCATCACTTCGAATCGAAAAAAGTCGAATTCGAAAAAGTCGAATCGAAAAAGTGAAAATTGTATCTTTTTTGCTTTTCGAAAATGATACAACATACCGCCATTCGACTTTTTTCGAGTTTCGATTCGAAGTGATGGTACAACATACCGCCCCAGGAGTATCTACTGTAGATACTGGAGTAGATACTGTTGGAGTAGATACTCCTGATCCCGAAATCGATCGAGTGATTTTTTAAACTTTTTGAACAAATTTTTTAATTAAAATATCCAAAAAATCTGATTTTGCGAAAAAAAAACAAGTGTGAACACTTAAAATGTGTTTTATTAAGTGAAACAAATTAAAATACAAAATTATTTTTCCCAATTAATTTTTTGGAGCAATTATTTCCCATTCCACTTTTAAAACATTCACACCAACACTCAATCAGTATAGGCTAGAAAAACACAATTCAGACAAAAATCTTATGGGATTTTTTTTTTGAATTCCTCATTCACAGGGAAACTCAGAATAGTGCCACCTACTCCAACTAACGACACAGTTATTGGACAACTGTAATTTTGTATTTGCAATAGTAGATTAAATATTTTTTATATTTCCATTCCAAACGATATCGAACATATTGGCCTAAAAGCCATTTGTGTTTTAAGATAACACGGAATATATAGAACTGCCGAATAATTATATAATGCTCTTCTTAAGCACCCTCTTTGTTGATTTGATTATGTTATTTTTGAAGCTAAATTTATTCAATGAAGTTTTTTGTAACAGAAGTAATATCCAATTTCGATCTGATAAGATCATGAAAAAATTCAATGATTTCATCAGGCCATGGTGACTGAGTATTCCAACACAAATGATCACACGTCGTGTTTTATGTAGAACACTCGTGTATCATTAACTCTATAGTGAATTATATGATAACTCACTAAATTTTATTCTTACAAACTTGCATCTCATTGACACTCCTGAATCTTATCAGATTGAACCTGGATATTACTTCTGTTACTAAAAACTTCAACGAAAAAATTTAGCTTCAAAAATAAGTTGATCAAATAAAAATAGATAAATGTGGTCAGATTTGGCCTCCTTCATGAAGAACTTTTTAAAAATTGATTAGGATATTCGCAGGGTTCGTCAGCATGAAAACATTCAACTAATAATAAAATTAAATTAAAAATTTTGCATCGAATTTCATGTTAATCCTAAAAATATGTTTTCATTAAACCAGAATAATTTTCCTTATTATATATTTTATTATTAAATTTAAATTAGATTCACGAACTCGTTTCGAGCAATTGCTCTTTGCCAACATTTTCACTTATTATCATGAATTATACTTTTAATCCTTTTTTATGATAATATAAATTTCTTTGGATTAAATCATTCTTTGTTAATCATCAAACGAAGAAAAATCCCATTGCTTCCTGTGCCAATCGGGATTCTGACGATGTACTGGCCCGCACCAAACGCACAAACTTTAAGGTGGATTTACATATCCGACAATTTTTCATCGAGGCTGCTTGCAGCAAGAAATTTATTCTATGTATGCTGTGTAGTCGCGCCGAAAAGATAAATTTTGTTCATGTTTTCGCCGGGCTGAAAATTCAACGAACAAGTTCTTTCTGATTGTTTGAATGTGTCACGCAATCTTCTGCGCAGAAAAATCTTCGGATATAAAAATCCATCTTTAACCACAGCATTATGTTTGGCCAGATACATAAATTTGAATTTAAATCTTTAATTATTTTTCTTTAAGTAAAATGGTAACTTTTTTCGTGAGACCTGCAAAATCTTCCTTTGTTAAATTCATTTTTGGAAAAGTTGGTCTTTTCTTAATCAATATACGAGTAAAGTCTTCACCAATTTCTGTGAAAAACTTTAACAAATTTGGAACAATTTGGAACAATTTTTATTACAACAAACAAATTTTTGTATTTGTTATTTAACTATTTACGATCTCATTAAAATTACGTGGTTCTGCCGTAAGCGTCGGTTAATGAGTTGGTACAAAGCCGCCGTCTCCAGTTAAATTCTTGCCAGTGATATAATATTGTCAGTTTAAATCACTAAAAATAATTTGTTGTTAAATCCTTCGTATACGTTATAGATTTTAATGGTCTCGATAGAGACACGGTGCGTAGTCCTGTAAGCAATAACTTTTTTTATCATGGAATAATAAAGTCCTTATGGTCGGCGATTGATCGTCGTCGAGGAAAGACGTGTTTTTGTCTCTCCTCGAAATAAATAAATTATTTAATATAAATTTGTTATAGTTAACTAATAAATAACTAATAATTTTATATGTGTTAAATAAATAAATAATAATAATAATATAATAATAATTTGTGTAAATTGATAAGTAAAGTGAAAAGTTGTACATATTGTATGTTTATATAAATTTGAGTGTGGTGTGTTTGCATTGGTGTAGAATATGTACGTAACAATTTGCACTTATATTACATATTTTAATACCGTTGCTTGAATGCATCACACGCGCTATATGTAAACCTTCAATATGTATGACTTTTTTGATTCCAAAGGATGCTAAGATAAGTGTTGTCCATTTATTCATTGTTTCAATACATATTTTAATTATTATATATACTTTTTCCAAATAAATTTTAAGTATATAAACCTTTTAACTGTATTTTATAACTCATAAAGATGTAGAGTACTAGTATTCTCATCTAGTGGGTCAATCGAGTATAGTTTGCGCGAGAAAGGGATTTTTAATACCGTTGTTCTGTTTTTGTTACACTCGCTTAACAATTTTTGTTGTTGTTTCGCTACGATTATGTTTCGTTTTGTTGCCGGTAATTTTGAATTCTACGTTTTGTTTGGTATACATATATATATTTACTCGTACATTATATATTTTGCATGGAGATTAGTATTGGAGGTGTATAGCGGGGTATACATACATTCCAATATCCACTAAAAATGTGGTTTTGCGATGTATATACTCGTACATAGCTTGTTATATGCTTTTAGCTTTGGCTAATTGGTCGTTGGGTATATATGTGTTGGTTTGGTTACGATGAAACAATTTACAAGATCAGGGTTGTTTTTGTTTTCATATTATTTTATTTATATTCATTACATAATTGTTATATATTTGTTATATGCATAGGTATTTACTTTTTGTGCTTGTGTGTGTAAATGTTTTTCGATATGAAAAGACACAAAAAAACAGAAGATCAAATCATAGATTTTAGTTGTTGTTTTCCTTGTTGTTCGCCTTTTCATTGATTTTATTTGTGTGATCAATTTTCACAGAGGCGGCGAGGATATGGTGGAGCCGTATTGCAATAAATTTTCTTTGATATTTGTGGTAGAGTGCTTTGAATAGATTTCGTTCATGATGAGTGGTTGGTCGGTGTCTGTGGTTTATGATGGTTGTTCATTGAACATTGTGTTTCTCAACTTACGGAGGGTTATATCCATATAACATGCTCTGTCGTTACCTGTATTTGTAAGCTATTTTGGGCTATTTTAAATCGTTTTGTTTGGGAGTTGATGTCAATCAATTATCAATCAATTGTTGGTATAAAAAGGCAAATTTGCAGTTTTGCATGGAACCCTTGTCTTAGGTTTGGATTTGTATATCCAGGTTGGTATCTTTGCTGAATATTATAGATGTTTTTCTTAAAGTTTACCGTCGGTTTCGCGGGAGTTGAGTCATTTTTGAAATTTTAGGATGATCGGTCGTACGTTGGGGTTTTTGAGCTGTAGGATTGCCGCGATACTTTTATAATCACGACTGTATGAAGCATGGGTGTTGTCGATTAGTGATGTTGATGGGAGATCGCTTGGCGAATGGTAGAGGTGTCACGGGGAGAGGATTCAAACCGTCTTTTGGGGTTGTTTAGGATATAACTTTGTGTGTTGCAGTGTGTTTTTTGTTTATAGAGGGGGTGGGTAACGAGTACTCTTGGATAAACATAACATATTCTTTGGTACATTTTACTATGACTATTTATAATTCTTTTCACAATGTGATTTCAGAGATTATTAGAATTTTACTAATATTCCTTCATCCAATTATTCAGCGTTTGACTATTAAATAATTATACATATTTTAATTTGGTGAGAAATTTAGAGTTATCGAGGTTTTACCAGGTGTTTATTATTAATACTGTTATTCAATCCAGTTCCTGATTAAGCTCATTTATTTAGTTATTTCTAATGAAGATTTTTGATTACAGGATCTTGAAGATCATTGAACTTTGAAGTCGTAATATTTTCTAATTAAAAATAAAATTTTAATTTAAAAGTCAGAAGAGCAGACAATAGGAATCATAATGGCTATCGGGTTTCTAATAAATTTGTCATTTCAGTGAATACTTTTTGGAATTGCATATATGTATATTGGAATCTTGGAAGCTACAGATTAAATTTGAAATGCAGTTAAATATTGCTGTACTTAGATAGTTTTTCAGGGATCATGGCTTTTTTTTTTTTTTTTTTTTTTTTTAATTAAATTATTTTCTAGGTTGTTTCGGGAAACTGTCATGAAGAGGTTGTTTGGGAGACAGTAAATTGGTGAAGGTTTTGATTAGCTTGTTCTAGGTTTGAAAAACAATTATCGCTGGTTGTTCTTTTTATGATTTATTTAATACGATTGGGTTATTTGGAAAATGGATCCCACAGTTGTGCTAGCTACTTATTAATTCTGCCATCTTACAGATTCCTGATTGCCTTAAAATAACTATTCAATTCTGGTTTAATTTGTTTAGGTATTGGGGTTCTAAAACTGTGCCAAATATACATTATTGATATTACCTTACATATATCAGATTAGCTGTTTTTGAAACCAGTTTTCATTTGGCCATTAAGGATGGCAAGGACAAGTGATTTTCACATTATATAATTTTTTTTATTTAACTATTTTTTATAAATAAATCCATTAATTCAACAGATTCACAAAGATTCTACCAGTTGAAGATAAAAAGAAGGTCGTCCGTTCCTTTCGTGCTTTGATACTAGTACTGCAATATTTAGTGATTTCTGGATTCGATTTGTTTTAATTTATTTCGATTTAACTTGTTTTAAGAGAAATTTAGTTAATACTAATCATAACATTACATTTATTTCATTCAAGCTAATTTAACTCTTAATAATGACATTTTATTTCAGGAAATTTACTGCAACTTAATTAATAAAGATTTTTAATTATAATTATATTTTTTTTAGGATGCTGAGTTCTGAATATATCGAAAAAAAATCAAAAATAATTGTGTTGTCTTATGCTAACCGTCTTATATTGCATTTCAACTAACAATTTACTAACTATTGACTACTTAGGTGTCTGAAACCGGGTCAATTTCCATAATAATTAACAAACCTTTCCTATCCCTCCATCTTGTTATATGTAAAAGAGTGTGCGGATGGGCCCGGCGTCAACCGGGAATCTTACTTAGGTTTGGTCGCACATTCCAATCAATCAATCAATGGAATAATAAAGTCCTTATGATAATTTGCAAAATCCATCTCGATTGATATTCAGACCTGAACAAGAGAGATAGACATTCATCTTTAAATCCCGTGTGTTTTTATAATTACTAACTGCCTAAGACATTTTATTTTGTGAAAGGAGAATAAATCGGAACTTATGGTGTTTGATATACTACTATATTATGTGTTTTATTGCGGAAACCAGCCTCAGATCATTGCCTGATCGAATTTTAAAAAGGTTGTTGGGGGATAAAATTACAACTTCAAACAAAGTTAGTTTTAGCCGATCAAATAAAAATGATGTGTTATTTGTAAACTTTCCATTGCTAGGGCCGATGCTAAATTTAAAATTGTCAGACTTATTTATTAAAATCTAACAAGCCATGTAATGGTCGGAATTTCAAGAGCACAAACAAACGATCTTTGTTTGATCAGCCAAGACGATCGACTAATTTTCTAAGTTTGGTTATTTAAACACCTTCTAATTGGAAGTCAGAAAGACGATTTCCGTTTAATATTGTATGAAGCTAGTAATCCAGTTATAAAGAAAATTGTTTAGTATCACCACAGCTCAAACTAAATCCTGAAATAAATGCATTATACAATAATTTATTCATCTTCGAATATTTGTGCCTATTTTTTGGAGGGAAATGAAACAATTTTTTAACAAATAGTTTACTTCTATTCAAAACTGGCATATATTGAAATTTCTAAAATAAGATAAAATTTTCACGGAACAATATTTTTTGTAGGATTTTAAAAAGTACTGGATTATCTTTTCTAAATATTTATCATTATAACTAATCTTATGTGTGTGAATTGGTTAAAAAGTAACTGAGTTCCGTCTTAGGTAGTAGTATTCCAGAACATCTCCCAAAAATTATTTTAGAATGCCATTTCCATCCAACATACCTAATCCCATCAGAATCGGTTCCAACACGACCTAGGTGTCCATATTCCACAACTTTTCCAAAAATAATTTTATTTTGTATTTGGATTTTGATTTCCGGGATTATGATATTCGAGCAAACAAGCGTCTCCCAAAATCATTCTAGTTTTTTGTGAGACGAACATTTCATTCTGCTAATATTTCTTTACTAATTTTTGTTTATTTCGAAAAACAAACTATATATGGTAATCTGTTAAAGATAAAGACCTCTACAAGTAAACCAATTTTTTAACTCATAAGTTGCCCAACAAAAAGGATTAACTATATTTTACTAAGATTAATGCATCCCATCAAAGGTAAACAAAGACATATTTTTATCCAGCTTGCACGTTTATTTTTAAAATTTTCTTTTTAAATTTATTTAGCTAATCAAACGAGATTTTATGCAATTTCTATTGGAAATCAATATCATTTTGTTTAAATAATGTTGAAATACTTTTTCTACAAAGGTTTTAAAGTAAACCTTTTACCGTTTGTTTTTATTTTATCACCAGACGTAAAATAAGCATAAAGTCTAAAGCAGTTTCCATGCTAACTGCTTTGATGTTGGCCTTCAAAATTATAAATTCATTATTTAATTTTTTAGTGAAGGAAGCTAATTGTGTTTAATAGTTTTGAATATGTTAAAGAAATATTGAAAATTGTGAAACTGGTTTTAAAAATTTTAAAAAAACCTAATATTCGAAATGAAATTCATCCACGACTTTAACAAAGTGAAATAATGTAGCTTTTCTAAAGCTACTTTTCTACTAAATGTGCTTATAATACTCTCTGGGGTGGAACCTACAAGGAGGAAAATCTCTGGGGTGGAACCTACAAGGAAAAAGGAAATTCGGACGGGCAGCTCTAGCAGAAGCGAAACATCTCGGTAAGTCCTGCGTGTGGACACCAAGGAACACCCCAACAGAGAAAGATGGTCCAGCCTAGTAGACGTCCTATGTACCTACGTTGGAGATAAAGAAAAAAAATCCCAAAATTTTATTTATTTGTAGTAACATTATACAAATATTTATGTAGAAAGATTTTGGACAAATACAATATAATATGTTGAACATTTTATTTACTCATAAAGAGGGAAATTGTTTTTTATGGAAATATTTTGCAATATAAATATGTTATTAATAATCAGCAATCCTGCATCATCTATATAAATTTTAATTTTATAACATTTTGTACATAAATTCAAATATATCCATATATATTTCCCACACCTTCGCGTCATGCAATAAGACACGACAAGTTATTAATCACAATCGTCCATTAAAATCAGTAAGTGCAATGGTCATACCTAAAAACATTATGTTTAACATTATTACATTTAAAAACGGTGTGCAAAAATTTATTTACCAACTATAAACATATTCCACATGATTATGGGTAGATTTAAGAGAGTCATAAATTAAAAATTTTAATTATTTTTTATAGCACTAATAAAAGTTACATTAAAAATCATTTAAAATCCAATAAAACACAGTCATGATTAAAATAATAATAATGTTTGGGATTACTATTAACATATTTTTTTTATTATTAATTAAATGATTCGTACACAAATCAATTAAATAGTGTAGCGCGCGACTTTAAGATTAAAGTAAAGCGCGCGAAACTTGATTATTTCTTTGTATATGTAGATATATTTTATTGTGTCAAGATCAGTTGTGGATTGGTACAGTATAAACTAGAAATGGAAGAAACATTCAGAATTTTAATGTTCGATTCTAATCGAAACTATATTTTTATGATATTTAAAATTAAGGTATACAACCTTTAAATATAAATTTAAATGTCGATCATGTTGTGCAATTTAACGTTAAATAGTATTTTCCAACATGTACGAGTACATACGTATTTGGATCGTCTTTATATTATTTATTAATATATGAAGCGAAAAACATTTCCGCGACATTTTGTCTCGCGCATTTATAAAATATTCAATTTTTGTATTTTACTTTTGTTGTATTCTCATTTTCATTTCAATATAATATTTTCGCATTGTGCAAAATAACAAACAAAACATGATATAAAAACATAAAATTATTTTTTTTATGTACAAATTTTCATTTTTGATTGATTTATTGCAAAGAATGTTTATTTTTTGTGTTATGTAGCCTGTGTTTATGTAGATACGTTGTGCGTTACTGTTAAAATGTCAAAAACAGTTTAACAGTCAAAAACAACGAAAGAAAATTACTTGAATATTTTCAAAATGACAAACATATCATACACAGAGTTTATGAATGAAAAATATTCTACATGTGTAATGTATGTATTCGTATGTGTACATAAAGTAGGTATATAGTCCATTTTGATAGTACTAACAAATTATGCAAATTAATAATTATTAATCAAAATATACGCGAACGAAAATTAGCATTTGTCATGAAACAAGGTAAATACATTGCATTGTATATACACAATTTATTAATTAAATTAATTTTTAATTTTATTATAATTAAAAAAGTTAAAAGTTTGCATGATACATACACCAATCTTTTATTTTTTATCTGGCTAAACACCATTTAATTATCAATCACATGTACGATATTAACTACAATTTGTAAACAATTTTGTATCCCATTAATCTTATCCTGTACGAGTATGTAAAGTACTATACACATTTACACAGAATAGAGTAATTATCATCGCATCACAAACATCAACGTTTTTAATCGCATAATAAAATGCATCAATCTAAATTTTTAACATGAAATTAACATAAAACGAACATATGAACATATAAATATAAAAAAGTGTGCAAAATAATTATTAATTATAATATAATCACTGAGCCGGATGCTGATGTTTAATTAATCAGAAAAATATATCTTTATAAAAACAGCGTGACTCTTAAGCAAGCACAATAAAGTCTGACGAAGGACAATAATCTGAGGAAAATAATCTAGGTTCTTTTGTAAAATTAGTCACATTGAATTTCACTCATAACTTCAAAACTATAGTACTCACAAATTTCTCAAATAATCGTTTTCTTATCGCAAATTTATTAGTTGTTCATACGCAGGGCGTATAATAAGGTGAATTGATAATAGGTACAGTTCGCACTAAAAAAGGTTTGAAAATCTTTGATATTTTCAATATTTCAGTTACATCAGTTACATCAGTTAGTTAGATCAGTTACATATTTTTCGAACAAACACAACTACAAAATCAAGCTTCAATCTGTTTTATAAGTTAAATATAAAAAAATGAGAAAATATTTGTTATTGTATTTGTTATGCCCTGTGTTTGAAAAACTAATTAATTTCCTAAAAAAAACCTTTATTTGAGAAATATTCAAAATTTTCATTAATTTACGGAATATACTGCACATTGCTTATAACCTAAATAGTTATTAGCAATGTAGAAAAACAGATTATTATATGCACGAAGTGAATACTAATATTCATTTAGAAACATCTGTTTAAAATAGCCACAAATAAACAGAATTTATGTACTTAAGTTTCACTCAAGCAATAATAATAATATTTAAACAAATAAAATTAGATTACAATTATTACATGCAGGAAGTGAATCCTTCTACTGTTTAAATTAATATAAAAATACGTTTATTTAATATCGTAATTTAATTGCTCACGGGATAAACTACACAAATATATACTCAAATAAAATTAGATTACAAGAATTACATGCAGGAAGTGAGTACTTCCATTGCTATAGTAATATAAATGTTTTATAGTTTAAATTAAAACACAAAATATATTTATTTAATATATAAATTCTAATGGATCAATTGTTCGCGGAATATACAACAAATTGCTTATAACCTTAATAGTTATTAGCTAAATAGAAAAACAGATTATTACATGCACGAAGTGAATGTTATGATTCATTAAGTAAAATTTATTAAAATAACCACAATTTAACAGAATAGTTAAATTTTGCATCAATAATATTTATTTTTTTTATTATAATACCCAAACAAAATTAAATTACAATTATTACTTGCCGAAGGAGTTGAATACTTCAACAGACATATATGTCTTATAGTTTGAATTAAAATACAAATTGTATTTATTTGGAAAATGCTAATTAGAAAAATAGATTATTACATACACGAAGTGAGTATTAATATTCATTTAGTAAAATTTATTAAAATAACCACAAATAAACAGAACTTGTATACTTAAATATCACTGAATCAATAATAATAATAGTTACTCAAATAAAATTGGATTACAATTATTAAATTATTACAAGTGAATCCTTCCATTGTAACAGTCATAAAATCCTTCCATTGTAACAGTCTACAATATAGTATAGTATAAGTTTTCTAGTTTTAATTAAAATACGAAATGTATTTTTTTGATAGTTAACCTCAAATTGATCAATAGCACACGGAGTATACTGCATATTACCTTATATAAAGCTTCCAAAATGTCACTGAAGCAATAATAATCGTATTTCCACAAATAAAATTAGATTGTAATTATTACATGCAGGAAGTGCATCCTTTCATTGATACAGTCATGAAGGTTTTCTAGTTTTAATTCTTCATTGTTTCTAGTAGTTAATAAAATCGATGACAGATTTGCAACCCGCCTGACATCCAGCTCGAAGAATATTTTGGACCATATCTTGACGAATGCATCTAGTCAGTTTTCAATATACTATGGGAATTCTACGCTAAACGATCATCGTTTTCTTTATTTTAAATACCGCATTCTTAAAAATTCAGTGTCAATTATTTTAAATGATACATTTAAATGATATAGTTTTAATAAATGATATCTCGTTTAAAACTGTCTTCAATGAGCTTGTTAATTCAATTAGATTAAACACTGTAACATATACAAAAACAATTGAAGCCTCTTCGTCGTACAAAAAACCGTGGTTTACCGACAAACTCGATAAACAAATGAAAGTACGCGACAAATATTATAAACTTACTAAAAGGTACCTACATAGATATATTTTTCTGAATTTTAAAATCGCGCAATATCAAGTTTAAATGTCAGATAATTAAATCTTAAAACAAAAAATACTAGAGTAAAGAATTCGAATTAATTATGCCAAATGCTAATCACCTGGTTAACGAAATTAATTTTCAAAAATCCTACAATTAGATCATTGTATGCGACAAACAAGAAGTTAATGCATTCAACCGATATTTTGGAAATGTTGGAGCTGATATAGGTAGCAGTACAAAACCTCTTACGCTGCAAATGTCTGCAAAAGAATATCCCGAGCTGTCGGTATTATCTGTAGTAGAAGAAGAAAAGGTTACTACCACAATCAAAAATTTGAATGAGACATCGTCAAAAGGCGTCGATAATATTACGGTAGAAGTAATTAAACAACTATCACCCTTGTTATGTCCGTGGCTGACTCGTACTTTAAATTTGTGGATTGAACAATACATTTCCAATGACTTTATGAAATCAGTTCGTGTTACACCAATTTTTAAATCTGGAGATCTTCAAAATTTAAACAATTATTGGCCAAAATCAGTTCTGTCAGTTTTAAGTAAAGTTTTTGAGCGTATTATTTATAACCGGCTCCAATAGCATATTGAATATAATCAAATTATCCGTAAAAATCAATTTAGTTTTATGAAATCAAGTAGTACACTCTCAGCAAGTATCAATTTCATTGAAAATATTTACAGTTCTCTAGAACAAAAAAAACTTACTGTTTGTTTCTAGACATAATGAAAGCGTTTGATTGTGTAGACCAGCGGTTGTCAAAGTGTGCTCCGCGGAGCCCTGATATATAAAAAATGTAATTTTTTTCTTGGAAAATAAATAAATAAATAAAAATGCTTTTCTTTGATAGTTAAATTCAAATAGATCAATAGTTTAAGAAGTATACTGCACTGCAAAAGCAGAAAAACCAGATTATTACATGCGCGAATGGAATAATAATACTGCTTAAGAAAAATTTTGTTAAAATTATCACACGTCAACAGAATATATAAACTTAAATATCACTGAAGCAATAATAATAATATTTTCACAAATACAATTAGATTACAATTATTATATGCAGGAAGTGAATCTTTCCATTGTTACACTCACACATGTTTTCTAGTTTTAATTAAAATACCAAATGCATTTATTTAATATCTAAATTGAAATGGATTGACGGAATACACTACATATTGCTTATCCTCTGATTGTAACCCCTTCAAGTGTTTTTTAACTACCACTAGTTGACAAATTTTCCGATATTTAGATATTTTGTTATTAATTATATTTTTAGCTTTTCGGAGCACCGCAAAAATGAACTGAGTAGTATTAATTTCACAGTCATTAAAGCGCATAAAATGGGAATCTCAATTATACCTTTAGCATAATATAAATGACGTTATGCTAAAGCTGTTATAGTCAAATATAGATACCACTCATTAAAAATATAGAAGTTATCAAACTAACGAAAATTTGCCGTGTCGTGTACGTTTCGGTGTCGTGTACATAAAAGAAAAGCGTTGTGTTGGGAAACAAAAAAAGTTTGTTAGTAAAAATAAATTAATAATTTACTAATAATTTAATTATTTAAACTTATAAAATTTTAATTAATAAAAATTACTTAATTTAAATTTAATAAAAAATAATTAATTTAAATTTAATATTTTTGATAATTCCAAACAATAAATATTAAATTTAATAATAAATTATATATTTTTTTATCAAAATGTGAGTATGATTTAAATTTTGTAAATTTTTATATTAGTGTTTTAGTTTATTATATTAACAATAAACTTTTTTTGTGTTTTATATATAATTTTCCTTATAGGACCGGAATAAAATATAATGAAAGAGAAAAATTTTATTTTGATCTGATTTGGTTTTTTGGTATTCACTTTTTACTATTTTGTCTTTTGAGGAATAAAGGAAAAAATTAAAAAAATATGTTTGGTCCCTTATATACGAGAAACACAATTTTTTTTTGTGTTAAAACCAAAATTAAAATCTAAACTATGTATACTAAATTATGTATTAATGAAACCCTCAAATTTACAAATAAAATGCATTTGCATAATATTTTCTTGTTTAAGCACCTTTCTTCTCAAAACACAAACGAAATAAAAATGATTTTATTCATACATAAGTAAAATTTAATTATGTATTTTCCTTCAAAATTATTCATAATACCAATTTTCGACGTTGTCGAGTTGTCGACATCGTCGAAAAAAAAAATCATAATAGCGATATTCGACGTTGTCGACTGTCGACGTTGTCGAAAAAAAATCCGCGCGTCGATAATTTCATAATAGACCCCCAGGATTAAAATAATTATAAAGTTATAACTGATTCAACTTCACATTACCACTTTATCAAGTTTATTACAAGCCGTTGACTAAACTTTGTAATATATCTTTACACTGTAAATATCATTTCTTAATTTTTACGTTAAAATTTTCACTTTACTTGGAAATTTCGGATTAGGGTCGTTGATTCGGCACCAGTTAAATTTATTATTGATTTGTATAAAAAAAAATTAATTTTTATTTTTAACTTGTTTGTTCTAAATCTAAATTACAAATGAATAATTTTCTTGTGTTCTAATAATAATGTACTTAAGTAAAAAATATTTAAAGTATTAACCTTATATATCGGTAAGACATGTCGATGCAGTTGCAACGTGATATATTTGAATTTCTCTCGGACCCGGGTTATTGTGCGTTTTAACTTATATAAAAAGAAGATTCTTGGGAATCAGATTATCGCATACTCAGATATTATTAGGACATGAGGAATAATTATGAATTATACTTTAACTTGGGATGAGCGAATTTATAGAATATGACGTGGTTATGTTTATTGTATATCTTGCGCGGGTTTTTTAAAAGTTAACTAGTTTTGAAAATGTAAAGCTTCGACTTAAATTGTTTATGCCTGGTGATTTTGTGTTATTCGGAATGTCGGAGTGGACAAACTAAAATTGTTGTTTAATTCTTCTGTGAGATATGTTTTCTCATTTCGTAAATTTGATCATATTTCTTTGTTTGGTAAATTTTTACAACGATGTGATGTTAAAAAATATTTAGAACCCTTTATTTGTGCCTAAATTTAAAAAATCTTGCTTGATAAATATCCTTTTTGCTTGTTTAATAAAATACAGTTTTCAAATTCTGAGCGTTCAAGGCATATTAACATGGAACAGCCATCGAATTTTTAACTCATAATATTTTTCTTCAAGGAATAATTACTTATGTTAAATAAATAATTAATTAGAATTAATTGTTGCCGTATAATGTGGCTTTTATTAATTCGTTTAGAAATTTATGTCGTAACCCCGATAAATTTATCACTTATCTATTTTTCGACATCCAACATGACTATTGCTTGCTTGTATTTTAACAACAAATGTAAATTTCATTATAGAAAACATAAAATTTAAGAAAATAATGGAATGTTTCTCTTGCTCTGCCACACATTGAATATCAATTATTTTCGCCCTAACTTTTCTTGTATTCTGTATCCATTTCTTCACATCACTGGGCCAGGAACACTCTCTGAAACATGCACACAAAAGAGAAAGCATGGATTAAACCGCAACGAATTTAATATTTTAATATAGCCTCGCAGATTATTCGATACAAACTTCCTCGCTTAGTATCACGCCGGGTTCCTAATAAATATTCATATAGCATGAATATAATTATTAAAATAATATTTAATGCATTTAATCGTTTTGTTGAATTATAAACGAAAATTTTCCGCTATTTACGCTTTAAGAAATATACCAACATTTACAAAAAAATAATATTTTTCTAGACAACCAATCTAACAACAATTTGGTATTATACATTATATATTCTATCTCTATCAGTACATTATATATAATATAATAGACTTGAATATAATATTCACACACAAGAGACTTGCATGCAATTCAAATTATAATATCCATGTTTAGCTTCGATCGTGTTATCTATTTTACATCAAAATAATAATAATAATAATAACATAGCAACAACAACAAAATTATTAAAATAATAATACAAGAAAATATGTGAGGTTATATCGGTTGTATGTAATATAAAGTCGGATATATTTCTCAGTGGTGTTTCAAATAAACACATAACAAAAAAGCTTCAGCTGTTTCGTAAATAAACATTTCCATTATATACGTAGGTATTAAAAAAGGTCCTTTTATTAGAAGGATGATTCTAATCATTGTTAAAAAAAATATTAAATGTTTATTTATTTATTTTTTATTCTGTTTTTTAATATTTTCCGGGGTCGTATTTTCAAAAAATATCTAAATGGAGCCGAAAACACAGTGAAAAATCAAATCAAATAAAAGCTTTTGTATACTTACGGATATAAAAATTAATATTCAATTGGTATATTAAATGAAGACAATAAAATGTTTAAAAAATTAAATAAAGGGATGAAAAGTAATGTACGTATACGAACCGAAAAAGGGTTGGCGGTTTTATTTTTTTCAGAATTGATATTTAATTTTTATTATCCATTCTATTTGTACATAAATAACGTTTATAGAAAAAAATACCAAACTAAAAATAAAAACAGTTTTTGTTGTATTACTGAAAATTCACACTGTGTTTTATGAATGGGAAATATTTTTTTTTATATGAAGGTGGAAAACTGTGAACCAATGTATCGGGGTACAGACTATACAGAAAACATAAAATCACCACCCATGGATTTTCTTATGCTTTACTTTTTATTTGTATAACACAATAAAAACGAAAAGTCGGAAAATTGTATATATGTTGGATATCGAACGAGAAGGGTATCCTCGTTGTGTCATGAATATTCAATTTTGAAAATTCCCTTTTTACATATATATGCAAACAGAAGAAGAAGAAATCTTAAATTTTCCGGAAAAAAAATAAAATAAAAACAAACAAAACTTTATATCCTTTCTTCTTATTTTATTTGAGTTACTACTTTTACTGCGTATTAATTTCTCGAGCATAATTCATATATGTACGTAATATTTATTGTTGTAGTAGTAGGTATGTATTTTTTTAGCAACCTTTTCCTGTCACTTTATCGGTGTGCTTCAACCTAATACTATACATTGCGTACAACATTCAGCAATTTCAAACTTTAAATGTTACATAGCAAAAAGGTTCTGCAACAATGCTGTACCAAAACAAGAAAATAAAGAAAATATTTTTTTATTTAAATATTTTGTCATTTTAGGTTTTCGTTTTTTCATTTCTTTGTATACAGAAAGAAGAAAATAAAACTTTTTCATTTTTATGAATAAAGGGACTTTTCTTCACAGTCGAGTAGAGAGCAGAAAGATAAAGTGTATACATATAAAAGTCTAATGAATTGAAAAAGTCAAAAAATATAAAAAGTAGAAGACGCTTTCATAAAACATATAAAATATTCCAAATCAACAAACAAAAGTAAAAGATTAAATATCCTTTTTTACCCGTTGACTGTTGTATGTATTATTTTACACTATACTTAGTATATCTTTTATCATCTATTCTTATTCGATTTTATATTTTATACTTTTACTTTTCAAAAATGGGGAAAATATTTTTTTTCAACTTTAAAGTTTAAAAGATTTTAATATCCGGCTTTGTTTCAGAGCAAAAAAAAAGTCTTACCAAAGTTGTAAAAGCCTATTTATGGATAATAATATGATTCTCCTGCTATAAAAAGCAAAATCGAAAAGAAAAAAAGTTTAAGAAAGTCGAAATTTTAATCCCTGTATATATACATAATATATGCACAATGATGAGGGTTGTGAGACTATGTAGGAGAAATTGTTGTTATTATATATTATTATTATTATATTTAAGTTAAATGGAAAAGATATTAAAATTGAAAAATCGATTCCATCATGCAAATTAATTTTAACAACAAAACATGATTGTAAACTAAAACTCTTGGGAGTCTATCTATATTATATTGAAATTGAATTTATTATACGTTCTGACTATATATGATACTATATTGAATGGATATATGATGATGTAATATGTATGTATAATGATATGATGCATATACAGCACTATACACCAGACAACTATATACGTAGATATATTTTTAGAAATTTGGTTTTTAATTAATCTAATATAAAATGTTGGGAAAATTAACACAAAATCCAAATGATGACAGAGAATAAGATAAACATCAACACACTTCCTGGTTACAAGTTTTGTTAAAATATAAAATGTCTGATTTACCGGAAATGTGGGTTCGTTATCTTAATTTAAGATTTAAAACATATCTCGTGCGCGGAATGACTGTGTATTTGTATATGTATATTCAAATATACTAGTATATAAATATAATGGCATGATTATATAGTATACGTATTTTATATATTACAGACATACAAATATACTAGACCCAAACAAATCATGATATATACTAATGTCTGGATATTAGGTTTAAATCTACAATTTTGCGAAATATTGTGCGATTGTGTTCTTGGCATTGACGTAATAGTTCAATGAGACAAATGTCGAACGAATTCAGTAATCTATCACTTCCCTCATAAGTTGAACAATCATGTTTGTTTACTTATCGTTTAAAATATTGGTACTTTAAGTAGAAAAAAACTATTGTTTAAAGAATGTCTGGCGGGTTTTTCTAAAATATTTGGTTAATTCATTTTGCTTGGCCATGTTTAATTCATACCAGAAATAAAGCTACTGACAATACTTATGGCGTTTTCTTTTTATAAAAAACTGGCAAAAAATTTTGTTGTACATCAAAATTTTTTGAAGTAAATCACATTTTCGCGTTCTTTTACCGGAAAAACTAGCAGAAACATTTGATGTACATCAAAAAATGGAAATGTAGATTTTTACTTACATTTTAACTAACACATACACATATTTATATACGTATAATACGTCAATCGTAAATATTGTCAAATATGTCAAACGCGTCATTTGAATTTTTTTCAAAATTTTTTTTTTTTTTTTTTTTGTAACTATTGCCAAAGGCTTTATTCTTGAATCTTTCTTTATACGAAACTAACAAGAAGTGTGAAATTCTTAAAAAACTATAAAAAAAAATTTTTAACTTAAGCCTTAACCTATGTTAATACTTAATATCATTATGCATTATTATTATTAAATTATTATTAATTACTTAATTTCATTTCAACATGCACGAAATTATTAGATTATATTTCTCAGTTAATTAAATCTAGAGGATCTGTTCTGCGAAGCCGTCCATATTTCGGTTGCCTTAGTAGATCTCTAGCTAATTCGTTAGGGTGTGATTCCAGTTTCAGTTGGTATTTTAGACTGCATGATTTAATTGTCTCTTTAACAGTTTTGATTCCTAGGTCTCTATGGATGTTGTTGTTTCGAATATACCATGGGGCATTTGTAATGCTACGAAGTATCTTTGCTTGCGTTCTTTGTACGATATCTATATTTGATGCACTAGTTGAGCCCCATAGTTGGATACCATATGTCCATATGGGGATTAGGATCGCTTTGTATAGTAGAACCTTGCAGTCTAGAGAGAGTTTCGATTTTCTTCCGATCATCCAGTACATTTTAGAAAATTTTATTTTTAATTGATTGCGTTTTGTTTCAATGTGCTTTTTCCATGTCAATCTTCTATCGAGATGAAGACCGAGATATTTGACGTTTGTTTGTTGAGGAATTGTGATATTGTTTAATTTTACTGCTGGACATGTACGTTTATTTAATGTGAATGTTACATGTGTTGATTTACATTCATTCGTCCTTATCCGCCAAGTTTTTAACCAATCTCCTATTTTGTGTAGATGTTCTTGTAATTCTCTCGATGCTGTTTGAGGATTTTTGTGTGAAAATAATATAGCTGTGTCATCAGCAAAAGTTGAAGTGACGATTTTTTCAGTTATTGGTAGGTCAGCTGTGAATAACAAGTATAGCACAGGTCCCAATACACTACCTTGCGGTACTCCTGCCTTTATCACGGTTAGATCAGTAGTGGCCGTATTTTGTTTCACCTGGAACATCCTTTGGGCTAAGTAGTTTTCAAGAACTGCATGAAATTGTTTAGGCAAAAGAGTTTTAATTTTGTAATTTAATCCTTCATGCCATACTTTGTCGAAAGCTTGCGCAATATCCAAGAAAACTGCCGAGCAATATTTCTTTTCTTCTAAGGAAACCTTAATTGTATTTACAATTCTGTGCACTTGTTCTATTGTGCCGTGTTGCTCTCTAAATCCAAATTGGTGATCTGGTATAATGCGACCTTCAGATAATAAAGGTATTAGTTCTTGTAGTAGCATCTTTTCAAAAAGCTTTGAAATTATCGGAAGTAGACTTATTGGTCTGTACGACGTGACTTGGGTTTCGTCTTTACCTGGCTTAGGAATCATGATAATTTGAGATATTTTCCATTTTTGGGGAAAGTATCCACATCTCATAATCGCGTTAAAAATATATGTTATATATTTTATGCATCTATCTGGTAATTCTTTGATCATTTTTCCAGTTATTAGGTCATGACCTCGCGCTTTTTTGGGATTTATACTGTTTTTGATAACTTTTTTGACGCATTTCCATTTAAATTTTAATGGGTTTGGGTTCGACTCGTCCCTCGTAAGCTGTGGTAGTACGCAATCATTATTTTGTTCGTTTGGGGTGAACACTTTTTGTAGATGGTTAGAGAAAGCGATAGCCTTTTCTAAGTCACTTCTGGCCCAGTGACCATCTGGTTTCCTTATCGGTGGGTTCGATACCTCTGGTCTTTTTAAATTTCTTGTTGCCTTCCACAGTGAGTAATCTGTTGTTTCTGTTGCTGTGAGCTCACTTAGGTAATTCTGTATTCCTAAATTTTGTTCTTCCCGTATTGCTTCTCTTAAAGCTTTAATAGCTCTATTTAATTTCCATTTATGCAAAGGAGATTGGTGAAGCTGCCATAGCCGCCGAATTGTCCGCTTCTCTGCTAATAACTTTTGAATGTTACTTGAAAGCCTTATATTTTTTTCGGAATTTTTGTTCTCCGGAGTAGCTTTTTTTGCAGCCATTTCCATTATTTGACTTAAGTTTTCTATCGCGGCATCAATGTCTTCTGGTGTGCGAAGTGGAACATCAAGATGACAATTTACATCTACTATGTTTTTATAGAGAACCCATTTCGTTAGTTTGTTTGTTAAACGTTGTGGTGGTTCAGTTTTTAATGCTTGGGTACTTAGTGTTACTATTATTGGTGAGTGATCTGATGATAAATCATAGCAGTCAACGACTTGAGCATTGGTGCGTGCTATTCCTCGTATTACACAGAAATCTATTAAATCAGGAATTTTTTTTCTATCTGTAGGCCAATATGTGGGATGTCCAGATGATAAATAATCAAGGTTTTTCTCGTTTATTGCTTCGTAGAGTTGCTTTCCTTTCGGTGACGTCAACCTCGAACCCCATTGCACATGTTTAGCGTTGTAATCACCCCCTGCTAGAAATTTGATTCCCAACTGGTTAAAGTAATCGATAAATTGCTGTTTTTTAATTGCGTGTTTCGGCGGACAGTAGACAGCCGATATTAAAAATTTCCCAGACCATTCTTCCAAACTGACAGTTGTAGCCTGGATGTGATCTTTAGCATATTTCTGGAGCTCGTAGTGCTTTAATCTTCTTTTTATTAAGACTGCAGTGCCGCCGTGTGCTTTTCCATCCGGATGTTTGGTGTCATAAACGGAATAGCCGGTAATATTAAAAAAATTTTGTTTTGTGAAGTGTGTTTCAGATATTAACATGATGTCTATATTTTGTTCGATAAGAAATGTTTGTACCTCAGCTTTATGTTGCGAGAGCCCGTTCGCATTCCAAATGGCTATTTTTAGAATTGTCATTTTTGATTTTTGACTATAATTTGCATAAGCGTATTCATATTTTGCATCATCATGCTCATTTGTCTTTCCATCATCAACATGAAACTTTGGATGGTCTCGGTTAATTTATTTATCATGGTGTGAATGTTTAGGTCCTCATTAGAATGAACTATTGGTTTCGGTTTGTTACCTTTTAGGATATTTGCGTAAGAAACACCTGGCTGTGCAAAACTGCTGGCAAATGTCTCCAAGTTATCGTTTTGTGTGTTTGCACTCGTTGGTTTGGTGACTATTGTATTTTTTGGTAACATGGCCCTCTGATTAAATTGCATATTCAGCATTCGTTGCTCAGCTCTCATTTTAGGGTTTATTTTGCGTTTTAAGTCCAGATACACTGCGCAACCCCTGTAGTTTGCAGTATGATTTTCACCGCAGTTATTACAACGTCTCACAGATGGGTCATTGCGAGACTTTTCGCACTGTTTGGAGTCGTGGAGTTCACCACAAATAACGCAAACTTCATTTAAGGCGCAGTATGCTTTCGTGTGTCCGTATTCTTGGCACTTTATGCATTGAACTGGTCCAGACCTCTTATTAGGTTCTTCAATTACGATTTTACGATGTAACAAATATTTTAAGTTGTAAATCTTATGAACTCCTTTCGACTTTTCTTCCTCTGGCTCTAGTTCCAAACGAAACATTGGTTGAGGTACCTTCTCACGGTTTACTATATTTCCAATGGATTTGGCATGGAAACCTTCCGCAGCAAGTGCAGCTTGTATGTCGCTAACATCTACGCAGCTTTCAATTCCTTTTAGCACAACAGTCAGCCCTTTTTGGCTTTTTAGCTGGTATGTGTAATATTTTTTACCAACTTCGTCGAAATGTTTAACTAGGGCTCTGAAGCCATCGATTTCGAAAGTTTGAATCTTTGTTTCGTTTATATTACCTCGTTTGAGCGGGGCAATATAAAATTTAGAATCTGTTAATTTTGCGATGTTGTTAACCAATTCATTGTTAGATGCTTCTCTTAAATAAATTGGAGGCGGTTTCTCAGTTTTCGAATTTGGCACTGCATTGGGGTCAATGACCTCTAGACTAGAGAATCGATTGTTAAGAGGTATTTGGTTAACACCTGCTTCAGTCCGTGTCACTTTGCTCCTGCCAGCAAACTGGGCAGATCTCGGGCTACGTTTTCTTTTAGATTGAACAGTGATATACCTATCCATTCCCGTTTGCACTAGGTTATTTTCGCACTGACCACGGTCACTAGAGTTCGTCGCACTGAGTTCATTACTATTATTTTCGTATTGCATTGTTAAATTTGCTGATGAAATAATTTTTTCATCGCGGTTTTGATTTTGGTTTTTAAACTGCGGTATAATTAATTCTGTCGAAGAAGCACTTTTAATCATTGGCATAGGTGTTTTCTTTGGGCTGTGCTGAACTTTGCCCACTTGTTTTACACTTGCACTTGCCATATTTATACTTTCTACATGAAACTGGTTCAAGTTTGTTGTAGATTTTGTTTGGCGTTCGATGTTTGAAGAAGTCTTTTTTGGGGAAAAAAGCCCCATCACGCTTACATCATCACTTATTAAGTTACAATTTTATGTTAGTTTTTTTTGCATCGTGTGTATTTAATTATAAAACCATTCACACAATTGAAAAAAAGATATAACAAGTTAAAAAGCACTAACACTGCACTTTTCGTTTGTTTTACTTTACGTTTTCAAAATGGTTTGTTATTGTTTTCGGCACACTACGATAAAAACACATAAAAATTTTTTCGTGTTCTTTTTAACTATCGAAAATTTGATTTACATCAAAAACGTAAAATAATTCGCTATTATATATGAACAAAGCCACTTGATCCCTATACTCTCACGTAAAATCACCCCCTTAATTTTAAAGAATGCGGTCATGACATGAATACGGACATGAATACGGCCAATTCAATTTCTTATACTTTTACTAAAAAAATTAACTATTTAATTTAAAATTGTCCTCAAGTTTACATATACTGGACAGGTAAACTGCAATCCAAAACAATTTAGAAATCAAGGTAGATAATTTAGTGTAAGGCGTCGTATATTATTTTCAAACAGTTAAAATATAACCGATTGGCATGCGCTACATAAATTTGGGGTCCAAGATACTTTGGACTAAATACGACAGTGAAACAATAATTTCTAAATAATAGTATACCGTGTCTCGTATAGAGGGTCGCCAGTCAACTATTTATATTCAAGCCTCAATCTACTGGAGTACTATAAAGAATGTACAGGGTGTTTTTGATATTCCAGGCCGAATATGTTTGGCCAACCTTTTTATTTTGTATAACATTTGTCAATTGGATCAAGTATACAGAACAAGTGTTTCGTACAAGACGATGCTCCATTACACACACCTTATCCTACGGTGCAAATTTTTAGAGACATTTTTCCCGGTCGAATAATGTGATGATATCGACTGGTCCCACTATCCCCTGATTTGACCCCTCCCAACTTTTTCCTATAAGGCACTTGGATGGAAAAGGGTACACCAAAAAACCAACCACAACCTCTACACTTAACATTTGCCATTTGGATAACATTTGCCGAAACAACACCAGAGTCTGCGAAATTGTTATGAAAAATGTGCTTAAAATAACACGCCTTTGCGTATACGCGTATTTGCGTTTGCAATCTATCTGGCTTCAAATAACAGATACTTCAAACCTTCGTGACCATACTTATTTTCAAAATAATTTGTAAAGAAAAACCGGCGATGTGCTCATGTTTGGCTGAAATTGGGCCTCTTATGTAATTCAGACAATTTAGATCGCTATGAACTTCATGAAATTAAATATTTGCAATAAGCAGAGTCATAAAAGACACAATCTACTTACGAATATTCAGTTTATAAACAGTTTTCAAAAATGGATAAAAGTAAGAGAACTGCATACTGCTCTGCGATTTTGCTCATAATTACTGCTGAGAATTAATATTCGTAGATTTGTAACTTTTTGACATGCAAATGACTTAAAAAACATTTAATGAAAAGTGCCATTTCTGGTGTAAGATGGGGATCACCCCTTACCTTTTTGAATGAACGACATTCAACGGGAAAATAAGAAATAAAGCATTTTTTTAAGTTATATATTAGTTACGTATGGTCTAACTTCACCCAGTCCCAATTACCACTAAACATGCGTCCAGCTTTTAATTTATTTCACTAGGATGCTACATAAAATATGGCCCGATTTTTGAAAAAGGTGTTTACTGTTATAGTACCATAACTCTAATTCATAGCCCTCTAACATGACAAATTATAAATATTTTATCCAATATTTCATGAATTAGTCGAACTTCACCCAGTATTACCTTTAAACATTCGAATTATGTGATATTGATTTTACAATTCTTTTTTCGTTGAAAATTTACTGCTAACTTCAATTACTTGTAATTTTCGGCTCATAAAAACAGAGTTTTGTACTTCCACCTGATACAAAAAAGGTCTTAGTATAATTAGTTTGCAGTATAATTAGTCGAATACAATTTCTGTTGTGTTTAGAGTCATATAATCCTATAGTTATATTTCGTTTCATATAATATCTTATTTGCTCTTTAAAATTTTAACGGTCACACCTATTTCATGTAGGTTAGGATCAAATGGCCCTTCTTTGATTATAAATTATTTCGTACTGGTCAAAGTCAGCTATTCATTTTAGGTATTTTCAAATTAGTATTTCTCGTGTGCTTAAACTAGATCTTAATCTACGTCAATTAGGAATACATGCTTCAAGTATGTTTATACCTATATTTTGATCCCGAATGGCAGATGCTGTCATAGAAATTTACGTAAATATGGCATACTCGATCCTTTAAAAAATTACATTGAATACTGAGCTCTGTTACTTTGGGAGTATACGGTTATTGGGAAAGCATGTAAGTTACACCAGGAATACTCAATCTTTCGATTCAGAAATAAGTCTTTCCCAGATTTTTCCGTTTTCAAAATGAGGTATATAGACAAAATCAATCTTAGCTTTGAATTAACAAAATACTAAATTGTAATGAGTAACTTTTTAATTTTTGCCGACCCTTTTTCAAATAATGATTGGTTTACTATGAATGGTCAATTTATCCATTTTAAAACCCACGAATCAAGTCAATTCTTTATAATAAACAATAATATTGATTAAATCAATTATTTGTTGGTATTTTTCATAATATTTTAGAAAATCGCAAGGTCGGCAAGTTGAGCATCATTGCTGATAAACATAATATTTCAGAGAATAGGTACTATTAAAAAAGAATTAAATGAAACATAAAGTAATTCTATTTTGCATCTATTTTAAGGAACCCGATAGAAAATAAAAGATTTTTTTTTTAATTTTAACATTCAGTTTACCCTTTAAAATAT
Source organism: Nephrotoma flavescens (assembly GCA_932526605.1). Taxonomy (NCBI): domain Eukaryota; kingdom Metazoa; phylum Arthropoda; class Insecta; order Diptera; family Tipulidae; genus Nephrotoma; species Nephrotoma flavescens. Next base: position 112,633,107 of record OW052220.1, on the reverse strand, counting down.
TGAAAAAATTAGATCTTTTTCAAGAAAATATTTCAATTAATAAGCAAAAATTTGAGATTTAATACAAAGTTATCCTCTGCTCCTCGGTTCCATAATTAAATTGTTGGAAGAAAATGTCTTGAAACTGCTTGACTTTTTGTCAAACCACAAAAGTATTCGCAGTAACGAAAATAATAATTAATCAGCATAAACAGTAGTCACGTACATAACTGAAGGCTGTTGCTCCAATTTGGAACCTTTCTTTCTTCTACTGGTGTAAACGAGTCGACAAATGCATATTAATAAATTTTTTCGGCTTCGTACCTCTAAAGATTTTATATCGCTCAATACAGAATATCCAGCAATCCTATCTCACTGTTGAGGTGTAATATCCTAGCGGCACACGAATAAAATCGGATTAAAGACATACCAAGATTCCTTATATATATTAACAACAAAAACACCACTTCGAAACTTATTATTTTTACAGTGTATAGGGTTTTCCAATAAAAATGATATGATTTGTAAGTAACGTTTCGGCCATTTGTAATATGTTATGATCTGTCATTTTTTGTTTCATTGTATTCAGTAATGTTTACAATTTCATGGTGTGATATACGCAAGAACAACGTTTACAAATTATTCAGCTTTATTATCAAAATAATCGTTCTCCAATTGCAAGTTTTAGTGCGCTTTTGCCATTTTATAGTCGTAATAGTCGTCCAAGTGTAATCGCTATTCGTCGAATTGTTGAAAATTTTGAGCGTACATTTTCTTTACATAATGTTCAAGTGCCAATAAGACAAAGAAACGCTCGAAGTAATCCAAATATTGCTGCCGTTCAGGCAAGTGTTGCTGAAGACCGCAATTTGTCGATTCCAAGACGTTCTCAAGAATTGGGACTGTCTCAAACCATAACCTGGCGAATTTTGAGAAAAGATTTGGGTTTGCATCCGTATAAGATTTTTCTCACTCAAGAACTGAAGCCATTGGACCACCCTAAACGTCATGAATTTGCTGATTTTACCTTGGAACAACTTGAAAACGATAATGATTTTTTTAAGAAAATCATCTTCTCCGATGATGCACACTTTCATCTGAGTGGTGCGGTAAATAAACAAAACTGTCGATTCTGGTGCGAAGAAAACCCACAAATTATTCATGAAAAACCATTACATGCACTTAAATTGACAGTTTGGTGTGGTTTTTGGTCTGGTGGAATCATCGGTCCGTATTTTGTTCGAAATGCAGCTGGTAACACCGTTACTGTCAATGGAGATCGGTATAGATCGATGATAACCAACTTTCTATGACCGAAATTGGAAGAAGTTGATCTTGACAACGTTTGGTTCCAACAAGACGGAGATACGTGCAACACAGCAAGTGCAACAATTGAATTATTGCGAGAAAAGTTTGTAGATTCGACTATTTCAAGAAAATGTGATATTGAATAGCCTCCAAGAAGTTGTGATTTAACACCATTAGGCTACTTCTTGTGGGGTTATTTGAAGTCATTGTTCTTTAGCAATAAACCAAACTCTCTTCAAGCTTTACAAGTCAATATTGAAAGTGCTGTTAATGACATACGACTTGATTTAGTGGAAAAAGTGCTCGAAAATTGGGTTCATCGAATTCCTTCCTGCGGAAGAAGTCCTGAAGGCCATTTGAATGACGTTTTATTCAGAACTTAATTATATCGATTGTACTTCAGATTAAATAAAAAACATTTCAATTTCCTTCACAACTAGTGTGTTTTTTTTAAAGAAATCATATCACTCTTATTGGAAAACCCTTAACGTAATTTTGCCACTTGTAAAAAAATGTTTGACCTTAAAATCAATCTTATTAACTAAATTTAGTGAGCAACCCATAAAAAGCAGAACCGAAGTGACCCCGACATCAAATTTCAATGTAATCGATTGATTCATCTCGATAAACTAAAAACCTAAAGCATACATTAAACAACAATCTTGCACAACATACATTAAACTGTATAGAAAAGCCTACTCGTAGTGGTTCATGAAAAACTGTTTCCATACAAAAATTGCAATACAACTTTGTGACGTCTAAAACTTTATCCAAATTGTGTGATAAATAATTTCTAGCACAAATATTTCAAACTAGCGTGAAAAACTTTTCAATTTTTTTTTACGGCCCTAATTCTGTGATAACTTTTTGATAAAATATCCTGCCACTTAATTTAGCTCTGAATTAAAAAATGAGATTGTTGTCATTTAAAGATTTAAGATTACCTACGTTATAATTAAAGAAAAAAGATTTAAAGTCAATACAATTTTATTTTAACTTTTTACTGAATTATTTTTATAAACAAAAGTACAATTTTGCTTTTGAATTTTATATCCTTGCATTCGGTATTTAAAAAAAAAATTATGACACAATTCTGACACAGTAACACTAACTTCGATCTGTAGCACAAATCTATTGAAATTCTACTGAAAACGACCTTGGTTCTAAACAATTTCCTCGATATTTGGTTTTATATGCGGCGACAGTTCAAGCCTGAATTGGAAAGCTCGAATAGTTGAATCACAATTCCTTTACAATTTGGTAATTCTGACGTCTTTCTTTAATTTGTTCACTAAACTTGATCGCAGTTGTTGACAGTAAACATCTTAATGGATCGTTCCTTGAAAGCACCTGAGCCAATAAACAATTATAGGTTTATTAGTAAATATGTGTGAAAATATAGAAAATACTTTCTTGGCAACCTAATAGATAGGATGAAATAAAAATAAGATTCAACTAAAGCAACGTACTTTAAATCAACATGATTGTACTTTAAGGAAATATGAATTTTTGAAGCATTGGTTGTGTTTTTTCGGATTATCAATAAAATGAGGAAGTAATGAAAGCTGATAGTTTAGATTGGAAGGTATCCAATATGTATCAGGATGCCAAACGATTTTTTTTTCTTTCATACATATTGTCAAGGAAAAGTTCTCTGAATGACTTTCGTCACTGCAATATGGTGAGCAAAGCGATTTACTAAATTTACAACATGCCTGACGTTTGTAGCCGATTTAAATTTATTTTTTTCAGATTCCTCTAATATATTGAACGTAAAATAATAATTTAACAAACCAGCCACAAAAATAACTTGGCGCGAGTAAAACACCTTTATTGATAGGGAAAACTACAATATACCCTGACAAGGAAAAATTATATTAAATTTGTTAAATAAAAAAAAATGTTTATTAAATCCTTTCCGACGGTCGTTTCCTACTTGGTTTATTTATTGAAATGTTGTGCATTAAAAATACGGTATCGTATAAGTGGTCCCACGTCGAGGTCACTTTGGGAAAAGACAGAACATTAAATGTTGGGTTCTACAATAGAATGGTTCGAAAGCAAATTTATATTACCTAGAACAGAAACAAGCGGAGCCCCCAGTAACAAAAGCGGATGGAATTCGTTTCGGAAGAGACCATAATAAAAACTGTAAAATACAGTAAGATCTCTAAAACTACGCCTGTGAGGGAGAATGTAATGGGCACATCGTTTATCATACGAACGACTCTATTCTGATGTCTATCAAAATATTTCAAATGGTATATATATAGGAGCATCCCTCCTCACTCCTTTGATGGAGTGAAGAAAAAGTTGCACCGCCTAATTTACCCCAAACATTGAATTGTCCGTTTGGAGATTGTTTGTATAACAAGTATTCTTTCCATGATAGATTCCTGAAAATTGACGAATCCAAAGTGTTGAACTATTTTCTGGGAGAAAAGATAAGATTGAAATCTGCTAACATTAAACTCGGCTCTGTTAGATCTAGAATTGATTCTTTATTGGATAAAATTTCAAATGGTTAAACAAATTAATTAAACAATTTCTTGTCACCGTTAGTAGATCCTGTTACTCTTCCACTATTTCAAAAATATATTTCCTATGTTTGACCGTACAACGATCATGTGTTATAAGAACAAATAGTATACAAATTCAAAAAACTGCAAGAATGGTCTAAAATTATTAAACTATTTGAAATTATAGCAAATAGAATCAAAATCAAAACATTCTCCATGCAGGAAAAACACCTTTTGCAAGGAGCGACCTTCCGCATGCCGGTGAATTATTAGCGCCATCAATCCTTTCATTTAAATCATAATAACTCTAGCTTTCAAATGGGCGATATTTAGAATATTAGTTATTATAGATTACATGAATTATGTTTTAGTAAATTATTCTCGAATCATGATGAATAAATAAAAAATCTAATCGCACTGACATTCGCCATTCATGTCATTCCAACTTCTCTAAAAGTAGCAGGAATGGGGCAAGGGCACAATTGTTTACCGAACCACCTTCGTAAACCAAAATTTCGTAGTGTTAGAAAATGAATGACACACACCTCTCATAATAAAGTTCATAATCATACGCAGCAACCCGAAAACATATTTATCGTCAATGCTGTATATGGCTACTTAATAGTGAAATTGATCCACAAAAGAAAATTTCCGCAAAGTTCTTACAACTACGCATTTATTTCTGGAGCGATCGATCGACCGACTAATGAAAAAAAATCACCAAATGATAATCTCTTGGATATTAATAAACCGAAAGAAACTGATCTTACATTTTTATTCATGTGTCATTATTATAGTAACCCTTAAGTATCATTTCTTCTAGTAGATTAGAACTGTGTTGTCTTGTGTCGTAAGGTTGCTATAGGAATCGAGCACTGGGTCGTATGGTTTTTAAACACCCACCTAAAACACACCCGGTGTAAGCTAGGTCAAATGTTCAGTACTTGGTCCTATACAGTCTCATCAATCAATCAACAGTCGATATTGCCCTGAGTATGAGGTATTATTTTGTTATAGCGAAAGCGTCTCGATGCTCATGAAAATAAATTTTAATAAATTTTTAAAAATTTTGGTTGCGGAATTCTGAAATTAGAATTATATTTTTTTAAAATGTTTGATTTTGGGATTTTAGTTGTAGGTACAGATTTTTGGGTTTTTGTGATGCACTATGTCATAACGAAAAGATAGTGAAAAGTGTTTAAAATTAGAAAAAATTTAAAAATATAAACTGAAGATGAACTCGGTTATAATATAGATTTCTAAAATGAATGACAACACTATAAGCAATTAGAATAATATGAAATTGTTTTAAGTCTAGCCGATATAAAATTAAGGCTTTACGATATAACGAAACAAAGAATTTTCTATCAAACCAATAAGTACATAGAACATTATATTAAATAATCGACGATATACTCTATATACAAATAATTTTCCACACACAATTTTCCCCCCAGCCAAATCACAGTGTGTGTATTACACTCATATAGATTCATTTATGTGTATGTTTTTTAAATGAAAAAATTAGAAATGTTTTTCTTCGCACCAACACAAAAGTGTTTTGCTTCATCATAATATTATTGAAAGTGTATGTGTGTGTGTATATATAAATGTACAGAGACTGAGTCTATATGGAAAAACAATGATAAAATATTTTCCTCTTGTTTTGTTGTATAATTTTTTTCCATGGAATTTAATTTAAAAACGAAATACGTGTTTGGCAGTTTTAATTTTCATTTAAAAAATGAAAAAAAAGTTGTTTTTTTGTATAAGTAAAAATACTATACATAAGAAAATTTTCCAGAATTGAATGAATGAAATTTTTCTATAGTGAATAATGTATCGATTTTATTTATATAAAAATATTTATGTGTCAAGGAAATATATTATTATGTTCGTATATGTGTTTGTGCAGACTGTGGATGTATATTTCAACAAATCATAAACTATAACCGTATGACATATGACAAACACTTTTTTGCACATTGTATATAAACATGTATTATACACTTTGTTTTACAATTGAATAAATTTTGTTCCGCCTGTGATTCCACAAAAAATAAAAAATTCTGAAATCAATTTCTCACATCGCATACAATTTTAAATAAAAATTCATTAAATAAATTGTTTTGAACGCGCATAGTTCGATACGCCTCTAAATAAATATATATAAATTAAAGCGGTTTGGATCAATCATTCGATTCTACAAATAAAAATTGGGTGGAAATTGAAAACATCCTTCTTTTCAGTTTAGAAGTATATATATAAGATATTGTTTCTTCCGCACCCTTAAATAAGAAAAAAAAATGTGTGTGAGATTGTCAACCATTTTTATTGTGTGCGTTTTCTATTCTAAAAGATTACAATTTTCTCAAATTTTCATACTGTCTTATTATTAAAAAGGCGAACAAACAAACGAATAACGAGATAAACGCCACCAGATGTTTATGTGGAAAAGGGTATAACAAGACAATAGATTTTCTATATGAAATCTGGTAGCCTGGAGTGTAAAATTATAAAATTTTCATTTTTTTTTTATGGTATGAATGAAAATGTAGAAAAGAAATTCTTTGATCTTCTGTTTTCCTTTTTAACATTCTTTAATATGTTGTCATTTTTTGTCTTTCCTCGTTAGGAAAATTATATTTTTTTCCTCTCATTTTGTGTTGCTAAAAAGAATTTTTTTGTTAACTTCTTGTTCATTCAAATATGTCAGACATGTCTGTCGTTTTCCTTGTTTTTTATATAATTTTTCATTCTTTTTGGATAAGTATTTTTATCTTATTATTTTATTTTAATATAAATATTTTAAAGGAAATTCTTAACTGGGTTGATTAATCGTCCTTAAATCCGTTTAGATATCAGTACCAAAAAATATATTTTTTTTAAAGAGTATCCTGTAATAAATTTTGTGATAATTTTTGATTGGCTCAAAACTTGTAATCAATGAGTTCAAATTTCGTTCACACTAACATTATGTCTTCTGTTATGTCACATAAATCAAATTTTATTGTCTCTGTCGAGTGTGTATATAAAAATAATATATTCTTAAAAAAAAACTAAAACAAATCTTTTCATATATAAATAAATATTGAATATAATATTTTCAGAAATGTCTTAAAACATATAGCAAAAGGGTGATTCAATTTCACACCGACCGCACACTAATATTTATGATTGCGTGAAATAGGAAAACTGTACTAAAATAAAAGAAGGAAAAATTCTGTGTGTGATGATAATATTTATTATGATGTCAGATAAATATAATGAGATTGCTCAACAATACAATAATTTTGAAATAATGCCACCACCAACAAGAAACATATGAATGAAGAGGAAATTCTAATTTATTAAATTACAATATTAGATAATTAAATTACTTCCCATGAACATGATCTATACACCGAAACATGATTATTTGCATCTTTCTGTAAATCGTCCGGCAGTCCACCATGTGTGCTTTTTTAAAGTGAATAACCATAACGAAACAACAAAAAATCATAAATCAACATAATATTTATATATTCAACATAATAAGTATAGTATTAGTATTTTGGCTTGATATTTCCTGTTTCGAGTGCGCATTAGATTAAACAAACTAGCCGTGTTCTTATCGCTGACAAAAAAAAAACAATAAGACGCATCTATGTACATATAAAATATACACACAATATTAAATTAATAAATCAGCTGTGTCCAATTAATAACGTATTCATTTCACAACGTTTGAAAATATATAAAAAAAAATATATAAATAGAATCTGTTTGGGAATCATTTTAATTTTAAATTTTAATTAAATTTTTGTAATACTATCGTGTTTGAGGTTTAATTTTTGTTTGTGCGGTGGTTTACTGTTGATTATTTAATTTAATTTAATGAAAAAATGCATAAAAAAATATTATAACCAACTCAACATTATTTTCCACATAAATTTTAATGAATATTTTACTATTACATATTTTTTTCTAAATTAATTAAATCATCAACCAAACAAGCCAACACCGTAACCACACCACACCAAACCAATTTTTTTATTCTATATTCTGTGTTGTTATTATTTTTGCCATGAACATCATCACCGAAATTATAATTTTTTTTTTTGCGATTATTATATTATTTTAATTATATTTATTTGAAAATTATGCTTGGAACCACATGATGATTTTTATTATCAATTTCGAAAAATTGTTTCCCTCAATTGATGAAAATCAAATGTTTTTCTTTTTTGTTATTAATTTGTGACAAAACTATTACTTTTCAGGGGTGAATTCGAATATAATAAATTACAAAGGGCTATTTTGTATGAAGATATCCTCTGTATTATATATCGAGAACGAATCAAGTCTCCCTAAAATTACAAAAAATATACATTTCAACTCCTTTCCTAGACAACAAAAAAGGAAAATGCATTTTCGTCTTATTTCACTTTTCACAACTTTTTTCCGGTAAATATAATTTTTCTTATTTTCTGTTATGCTTCACAGTTAGAGTCTATATGTGTATACATAAACGGTATATATAGCGAAAATAATGTTAAGTAAATTTATTGAACCAAAAACTTTTAGTTATTTTTTGTACAGTGGAATTCATCCCCTAAAACACTATTATTGTTTGTATGTGTTTGTAAAGTATACAGTGCTGGCAATTTTCACGTAACACCAATCCAGATTAAAACTATATAATTTTTTTTTAAATATATTTCAAAGCAGTTTCTAAATCGGACCACATAAGACATAAAAGTATTTTGATAAATTTTATTTGACAACCCGTAACATCTCGCGCAGTCATTCATAAATTCTAGACATTTGTTTTAATGTGATTATTTATAGGTTAACAAAAAGTTTCTTTTATTTTAAGTCCTCTGATTGACGTACTAAATCAATGGAGAAATTTATTAAGAACACAAACTTAGATAGATTTTAGGTCACATTTATTCTTTGGTTATAATTTTACGTAGTATATATTCGATAATTATTACCAGATCATAAAAAGAAATTTTGTGCAAATATAAACCGAGTTACATCACAAACAATTGGGTGATTGCTTAGATCCAAAAGATACAGTAAGTCAACCGCAACTCATCTTGGAATTCCACTTCCGTCATACAAACAAACTTCATCCTAATCGGTTGAGGAATAGCTCAAATTTAAAATTCTCAATTTTCCAGAGTCACATTTGGTTAGGTATTATGTATTTCAAATTTCCGTTTCATTCATACAAATCATTCAAATTGAAAAGTTACTTAGTCACGTCTAGAATTTATAATACTGCACAATATAACGCAACACAATGCAAGACAAAACATTACACGATGTCTTACTAAATTTTATTGAAACATTCGAGCTAATTGTAGTTTAAAAATTACCGGCCCTACCGGGATGGAAAAAAAATTCCTGAAATGGAAAAGTATTTTAATTAGCCGACAATATCCGATTACACGAACTTTCCCGAAATAAGTATTCATCGCTATCGCTTTCTTGATTATAAAGTCTTGATTTTACTATTCTTTATCTAAATCTGGTACTTGACTACAATCTAAACCCCTTTACACCACGTTTCGATAAAACTGTTCAAACTAAAACAAAGTTTTGAATAGGAATCTGGCCCCAGTTTCAAAATACTGATTCTGGATTCTTTTTTAAAAAATTTTCTCTTTTCTTTGCACCACGGTAATTGATTCCCGATACATGAAAACGTTCCATCGGCTGTTTTATCAAAATCGTTTAAGCGGTTTCCAAAAGCTTAGTACAAACATTTAAGCATTATTCACTAATTTCTCTATCAAATTGGGTTCGTAGAATTCAGGGATATCAATATATCTATTTGACGGTGAACTGTTAAACTTTGACACTTTATTAATTTTTTCAATTTCCGAAATAATTCCCCAAAATGCAGATATATATTTCACAATAATCACCCTATTTAATTAACACTTAAAACTCAACAACAATTTGTTCACTGTTCAGTTTCGCTTTTAATATGATACCATGTACCGAATTTGCTTTATCCACACAGAGGAAATCTACATTGTCTCTTTCAAATTGCCCTCGAGTATCAACATCAAAATACGAAATCACTAAACACTATACAAATATCAGCTCACGCGAGCAACCGAGTTGTTTTGTATGGTCCATATCTGCCAAAAATATACCTTCATTCTTCAGAAAAAAATCATTGATTGGAAAACTTCAATACCAAAATAAATGAAGTTTTCTTTTTTAATAATAAGATGAGGTTGATATTCTTAACGCATTAAATGTATTAAGATCGAAAGATAATGCTTGATTGAAAAATAGAAAATGTGCTAACGATTTTTTAGTTTTGTCAAGGATTAAAATTATAATTCTGAATTGGTAATTTAACTCATTAAATTTGACCATCACAATTAAATTTTGCACGTAATTTGAAGAGGAAATCTCCACATCGTTTAAATTAATTCAATAAAATCAACCGGTTGGAATTTGTTGAATTTTAAACCAGAAAATTACAACCGCAAAAGAAATATGTTACAAATCATCTTTTATGGGTACGGCTGTTTTGTTAACTAAAGTTGAAATACATTTGAAATTTCAGACCCAGTTATATAAAATATTTCATCATTGAGAGTGCGACCGTTATAATAATTTTTATTCAACTTTGCATAATTTGTGAAACATGAGCTGCATAATTTATTTCAAATAAATCCAATAACTATAATAATTCCAAAATTCCGGGAACCTATAATTCGTATCGAAATATATGAAAACACGAATATTATTGGAACAAATAATGATTATTAAGGGATCATTTTATACGATTACGGGTAAATTATTAAAAAAAAACTTTCGTGGTTACGTGAGTTTTGATATCAAATCTTATTAGAAACATTATAAATCTCAAAAAATCGGAAACAATGGGCGCTGTTAGGTGTCCTATCATGATTAGTGAAATCATCGCCAATTTGATATGCATGATCCCAAATGTTGGGTGCCCTGAAAGTGCCCAATGTTTAAACACAAAAATTGTGCAAAAACTTGCAGCTGACTATTAGCTGATTACCATTTCGTCAGGAGTATTTTTTTTTTCAAATTTCTTTATCATGTCGGATACAAGTTCATCTTGAAAAGCTGAATCTTAAAGTAGAATACAATTCCTTAGCGATGCTGAGCATTGACGTAGAACATAATTTTTCTTTTTTATAAGCCATGGGAAACTAACCAAATCTTGCGCATCATTTAGGCATTTTTGTTATTATGAATATTTTCGATAATTTGTAGCTTCGCATAATTAGTTTAAGCTGAACTCGAATTCCGTCATAATATTTTTTTTTAATGTACTCCCGATGATGCGTATGACATCGGAAATATAAAGCACATATTCGCTCTCGAACTCAAAACCAATCAAATTTCATGAATTGCTTCATGCCCCGCCTATACTAGTTCTATACTCGAGTTGAAATATTTTTAACTTTATTGTTGTTTTAATACATTTTATGTGATACCATGGTATTTTTTCCTAACTACCCGTTTCAAAATTTACTTATATCGATGTAATCTTATTTCTCCGATATAACTATAAAATCTCCATATAGGAAAATCTTTTGTGAACCGAAGATACGAGTAGAATATCAAAATATATTTTCCTTCATTGGCTTACGTTTCATAAAATTGAACCATAAAGATAAAATTGATCAATATTTTTTACTATGTATACAATTATTTTTGAAGAATTGTTTCCGGTGTAATTTTATTACAATTACTCTCCTTCTGTAAATTCGTATAACAAACGCACTTTTTTGGTTGTGTTAAATTATGTGGCGCTTAAATTTAGGATTCCTGTTTTCTCTGTTGACGTTTTTGTAAATTAATTTCAAAAATCACAATTACATTTCCATGCAATATCAATATAATCAAGATAGATTTAAAACAATCTAATTTAACCTAACAATTCAAGTTCACTAAAATCTTAAAACTAAGTGTATGAAAGTTAACATTTGTGTTTTAGAAAATGCTCACTACAATCTCGGAAACATTTTTTGGTGAGTAATGGCGGGTAGTGAGTATAATTGGTGAATAATGGCCGGGAGTAATCACGGGGAAGTAATTTTTTGGAGTAAACAACCGTGAAGTAATGACGTGGAATTTCTCCTCCGGCTAGACCGGACGGGTAATGGACCGAACCAATAAATGGCCATGAAGTAATGGCAGGGGGGTATTGCTTGTTACAGAACCATTTAAATTGGATGAGGTAATATTTTAGAAGTTTCTTATATGATGACAATCTTGTCGCCTTTACCTCTTATTTCCTATATTTTTCAAAATTTTGTAAGGTCGGTAACAACTAAATATACTAAAATTTTTGCTATACAACTATTACCGAGAAAAATTAAATAATTTGAGTTTAATCGTCTAGGTTATTTTATCACCTCTCATCTTTAACAATTTCCTTATTCTGCTCTTAGATTTATTCCATAATTTATAATTGCAATTACGTTGGGTCTATAAATGAAACTTATTAATTATCGACTACTTATAAGTGTCTGAACCCAGATCTAGAGTATCGCGAATAACCTAACCATTCAAAAACTATCCTTCCTATTTTGTTATATTGTGTTAAAACGGTGTGCGTTGGAATCAGCTCAATTTAGGGTTTATACTCACTAATTGTTTGTCCGTACATCTATCTACTAGCACACTATAGCATAAGTAAATCAGTCATACTAGCATAAGTAAATACTACCATATGGATTTATTTATGGTTATTAAAAACTTTGTATATAATAACTGCTATCATGCTCAACAAATCTACATTGCACATAAAAAATCTTGCCATAAGATAACTACACCTCTTAGTGGCCCGAATAAACAACCCTAGTGTTCTGTTTACGAAAAAAATTCATCAACACGCGTATCTGATCAACGAGCTCTTTTTAAAATATTTTCAAGATACTAATTACATAGATGGTTTGTGTCAGAACATTTTTAACTAGCAGTGATGTTATTGATATTTCAAATATTTTTATAAGTTTGACAATAGCATTATGTCCAACCATCCTGATGTATTTTATACTAGTAAAAGTTTACTAAAAATTGACTTAACAATCATCACAAGCTAAAAATTGAAATTACAAGCAAAACGGTTCTTAATTACGACGATGGCAAATTTTATTTCTGACATATGTCCCTCATGGATCATTGAAGCTATTGCGAGAAGTGCTTGCCTTCATCCCTGGATAATGGACGTCGTTCAATATAAACATAAATATCGCTAAATTGTGATTATTAAATATATTTCAAATTAATTTCAACATTAGTTTACTACATAGAAAATATTAGATATCCATCAAATATCGCCAGTCAGAATTGCGAAATTTGGCGAATGTGTTCATTTTTGAAGAAATTTCCAAGTGTTTTGATATTTTTCAAATATGTTGGATGAGACATTTCTTCTATTTTAATTTCATTAAATATTTTTTATCAGAAATCCTATAGGTTGCTTTTTACGAACATACTGTTTCTTATTTTATGAAATTTCAATTATATCCTCAATGTACTAGAGCAGATTAATTATTGAACCATAAAGATGCTTCAACGAACATAAAGGCAAAACTTTAGAGAGTAAAATATAACGATTTTTGCTACCAGTATGAACCGATGGCCGATTTTTTTATACCAATATATAAAGAGATTTTGAAGCACCTCTTAGTTAAAATTTAATCCATTCCAATTATAATATATGTATATTTTTTTCCAAAAATTATTTATAAAACGATGATGTTTCATTTAATTCTGGTTTAATTCTGGTGAATTTGTAACCTTTGTGACAAAATATTCCCCCTCCCGGACCCCTAGTTAAATTACAACAACTATATGATAAAAACTATAAAATTATCAACATTTATTTTTTTAAACGCAATATCAAATTAAAATTGCAAGTAATTTATAATTGAGTCTGTAAATAGTTAAATGATATACGTATGTAGCATTGAAACTATGTATTAAACTTATCCAATTTTTTGTATTCCACGTTTGATCATACGTTTTATAGAAAAAACTGCGCATTTAAGATAAAAACTGATCATCAATTTAACATATTTAATTGCAGCAGTGGCTATATGTCATAAAAATATATATGAAAAGTTTCTAAAATTAAATATTACTCGAGATTAAAACATTATATTATTCTTGTGTTAGAAATCATTGTAAATTAATTTAATTGTTTTTTTTAACATTTTATTAACATTATAAAATATATAAAAAAGATCAAACGGAATAACATAACTAACAAAAATATGGCAGAATTTTTATACAACCAGCTAAAGTGAGAAGGCGGAGAATTTTCTGTTTGAATTTTTTTATTTTTTTTTTTTTTTTATAAAATACTCGTATTTCTTCTTTCATAATTATTTTAGAAATATTTTTGAGGTTGGTTCTTGGTTCCTCTAAAATCATTTTTGTTGTTGTTATTCAAACTCTATAATTAAAATTTGTAAATTGTTATTCCCGTATACAAAATACAATGGCGGTTATTTTTGTTGTTGTGCCGTTGTTAGATAATTTGAGTTCAGTGAATGGGAAATAGAAATCTATTTTTATTTTATTTTATTTTTTTTTAAATTGAATTTTAAATTAGAATATTTTATACAGTTTTTGGTCGAATAATTGTCTATACAATATGTTCACTCGTCTATATAGATCATTATTTTTAAAAGATTAGACAGCGGACAAAGAAGCGGTATACAACGCAGTGTTCCTAGAATGAAAGGAAGACCATCAACTATCTATCGATCGATCAAAACTTCATTCAATCATAAATTTTCTATATACGAACGAGTATACTTCTTTGTTATTTAATTTTTTAATCCAAACTAAATATATAAAAATAATAATTTTATCTTCAATTTAAAGCAATAAATCAATAAAATATTCTTTTTTGTAATATTTTGTGAACGTTATATTATAATTATTGCCTATAGGCTGTAATTTTCCTATAAAAACTATATAAAATATTTTTTTTTTGTATGTGAAGGCTCTTTTTTGTTCGTATTCTACACTACATCCATCTGACTGTTTTATATAACAATTTTTTTGTTGTACTATGTTTTTGTTGTAAATTGAAGATACATATTATATATGTTATATAAATACATTCCCAAATACAAAAACACTCATATGTATGTAGAAACACGATTAATATGTTTCAATTTTATTGGCGTCAGGAATTTTAGTAACATCGATCGTGAGATTTAAAACCTCGATACTAATTTGTATACGGGCAAGAGAAGGATGTTTTGTTCGTATATATATTCGTGAGGAATCAATCAACAATTTTATTGAACTTATTTGAGTGTATCGAAAAATAATTTCAAACATTAAGATTAAATACGAGTAAGCAGTAACAATAAATGAAATTTTTGTCAAGTCTTAGATACACAATAATTCAGTCAACAGCTCAGTTCTCTATCCAATTACTCGTTTACATAAACTTGAAACGAAAATGGAAAGTGATGGATCAAAATAAAGCACTGCATGAATGAAGACACAGCCGTGCTGCAAAATTTATTCTCCTGATGATGACCTAACAAGTCAATCACAATCGATCGAGTGGTTTTTTAAACTTTTCAACAAAACTTTTTTAATTAAATTTTCAAAAAATATGATTTTTGCGAAAAAAAAACAAGTGTTTAATAAAATCTGTTTCTTTAGTGTATGATAAAATGCATTTTAAATGACAAAAAATGGGGTTTCTATATGAGTTTCTCTCTGGTTCTAAAAATTCACCAACTAATAAGAAATTTGGATTAAATGAGTTTTGTATTAGAAAAACCGAATTCCGAATGACGATGTTTTACTGGCCAATTTAAACAAAATTAAACTATTTCTCAACTGATTGGAAAAACAATAAGGTTTGTATTTTGAAAAAAGAATTCCTATACGAGTTTCTGAGGTGTTCTAAAAAATTGTCTCTTTGAAGGAATCGAAGCGATTTATAATCCGTTGGGAATAAAATTTTGTATGTACGACGAGAATTCAGAATTCTAATAGATGTGCCTTTGGGCAAAGAAGTATTTATATTTAATATGGTTTCCATTAGGGAAGCCTACACAAACCGATGGAGATAGAATCATTATTGGATGAATATAAACGGTTGAACTATATTCTGCCCATAAAATGACTGAGGACGAAACTTGCTATTATTGCGCAAATGTTGGTCAGAAAATGCTACTAAATACCTCGAATAATTCAAATTAACCTTCACCATACTAAAGGTACCCCGGCAGCTTTCCTTCTAAGATAGGATTTAGATCTTGTCTGAGAACAGTGGGCAAACAGCAATGTAAACTTTGATTTAATGAAAACAAAATTAAATAATGAAATTTTATACCAAGATAAAAAGGATACAATTTGGGGCTGCTACTTACCGAAGCAGAAAAGTAGAATATCGGTGACATAGGTGTGATGCAAACACACATCCCTTAATATGGGGCTGCATGAATATCAATTCAATCAACCATTTTACAATACTTATTAAACACTAACCTCTTATATCATGCGACAAGAACCAACACATAAAAAGACATGAGATTCTATCATGGAAGTTGCTCTCACCTCATAAATTCTAAAAAATAGGTAACTATTAGGTAGAACACTATTTTTAACGTCTGTAACCTATGATGGTTACTCGGATAAACCCGCTTCAGCAATTGAATCTCTCAAAAACTAATGCAAGATATAAAGCATTATCGAATTTTATCTTTGGAGTTATCTGAAAAGAAATGGTTATGCCAATAACCTAAATGGTAAGATTATAACACATATTTGTGGAATAGAGAGCAATTAACAAGGACACCATCCTAAATTTGGACAAACAGATAGATATGTGCCGCTAAAGCCGTGATGAATATTAGCCGATAAAATTTTTCTTACATACTTTGTATCGACCAATAAGCACAAAAATCATTGCAGCGCAAATTTTAAACACTTATTGGCCCACACTTTTGCTTAAATATTTTAATCCCATTATAAAAGTTAATGATGGTTCTAATTGCAGAACCTCGATAACAATTTTAGTTAGATATCTCACACATCCAATTTTAATGTTGACGTATATAAAGATAAACCTAATTCCATAATTTAATACAAACTTTGACTGAGTAACAAAAATGAATTCGAGCATAATAGGTTTCAATGAGCAAAGCAAATATTATAGATTAGAGTTTTAACCCAATTTTGTCCTAGAACAGAATTTCACTTAAATTAGATTAGAACTTTGTCCAAAATTCTTGCTAAAATCACAACTACGTCCAATTTTATCAATTATGAAAATAAAAATTAATATACCAAAAAAATATACCCAACACGTATAATTTGTTTTTCTATCAAATCCACTTACATAAACTCATTTTTTAACGACCTGAAATATACTAATTGACAGTTTCATATTTCCCACATTATTTTCCCCTACCGACAAGTAGGCAGAGCAAAATATTTTTTATCGATCGATTTTTAACTAAAAAGTTTAATGTAAAATCTTAGTTTGGAGATATAAATAACTTGATTATATTCAAAAAAGTCTAAATATAAGTTTGGACATAGTGTACTCCAAATACAAACTCTCGGGCGCTAATAAAAAACACGGCAATTGTTTCACATCGTCGGATTACCGATACGTTTGGCAGTTTGGTTTGAAAGTAGAGAAACATAGAACTCCTTAAATTTAAAAAAAAACAGTCGTCTCATTAGGCTGCAGTGATCAGAGTACAAAAATATGAGAAAAAAACGTCCTAGTAACCTCTACCTCGATCGTAGGTACGTTTACCTTTCGTAAATTCGAGGTTACCAAGTTTTTAACAAATACCTAGCAAATTATAATTATTTCCTAAGGTATTGAGATTAAATTTTGAATATAATTTCAAAATTTATTTTCCATATTTTTGTAGTTTATCTACTACGGTCTGATGAGACAACCGAATTTTTAATTTTTTAATTTTAAGAATTCAATGTTTCATTAGTTTGGAACCAAACTACCAAACGTCTTGGTAACCTTACCTCGATGTAGATACAAACACTCCTAAAATATTTATAAATCATTTAAATGATTGTTGTTTTGAATTTGGTTTTCTATTACAAGCCCTAACTCATATTTATAAGCCATCTATATTGGCTGTTAGAAAACTCTAAAGTTGCAAACGGGTAAAATTTTAATTTTTTTTTTAGGAACAAAAGGAGGCAATAGGACTTTTCATTCAATTGAGATATTGGACTTGTTTAAAAGAATTGTTGTCTTCTTTTTTAAACTTGTTTATCAAATCTTTTCATCAATATTTATTGCAAAAAACTAAAAATTTGCAGTTTAGAAACAATACTAGAGGTCATAATAAAAATATGATTATACACACTCGACAAAAAGTTTGATATGCGATGCAAATAATTCCGTATATGAATCCAGCGCAAAAGTATTTCGTTTTTAGAAGTAAGCTTTGCATCTTAACAGAAGCGTTATAGTTTGCATTAAAATATGAAATAAATTACTTTTAAAACGAATTGATGCAACTTATGTCTAATTGTGAAGCTGGGGTACACCGTACATTGCAACTGTATCGATACAGTTGTATCGTAATGGGAGTGTTTTTTGAATTAGATTTTGTCTACTTCTACTGGAAAAAAGATTTTACAAATATTTACTAAAAGAAATTTACGAATTTTGTTATAAAAAAACCCGTTGAATTATATTTTATGCTTCATGAGATTTTAAAATCTCTATATCAAAAATTCAGATGTCGCGTCAAGTCAGCACTCAGCATACTGCGCTCACCAGACACCAACCAAACTACAAATATATTAAAAATATTTTAAGCTTATATTGAAAGGATATACACAATGTCTTAGCGAATTATTATAAATTCGCTAAACATTTGTTAACCCCAGGTTATATAGAAATTTCCTTCCGACACACGTGTTACATTAGTTTTAGACGCAACTACATCGTAAACATTTTCAATGCATGCGTTGCTTCTTAATGTGTTACATGATTCCTTCGTATACGCCTCGATGCAAGGGTTACATCGAAAACCGCTGCAAAATTTTTAAGTGTGTATACTATGCTATTTTAATATTACTACGACATTAAAACATGAATTTAAAATCTATAGAAAGCCCACACTTCCACATTCCGATGAATAAAAACAATTATGACAAGGAAAGAGTAATTATACAACAAATTGCAAACAGCAATGGATGCAATGAAAATAGTATTGCGAGAAAGAATTGCAGATTTCAGCACAAAAAGTATGTACGACAACTCACTACAGACGGGGTAAATTAACGCACTTAGAGTTCCAGGCAGTACTGCTTGAAACGTCATTAAATGTATGTCGACACAATGCCTAATTTAATAATAAAATAATTCCTCCCAATGACCTTTATTATAATTTTCAATTGATAATTTTGTGGAATTTGTTTTTTTCGGCGTTTCACAAATAAGATCATTCAAACAAAATCATATCATTTATTTGACTATACTGCCATCTATAGTCATTGAACCGTCGACATAAAATCACATCATTTAGAATTTTAAAGCAATAAAGCCATTAGTATTTTAGGTGGTCTGGATCAAAACACTTAGAGTACCAGACAGTTCTGCTTGATACGTCATTAAATTTTTGTCGACAGTGTCTTCTTTACTGAACTGTAGATGGCAGTAATGTTCTTAAAAATTTCTTCCGAATGGTCCGCCATATAATTTTTAATTGCATTATTGTAAAATTTACTGATTTTTTTGTCGTGTTTGACGATGCTATCTAAAATTTAAAAACTACAATAAATACACACGGACATAGTCAAAACGAATACGATATAATTTACATTGGTCAGGTTGGCAGATATTTTACATTGGTCAGGTTGGCAGAAAATTTTTTTAATAGAAATATAGACCAGAAAAAGTTTTTTGAAAAACTATTTTAAACTTTGATCCACCATGATAAGTGGAGTCTATCATCAACGTAACTGCTAATTTTTGTGAGATTTTATGTGAACAAAATTTACTAGTTTATAGGAACCAAAACAAATCGTTCGAATAATTTGATTACATTGCAGTATATTTGTTCACCGCGAGAAGTACATTTTCATGGTCGGTACCTCAGATCGTTTCTTCAACCGAAATTTTCTTTTCCATGTTATGGTCATCACACCAGGTAAACAATGTTTTTTATATCTGAATATATATGTATAAAATTATAAATCGTATTAAATTACGAAAACCCTTAATATGTGTGAATATATATACACATATCGTTCATTTTAAACCCCCATTCCCCTCGAGCAACCGGATATATATAATAAAACCAGATTTGGTCACAAATAATAATAATATTCACATAAATCAAATGTTTTCATCCTAAGCAAAAAAAAAAACAAACTTGGAAAATTCTAATATTTATTTATTATTATAACATTTTAATTATTATTTCATAATTTTATATATAAAAGTAACAATTTTTTTTGTCGTCAATAAAGGGTTAAATTAATTCATTCGAAATTTTGGTATATAGCTATATAACAAATTAAACTTGTTTAGTAACTTGAATGACATCTGTCTGGTGTGAAGTTTTACTTTTCAAATTAAATTATAACTTTTTAAGAATTTGTTATAAATATTAAAGGGTTAAATATATTTTATCGAATCAGAGGTGTTGATTCTTACTCGTAATATAATATCATTTATGTCAATCATATCGTCTGTATTCGTATGTGGTTTTGATTTCCGATGCTATAACCTAATATAATATAAAGTCATATATACATAATGGAACTTATCGCGCGAACAAGCATTTAAATTATAAATTTAAGAGCTAACCCGGTGTCTACACATACATGGTATTATGTGTGTGCAAGCATAAAGCTTATCGCACATATATATGTAATGGAAAACAAATAATATCTCAAAAACATAACCATATAATCTTTCCACCATATAGTTTCGTGTGACTATATGGTGAAAAGTAGATTTTTATATATAAATTTTGCGCTGCTGCTTTATTTTTCCATTTTCATTTTTCTAGAGATGTGAAGTGAATTTTTTTTTTTGGTTAGTTATTTTGGATTTGTCGTTTCAAGCGAATACATATATGTATGTTTAAAAAAAATATATAAGGGTACCCTTTTATTTTGAGACATCGTCTCACATATAGAAACAATATTTTTCAATTAGAACTTGTTCTGATGAAATAATTCGATTATTTCGCTCGACCGACGTCTCACTCTCTTATTATTAATAATAAAAAATTATTTTTTTTTCAAATTTTCTTGTTTTTCCAGAAGAAGTAAAATATACATACGTACAAAATACAGTGAAATCGAAAATGTTAAAAAAAATTGCCAGCGATTGCTGACGACATTTTTTGCCGTATATACATATATTTTTCCATTATATGATTAATGTTACTTCAGATATGTGTGTATATATGTGTGTAGTATGTATTTCTATTTATGAGATGAATAGATTGTTGATTTTGTGTTTTATGTTTGGGGTAGTAGTTTTATGTTTATAAAGTATTATGTTACAACATTTATTCGTATATCAACTTGCAAAATTGTCATATGACCAATCAGGAAATTGAATTTTATATTAGATTTTCTTCAACAGTGGTCTCCATATGTGGATTATAGCAAGGTTTTTTTTCTCTCTATATACATATATTTAAATAACAAACATGATTCAATGTGTTATACCATTTTTTTTATTTAGAATTCAACTAGCCAATCGTTGAGTGATACATTTTTTTATACGACAAAAAATCATTAATCATTGCCGCATATACGTATGCTGCATGTTGAAATAAATAGCTATGTCATTAGTTATTGTTAACATCTATTTTAACAAAATGTCGGTGTGATAAATTAAGGAGATATATTTTTTTAGTATTAAGACGTTCTCTTATTTATGTTAACCAAAAAACTAACCATTTTATGAAAGGTTTCAATTTAGCTAATCTTTGATATCTTTTTCTCGTTCCAGGTAAATTCATATAAACGCACACGAGAACACTCAACACGTATGTAAGATAAAGTTGATTAGATGCCGTGTTTTCACTATGCTCTAATTAAGTACTACAATAAAAATTATAATTTTTACGTGATTGTTATCAAAAAAATTATGCGCATATATTACCTTTCGAAATAGTATTTGGAGAGAAAATTATTCAAAAAAAATTTTGGTAATATTTAGAAACAGTTTAGAATTTAAAAGAATCCGAAAAAATTATTTTATTACTAATTTTACTTGTTAATTAATTCATGTAATTATACCAGTTTTTTCTCATTATATACAATCGGTATATATTATATGCAATTAATTCGGACAAAAATTACACCCGAAAAAAATATAATAATAGTCTAATAATTAACTTAAAAAATAAGCTGTAAAACAATAAAGATGTTTATCTCGTGTGGAGTATTTTTTGTACCATAAATTTTAGAGAAATGTGGTAATAAATAAATTTTTTTTCGAAAAGGTAACGGTTTTTGACCCTTGAGCCAACCCAACATGTTATTTTTATTGTAACTCGGCATCCTCAAAAACATGCGTTCAAAAACATTAAAAATCCATTAATAATATTGCAATACACAATAATTTTTGATTCGAACATAGAATACTACAAGTTTTTGTTTTATGTATCTAAATCGAGACGAAAAATTTCATATTCCATTTTCTTTCTAATGTGCATATACATAAATATATACATGTATATGTAACTCACCCTCCTATAATAAATTATTTTGTGTTCGAAGTAAAATGTCATCTCAAATATACATCAAAAAGTATGCGATTATGATTTACTACCTTTCTGAGAACAAACGAATATACAAACAAAATATAAAAAAATATTAACATGTGTGCGTTAAACAAGGACGGCATTAAATCAATTAGAGCGTTGTGTAAAGTGAGATAAATAGTAATGTGGCGCGCATAATTTATCAACTGCGCAATAAACATAATATAATAATTATTGTAGTAATCATCAACATATTATGTTTAATAATAATAATAATCATCATCATCAATATTTAATAATGATTGTTTCATGCTATACTTTCTCGTTTCAACATGATAGAAACTAAAATAGCACGAAAATTATATGTTTTCTGACAATTCACACGAACACATTGAAAACAAAATATGAATAATGATGACACCCATATAGCTACATACTAAATTTTCTTTTGTTTACAAAAAATTTTCTTGTTTTTATTTACGTATATGCACAAACATGTCGTCCTTTTGAGGTTTTGTTTCATTTTATTTTTTCCAATTCATTATATAAAATGACATGTTATTAAGAAAATTAGTAATTTGATCTAGTGCTGTTTCATTTCAATGTATGTGAATATGATAACATAATATTTCCGATATAAAACTAATCTATTTTCCATGATTTAAATTTGAGGTACAATGCGGTAAAAGTAGTTTAGCTTCTGGTTTATTATTTATCTATGGTCAGAAAAAATCAAATTTTGTGCTCAAATATAACTTACTACCTACTTACGTTTACTTTCATTCAATATTCCAAAAAACGTATGATAAAATTTGGAATTTATCATAGAAAACAGAAAATATACGAAACGTGTTTAATTTAAATTAAGAACACAGAGCACAGAGGAGAATTTAGGTACTTCGAAAAATTTATAAACTGAGAGGATTAATTCGGATTAACATTTAGCGCATACTTTTTTCAAATTTGCAACTAACTAAATTGATAGTTACTAAAAAAATATCCTTAAAAGGTAACTCTAAAACATTACATTTTAGAAATCTTAAAATTTCCTTTTTTTTCAACACATTATTTTATTTTTTTTAAATTTGTGACATTTTGTTCAGATGTCATTTTGAAACAATGTCTCAATTTATTCAAAATTGTAACTCATTATTATTAGTAGTGTTTTGTTCTATAGGGCTTACTTGGACATAAATTACTGTTCATAAATCAGATAAACCTGATTTTATTCAAATTTATGTATATTTAAAGCATAAAAAGTATTTAGCCGAATACGTTATAGAATACTATTCCATTTATACGAGTAATATACATTGAAGGTACCTCTCTTTATCGAGCCGCATTATTATTTGTAACTCTTGATTACAAATTGAATCAAAGCAAAATATTTATTCGCCAGTAAACACTGTAGCCTGGCGTAATAATTTCTTTTATCTGCATTCAAAATTCTTAGTAAAGTCAGAGTAAAACGAAGGATCGTGTACATTTAAGTTTTGCTGTGTCAGACAAAATATGTACGATAATAGTATCACGACTTTACAAATACATATATACTTCTAAGGCTGCGTACCAATAGCCGGTTAAATTGCACTCAGAAAAAATATGATAAATATGATTCTACATCTTTTTTCATCATAACAATGTTGATCACTTCAGAAAAAAAAAATCACTTGTGATCATTATTGTTATGATGAAGAAGAATGATCAAGAATATCCTATTATGATACAATCAATCATTTAAATAATTGTATTTAACACACAATGATGATATTAATCATATATAAACTAAGTTTGATAGTATTTCTAATCATTGTATGATTGGGAATATCACAATAATTTAGTATTATCATAATATGGGAAATGCAATCATGAATTTTTCATATTTTTTTCTGAGTGTGATTACTTCTGTAAAAATCGGTTTTATTTCAGATTTTACGATCTATTTGCCATAGAGTTTTTGAAAAATAATTAAATTTACCGCAAAATTTACATAAAATTGACTTTGGCCCGACTATTGGTACAGAGCCTAAGCATACAACTAAGCACCATAGTATGTGGCAGAACGCCGCCATCTTCACATTATGCGCAATTGGAAGTGCTAAGATAACAATTAGATAATAATTTAGATTTACATGTTTCTTGAAAAATGTTTATCGCGGTCGATGAAATTGATAAATGTCTTTTATTAGGCTGTGTGCCAAACTTAAGGCAACAGTCAATTTTAGGTAAATATTTCGGTAAATTCAATTATTTGTCAAAAACTGTATGGCAAACTAATCGAAAAATATGTGGTACAACTGAATTTTACCGTAGTAAAGGATTTACTTTCAGTTTGGCACACATCATTAGTTCTTGAAATTCACAAATAATAAGAAACCTTAGATTTCATATGATTTTGATGCCTAGAGATGCCATCAACGGTGTGGACGGCAAACGTCCACCGAAAGTAGCAAATATTTTTCGTCAATCATCTGATGAAAAGTATTTCGCAGACTGCATACAATCGTTAAGCCAGGTTTCAAAGATTATTATTATAACATATAAGGATCGAAAAAGACCAGATGAAAACTTTTAGGTTTACCGCCATTGTTGGAGATGTTATGGTAACAAAATTAAGTTAGACTGATGTTGTTAATGATAACTTGCTGGCTATACTGGAATAACTTGATGCCTTGTTGATTTAATATGGACCAACTGTTCAATTGTTTATTGCTCTCTCTCTCTCACACACACACGTTCATACAAATTTTTGGGCCAATTTTCCGTGAACATAGCCATTCTGGTCATAGCCATCAATGTTTGGGTTCAAACTATGTCCATACCTTATAAAGTCAGCCAGGTTACTGAATTACTCATAAACTCAACGATGGAAGTTTTGTTGATAGCTTGGTCTTTTAGGTTTCTCCAATTTATCAAGTTCTGCGCATTTTTCAATGATAAATTTCGAAATGAATTACTTTCAAAGAAGATTGTGACATGCTGATCATATCTCCTCTAAATCTAGAGAAAATTACGTTTTATAATCTCGAGTTTTAAGAGAAGAATGAACAGGCTCTAATTTGCTTTTGATATTTTGATTCTAGTTGAAACAGTAGTTTCCGAACAATTGTGTTATTTCAAATGAATAATGGAGTGGTTATTTCAATAACCCGTTATTTTTTAACACCTCAGATTAATTTTTAAATTTATTGTTTTTTAAACCAACGGTACTTATGAAATTGTTATTAACTTATAACAATTAACGCTATTCTAGTGATTTAGTAACCCAACTCAGCTGAATCTGCGTGTATCAAAAGTCTAGAAATATAATCGTGCATTGTTTGCGCGCGGACGAGCATTTCCAATCTCGTGATTTTTGCAGATATATATCATATTAGTATTTCAAGTTCAAAGTCAATATGTAAAAAACATTGACTTTTTAAAAATATTTTTTAAAAGTCAAATTAATTAAAACTTTTCCAAAATTTGTGTAGATAGCTTATTTTAATGTTTACATCTGTTTCTTATCGCCTAAGTTTGAAAAAGTTGTTTCCGATGTGAAAACTGCGGTCTGTCTGTTTGTTCTGTGTCTTCTCTACAGCCCGACCGCGTTTTATTGATTGCTTTGAATGAAACTGGTTATGTCGAAATTAGGGTTTAAGAAAACAGCCATGAAAGAATTATGGCTTATGGAGCGAATCATAGCACTTGTCTACTCTACTATATTAAGAGGATCGATCGTTATAATTATTTAGAAACCGAAACCATTCACGTGCTTAAGTTAGATTAAAATGATAACAAAAATGTCTATCAAATACCGGTAAAAATGGTTTATTTACAGGTATCTTGATAATAGAGTTTAGTTCAATTTTACGAAATAATATAGCATTATATTTCTTGTGAACAAATAATTTGTTTCACAGTTTTATTATTGCGGTATATATCGCTAATTAAAGCCGGTTTTTTGAGGTGAACCTTGTATCGTAGCTTTTGTGAAGCAATCGTCTATTGAATTTAAATTTAAAGCATGCATCGAAACTATTTGCGGTGATGTTGGGTCTAAAACTAATACAACATACGTGTACCGAAAAGAAATTTCAACATAACCTGGGATAATTATTGTTTGAACAATTTAACCATTTATAATTCGCTAAGGCACTGTGTTTATACTTTAACTATAAGCTACAAGTATTTGCTGACCGGACAACTGAAATTTTTATTTAGAGAAATATCCAAAGATGTATTTCAATCACTCTTGAAATATTTTTGCAGCAAAATCAAATTAAACCTAATTCGAAAAAACCTGCTTTACATTAGGGGATTTGGCCGCCTCAATGGAATTAGTATCAAAATAATTAACACAGAATTTGCGGAAATTTAAATCTCATTTCGAGTTAAATTATATTTAAATGTACTTTGTTACCTATTTTGATGCAAACTATATAGCATTTTATATTATGTAAAATTTGCTACAAAAAACGATGCACTTGTGTGCTGAAGTCATATACATTATTATTTGCATCCAGTGTTCTAGGAAACTTTAATGTGCCAAGAAAACCTTAACTTCAAAGAAAAAATATTTTTCCGTGACCGTAAGTAAGAGGTCAGCTCTAAAAATGAAAAAAAGCCCAGTATACAATTTTAATAAATTATAGAACTAATATCGCACATAATCCTACAAGATTACAAATTGAACCGAAAATTAACGATTTTTAATAGAATTTTTTTTGAAATTCCTCACAAGCATGAAAATAATGTGTATTTAGGTATAGTTAAGACTTTTACAAAATAAAGCTATTTATTTTTACGATTTAATATTCAATTATTTGCAGAAAGAGAGTTAAAAATAAAAGTTGAGTGTTGAAGAGTAAAAAAAGAGTTAAAAATATCTCATCAATTATTATCATTTGCATTAGAGTTTTTAAATATTGTATCAATTTCATAAATGTACTCGCTTTGATCTATTAATTGATACATATTCTTTTGATCGAGATCTTGCAATACATTATTCATTCATTGTAGGCGGCATTTTACTAAATTCACGAAACGAAACAGAAAGTCATTATTTTTCTGATAAACAACGAAAAATGTTTCATTCTAAATACAATAGTCTAGCTAGATTTTATAGGATGGAAAGTTATTTTAGTTTTGGGAATAAACTCTAATATTGACGAAATTGTTACTATTCCAATGATCCTATCCCTGGTGTTTACCTATCGCGATAGATCCTTTGCCTTTCATTATGCTGACCGAAAAGAAGAATCATGTGTGTTCATAGCAAAATAGATTCGCATTGCGTTTGCTTAAAGTATTTACTTAGTTTTGATGCTAAGAATTGAGTTGTGGTTTTATGGTGATCATAATAGTAATCTACTTTGCAAAAGTACGATCACTAGTGGAAAATATACTCTGTCTTTCTCAGTGTAAAGCTCAATGTAATTTTTGGCGTTTTTACCGGTTGATATCAACAGGTTGAGGTTATTGCATAATACGATAAGATAACCCATGATTTAATGGTTTATTAAAACCCCTGTCTTCAACAAAATTTTAATTATATTCTTGGCAATAAATCTGAAAATTTTTGCGTTTTAAGTTTTTTATAAAACAAAATGGAAATTTTAAATACTGGCTCCTATTAGCTTTTACAAAGTTGTACAGAACAATTTTTGATAACTAAATGCAGATAACCAAATTTCCTCTTGCGCGTTTTTGAAAATTATAACGTAATATACAAACAAGCAACTTATTTTGGACCCGCACCAAAATCATGCTAGACACAACTTTTGAAACACTTAAACAAATAGGGCTTTTCTCGTTTAACATGTTGAGTATGTCTTATTAAGAAAAGTCATAT
This sequence comes from Nephrotoma flavescens, assembly GCA_932526605.1. NCBI lineage: Eukaryota > Metazoa > Arthropoda > Insecta > Diptera > Tipulidae > Nephrotoma > Nephrotoma flavescens. Next base: position 112,604,716 of record OW052220.1, on the reverse strand, counting down.
TTTCAGTTAAATTGCTAATGCACAGATAAATCTCTAAGCACTAGCTAAAGTTTTTATATGGAAATTTTATTTCATGAACAGAAAAAGCTCAGTTCAACCTGGATAAAATCAGAGGTTTTCTATGAAAATAGGTTAAAAAAAATTTGGATCAAAATTGGCCTGTTGAATATTTATATGGCAACCTAAACTTTTACATCGAAAGCTACTCAGTTCAAAGTGAAATTAAATGTCGTTTCACGTCAAAAGATTTCGAATCCATTTTTTTATATTACGTAAAAAAATTAAAATAAATTGAGAAGAATTTTATAAACGTCCGTGAATTTAAATTGTTTAAGAATTTTTTTCGGCTTTTTGGACAAAATATTATTTTAAGGGACATCCATACAATGTTTATGACTGTTTTAGTCGTAGAAAACAAAGAGGCCGTTTATTAACAATATCTCTACCATAAAAGTAGAAAAAATGCACTCCCCTCCCCCAAACCTTTAACCTCGAGGTACTTGTGTACACAACGATACACAAACCCTTACAAAAATGAGAACTCCCTTAGGTAGCTTCTTGGCAGCTTGGTTTCGTACTGATAAAAAGTTGGTCTACTCATCAGGTTGCAACGACCAAACTGCAAAAATACAACTCTTGCTTTGTATCAATAATACAAAACAAGAACATATCGATTTAGCGAATTATATATCACTAAATCAGAAACCACAGGAAATTCTCATTATGTATGTGTAATACAGCCAACACATATAATTAAGAAGAATTTTATAAACGTCCGTGAATTTAAATTGTTTAAGAATTTTTTGGGCTTTTCGGACAAAATATTATTTTAATGGACATCCATACAATGTTTACGACTGTTTTAGTGGCAGAAAACAAAGAGGCCATTTATTAACAATATCTCTACCACAAAAGCAGAAAAAATGCACTCCCTCCCCCAAACGTTTAACCCCAGGGCGTTTGTGTACACAACGATACACAAACTCTTACAAAAATCTATTAAAATAATATTTTGTCCGAAAAGCCGAAAAAATTCTTAAATAAATTAAATTGAGTTTATTTTAAATTTATAGATTTATGGTATATTTTTTATTGTCCAACACAAGCAAATGTCAAACTTTGGCTGCGGACCAATACTTGGGTAAATCGTTTACTATGGTAAAAATCGGATTTATTTATTTATTTTTTCGATCACTTTCCCATCGACTTTTTGAAAAATAAAAGAATTTACCGAAAAATTTACTTAAAATTGACTTTTACCCGACTATTGGCCCGCGGCCTTTATGCGAAAATAATGTTCGAGACATCAGTTATTATTTTATATTCACATGAACACACATGGATTTTTTGCTGGTGAACTCGATACTACAAATTGAAACAGAAGTAAAATTTTATATTTGTAATTTCACTTGGGTAAAATTTTATGAAGATTTTACCTGAAATCGAACAAAATTAATTGTATAAGTGTTTTAAATGATTACGAAACCAAGTTACCCAATTGCATGTAACCCGCCAAGATTAGTTTAAATAAATTAATTATTAGTCATTCTTTAGTCAATTGCTGCATTCTTTTGTGTTAGGTGAATCAACAAAATATTCCATTTCTTTGCGGTGCGCAGAGTCGAGGCAAGTGATGGAGGGTTGGAGGCAAGTTATGAATTTCTAGCTCGAAACTAAACTCGATTATATATCGGATGGCCGGAACTTTAACGAAACAAAAGATAAAGTATTCCTTGTTATATTGTGAGTTTAAATATACAAAGCGTTTGTTTGGGGTTTAATATTGGCTGACTCTCCCTTGTTCCTTTTATTATTTTGCTCAATTAATCTTATTGCATAAACCATTTAGTTCAACTTGCAATTGTTTCGGAATTTATTCATAATTTGAGCGTATAACTCTCTTATTAATGGCTATCTTTAAAAGGGAAGAGTATACAGCATGCAGGTTCAATAAACATGTGTTTAAACATTTTCCTCTAAAGTTTTTTGAAATATCATTGAATTATTTTTATAATAGATCTCAAAGTTGTTCATATCTTATGTAAGTTAAAAAAATATATATATAGCTACAACAAAAATAAACATTTTTTACATATAGATTGATACAATTTCTTGGAAACTTACATTTTAGAAAATTACCGAGAGGCGCTAAATGCCTAAATTAAAATGTAGGGTCGAATAGTAAATTTAATACTTTGGGTAACTTCAAAAATAAGTTAATTTTAGTTTAGGGTGCTTTTGACTACTAAAGTGAAAAATAATTAATCAAACGTTACTTAAAAAGAATTACAACTTGGATGTTCCTGTTTCAATTTTGGTGCTCATGCTATAATCAAAAAAATAATATTTTCTTACTATGCCAAACGCCAAGCTTGGCAATAATTTAAAGAGAAAATATTTTACTATGCCTAAAGCACTTATTAAAGACATAAAATGAAAATATTTTTTTAAATCTAGTTAATTTATTTAACGTATAACTGATTTGAATTGAGAGGAAGAGGAAATGGCAATGGAAGGCTAACGAATACAGAGAAAAATTAAAAGGCTGAAAAGGCGACACAAGAACGGGTTTTCTAAGTATATTTGGTCGAAGTACCATCTAATTCTTTTGCTTACAACTTTTTATTATAGAATTTTAATTTTTTCTATATTTTATATTTTATATATACGAATTGGCGGAATAAAAATTTTTAAAACAAGCACGAGTCATAAACAACAGTAAAATAAATTATTACAAAAACTGATATTTGTTGACTTCTATTAAAACTTATGACGATTTTATAGAATCTCAGTTCAGACTTTCTGTTTTCCAAGTTTTGGTTTAGCATTTGTGATATTTTTGTAATTGCGGTAAAACACATAATTCTATTTTGTTATATAGCTCTCATTTTAACATTTTTAAAACTGCGCAATTTGTTTTTTTCATTAATTGGGTTATCTACCAGTATTAGGTCGTATTCCGGCAACCAAATTTTGCCAATTTATTTAGTAGCGTTCTATGAATTTTGAATTTTTTTTCCATCGCTTTAAACTTTCCTTTGTTTAATTATAGTTTCTAACATGTGCAATTTAAACGTAACCGACAGTTTTAACCACTGGCATTTAGTTTGGGAGGTACCAGATCCAAAACAAATAAAAAATTAGAACCTTCTCGATTGAAGTAATGTAAAAACTTTTTGTTGTTTCCAAACTTTTGCTGGACACGAATTTACAGCCCAGAATACTTTAAAATCCCTAACTGATTATTCGTCTTTGATATACAGGGTAACTTAATTAGGTAAATGATGGTTTAAGATCTTCAATGCAACGTATACGAGTATTTTAGGCGGCTTCATTTTAGTATTTGAACTATCAATTAAACCGTATTGAAATTTAATTTGGCATTGGAATGTTAATCAATTAAGTTTAATTTGTAATCTGGAAAAAATATATTATTTGTTATTTATATTTTTTTTATAATAAATCCATTTGTTTCTCAGATTAAGAAATTATTATCATGTCGATACGTTTCTCCGATAATTCTCGATCTCCTACGTAAAGCAATTATTTTTAGCATTTGCCCTAAAAATGTTTCCTTTTGTGAAAAACAGGATTTCAGTCCAAGAAAAAAAATTTAATGTAAGAATAATTTTATTGTATAGAGAAATTTTATTTTCTATGTTAAACTTTAATCTACTGTGTATTTGACTATTTTGAAATTCTGCAATCACAATAAATGCGATAAACATGGCAAGAAAGCGAAATAATTTATATTATATGTACAATTGTTTCTCAGATCGAGAAATTATCATCATATTAATATGTGCAAATTCTCATCTCGAGAAAATTTTGAATATCAGTTTTTTTATACAATGAAATCCTGTATTAAGCCAATATTTTAAAATTTTATTGAAATAACGCTTAGGCCGTGCCCCAAACACCGACTTATTTCAAACTTATTGACTTATTTGACGCCATCTTGAATAAGTCGATCAAGTCGTCCCAAACGATTTTACTGACTTATTTTGACAGATATAATGTTTTAGGATTTTTTTTATTTAATAATTAAATAAAAAAATTAAAATACACAAAAAATAATTTATTTTAATGAATTATTTAATAAATAAAAACATAAAAATGTGTCTTGAGTTATTAAAACACGATGAAAATTTATAATTGTAGCTGGAGATGCGCGAAATGCGCAAGCTACAATTTTTGTTACGCAAGCTACACCTCTATTAATCCTCTTTTTATATACTTAATAAACACATTTTTTTTTAATCACTTGTTTTTCGGTTTCGCAGAATAATCTGCGTAACAGAAAACAAGTGATTAAAAAAAAAATGTGTTTATTAAGTATAAGTGTGTTTCGCCAAGTGCCTACGGCAAATAGTGTAAAAAGTACTCTTTTTATATCTCTAAAAAAAATTTATATCTCTAAAATCTATTAATTATATTAATTTATTAAGACAATATTGTACTAATAGTTATTAATTAAGTGAAATATCACTAATGTTTGAAAATTATTAATAATATTTGATAATTTGTTGAATTTTTCATGTTTACATGATCAAATGTATATTTCTTGTTTACATGATCAAATAAGTTTTTTGCTTTCAAAATAAGCCACCTCGATAGCAGACTTATTTGAATAAGTCGGTACAAGCAAATAAGCCGGTGTTTGGAACAGGGCCTTAGTTTGGGAAAAAGTTTAAATCTAGAAAAAAAGTTTATAATTAGAATAGTTTTCTTGAGTTGAGAAATTTTTCCATGCAGATTTTGGAGTTGTCTTTTTAAATCATTTTAACTCGACAACAATATAATTAAACAATTTAACTTTTATCATCATATTTGACGTGCAATTACGAGTCACAACACATAATAAAACCGGTCTGAATCGGTCACAATTTATATTTAGATCAGGATATTAACTCTAAAAATGTAGCAGGAAATTAAAAAATCATACAATAAAAATGTTTTCTTTATTTTCTTTAATCAGACATCCTCTCATTGTATATAATTTATATGTCTGCATATTTCATATCTACTACCCCAAATCTAATCATTAATACCGAGTACTTTTTATCAGCCTCATCATCATACCCAATTATCGTATAAAAAATACATTTCATAATAATATACCTCTTATAAATATCTGATTTAAAACATCAAATTGTCATTATATTTCGTCATTTCTCGTCATCATCAAGAATTTATTAAGCAATAATAATATAATTCAATTAAAATTACAAAAAAAGAAATAAAAACGAAAATATTATAAATTATAAATTTAAAATTTTTCTCACAATAAATTATATATTTTTCATCTCTTTTTGTGCATATAACATATACATATAGATATACATAAGTAACTACATAGCAAAAAAAAAATTCTGTGATTTTCCACACTTACAACAATTGGGAAAAATACTATATACACACATTTTTCATTTTGTTTGATGGAAATTTAACAAATACTCATAAAACTGATGTGTAATTGAGTTGAAAGGCAAAAAACTCTGAGTGAGTATACGATACTCATGCATGTTCATATAATGTTGAATTTTAGTTTTTAGTTGTGTATATAGTTTTCTACTTTTAAATAAAAATAATACTGAACTGAAATAAGCAAAGTTATAAACCAAAACAAAAACAAACGAAAAGAGAGTAGATATAATGGTTTCGCTGAGTGTTTTTTATAGTTTTTTTCATAGTATAGATTTTAGTGTTTGCATGACATTCGGAAAAATAAGACATATTTTATGGATTGCTCGTTCGGAAAATAAATAAAATATATTTTAAAAAAAAATTTTGATAGTTATTTATTTGATGAAAATTCGGGAAATATAAATTTATATTTTTTTTTAGTGTTTATAATTTTATATGATAGTGCGCAACAATTTGTTTATAACAATATTATATTTTTTTTAAAAGAATAAGTGAATAATTTCGCGCGGGAAATTCTTATTTTAAATATTAGTGCGGTTTAAATATATAAATTTTATAGTGAATTATAAATATGATTTGTGTGGAAATTAATTGAAAAAAAAAGTTTTTGAAAAAATGAAATTTCGAAGAAAAAAAATTTTGTTATATATTTTGTGATAATTATTTTATTTATATATAATTTTAAATAATTTTGGTTTATATAAGAAAAAGTGAAAATGTGGAAATTAAATTTATTGTGTGAAATTTATTATTGGATAAATAAAAGTGATAACAAATATTATTCAAGATGATTGGAGATACAAAAAAATTTACATAAATTTTGTGCTACGCAAAAATAAAAGGTATATAGAATATCTTGTTTAATACTCAAAAATTTACGGATAAGCACGCGCCACGGTATATTTACAAAAAAAACGCCGTGTTGCATTTCGTCTTTATATACTGGAAGGAACCGTGTGACAAAGTCAACAAAGTAACCGCACAATAAAAATCATAGATCATAAATAATCACTTAAATAAAAAAGAAACAATAAATTTTATGTTCATAAATAAAACCTCAAATGAACAACACAAATACCTTCCTTAAACATGTATAAGAATAAGGAGAAAAAAAATTACAAATTGATATCTTGTTATCCCATTCGATGATCATTTCGTATTTTCACTTTCATTTTTATTGTTTGTTGATTTTTCTTTTTTAGTATTTAGCTTATCCGATACACACAAAAAAAAAATTTAATTTATTACCTTTCCTTACCGGCTTCTTATGTTATGTATATCGTACATACGAAGAAGATGATGGTAATGACAATTATTACTCGGTGTAAAATAAGAATGAATATATACTCGTGTGTAGGGAAGCCCCGTCTATAGTAGATTTGTTAAGGTCTACGTAATATAATGAATATTTAAATTAAAAAGGGATTAAAAATTATATCATTCATTTATTTTTTATCATCATCATGATCATCATCGGCAATGGGTTAATTAAAAAGTATTTAAAATTTAATGAATGTTAAGCGTATACAAAATGGGGTTACAATGCACAGAGATTTTTTTTTAGATGTGGGAATAATAATTTAATGAGTCGTTTGAGAATCGAAATTTTATTAGATTCGATAAACACTATTACACATAATCGTACAATGCAAATTCTATTATTTTATTCGTAAATACATAAATATTCTGTGACATAAATCCCACCTACCTAATCTAAAATTAAAATTGTTATTTGATTTGTTAACCGCACACATACCGTATATACATACGTGTTCACCTAACATTTTAACCTCAAAATTTATTTTATATATTTTTGGTTAATTTAAATAATATATATACGCCATTATATAGAATATTAATTCTAATCTAGCAAACATAATATTATTTTAATTGGCGCCTTTATTGACAAGTTGATTTAATTAAACCAAAAAAAAAAAACAAATCGTAAAATGACACCTACAAATGTCACACAATTATATACCTAAATATCTAACAATACAATATGTATACATGTTACACCTACATGTGTACTACACAAAATGAAAAATAAACAAAATTCCAAATGTATTTTCCTTTTTCTATTATCATATTAGCAAAATCGACATGATAAACATGTAATGCCGTCGTATATTTAAAATTGATGTATTGATCAATATTGATTGATGTTGCTGTTCTAAAAATAATATGTGTTGCGCGTAAAGTTGCACGGTGTTGCAGTTACAATTTTTAATAATATTACTATTTTTTTCTAATGAAAGTATCATAAAGACAAAATTACGTTATATAGCCTTGAGCTAATCCACTAGACCTCACATGTTAGATGTCATGTCGTAAAAAAAATTGTATAACCTAAATTATTTAAATTAATACATTTTTTAGTTTTCATATACAAACTATTGTTATATGCATTTAATTGCATTTAGCGGTCTGTCACACGACAATTCAGTAATAATACAACAACAATTTGTTTAAATAAAACTTGTTTGCAATATTTTAATACAGTTGTTGGTGTACTTACATACATATTACATATTATACATTTTTCTTACGCAACAACAACTTTATTTTGTGTTTTTCAATAATTTTCAAGTTCTTCAGTTGTTCCAGTTTTTGTTGGTGCACGGTATTTGTACACCCTCTCTATCTCTAAAAAAAAAAACTTGACTTGAGAAACCCGTTTTTCAACAACGAGTAAACAGAATTCAAAATTAGCCATACGATTAAATTATTTCGGTGGAAATTTTTATTCTTTTTTTTTTTTTGTTTTCGTTTGATAACAACATACAAAATGAATCACACAAAAATCCATGAATGAAAATGAAAATACTCGTATACCAACCAACCAAAAAATGTATAAAAAAGAAAAAAAAACACTAAGGTTTTGTTGTTCTTGGTACTTCTTGGCTTTTTTTTATACGTATACATACATTTTTGTCTTTTTAACATTTTTATTTATATATAAATAAAATCGCGATAAATTAAAATAAATAAATAAAATTCGTGAAATATTTTTTTCATGAATAATATTGTTACATAAAAAATTGCAGATTGGTAATTAAGATATTTTGGACTGCTTATTTTATTATTGTTTTTTTTTATATAACTCTTGCAATTGAAATAATGAAATAAATTGTCATGAAAATTGATTTTAAATTATTATTTTATTGGTTTGATCTTAACATTGTGGACTTTGGTTGTATGTTATTTAAGACGTGGATACTATTTTTTAAATTAAGTGTAATTGACATTTTCATTAATATTAGTAGAGTTGTAAATTGTTTCGGATGTCCGGTATTGCAATCATGGCGATATTTTTTTTTAAATCTTCCTCGACATATTAGCCTTCTATAGTATTATATTTTGTAAGCGGTTTTGATTTGAAATAAATCTAAATTTGATTTCATCATTAACATGTTTTTTTGAATAAATTTACAATATTAATTTAATCAATCAAGAAATATTTGGGTCGTTCTTCCGAAGTGATAATTTTTTTATTTGTGTATGAGCGAATTTTAAAAATTGTTTACATGCTATCAATATTTTTTTATCCGTGGTTTAACATTTTTTTGGATTACTGCAAATTTCTCAGACATTAATTATAATTAACTTTCTTCAATTGACTATGATATTTTGATGATGCTCATTTACTGAATTAAGATCTATTACTCTTGCTAAACTTCTCAAAATCAAGATGTCTTTTCGGTTGTTCTTCAGAGAGTTTCACGAAGGAGAAGAAAATTTTGATATATAATACCTGTGAATATTTTTGATACATAATTTTATTTTAAGAGAATCGAAAATATATCAAAATCCATGTACTATGCCAATGTTTTTAAAACTATCAGGAAGTATCCCAACCATGTTATAATGTTATAATATCAGAACTAACCAACGAAACTTCAAATTCTGTATGTACAAGGGAACATAATAATTGTTGTGATCAACTTTTCTTGAAAACTACTAAAAAATAACTTGGTCCGGATATTTAAAATTGCACTTCATCCCAAACTTCTAGTTATAGAGCTTGTTTTGGTTTTTGCTTCTTAGTACTTTGGAAAGAGAAACAAAAGTCATCAAATTTATAAAGGCTTAATATCATTTATGAAAATTTTGTTTCGATTTAAATTCGATCCAAACTGTTTGATCGAAAATTGGCGAAACAAAATTTGAAGTGTAAAAACTGTCAGATAAAAACAGAAAAGTTACTCTTATTAAAAGATCCGTTATTCGCCATGTTTATCAGATGGCATTGTTGAAACTCTAGAAATACACCTAAACTATTTGTGCTTATTTGGGTTTATATAAATTAAATTCATTTTGACTTAGCGAATTATTTTATAAGTTGGAAAATATTCAATGAGCCAATAATAGTATTAGAATGTTGTTATTGGTTTCTGTCTCGTTTTTTATGATTAAAATAATTATTTTTTAAGCTTTCTATGTCAATTCGACATCATTATCAAAGCTAATTCAGCTTTTAAGATTAGCAAATATTAGAAACCAATAAAAACTTTCTATTATTTTACAGGCTGTTAAACCGTTGAAAATTCTCGTGGTAAAAATACTTAAATAGAAGCAAATTGTGAGAAACAATGGGAGTGGGGTTTCATAAAACTCGTTGGAGACACGATGGAACCGTTTCAAAACACTAGTTAAATAAACTCTTAAATTGAACCTCGCTTCTAGTTTTTATGGAACTTATGTTTCATTTTCCTACTTGGGAGTTTTTGAAAGGTTCTTCTTCAGGATAATCCGATTCTTTTATTTACCGAAAAATTAAACTAATCCATTCGATCGAAAAGTAACTAATCACACAAATGGTTAGCATGATAGTTAACTCTTTTATGGTTGACTGAGAAATTATTTTCGCCGTACATCTGCAATTAGTTAAAATTTCTTCGTGTCCGCTAGTCACTCTAAATTTTTTGTGTTTAGTTTTTCAAATGAGTTAGACACCGATACACAACATATTTCAAATACAGTGCTAACCATTTTACAGAGTTTCTTGATCTACACTGCTCATCAAAAAACTCGGGAAACTACATTTTTTCTGTAAATATTTGTGTTTTCCCTAGCATCGCCCTAGTTGATATGATTGGATTTAAAATCAAAAAATACGGTTTCCGTTACACCTTTTTTCGGCTATGTACTACTGTTTAATATGACAGCACCTTTAAGAATGCGCAATTGCTCTAGAGAAATATTTATGAAGAAATTCAAGTTTCCAGAATTTTTTAACGAGCAGTGTAGTATCAGTCAGCAAAAATATTTCGAGTAGTAATAAGTTAAGATTTCTTCGTCGCCTACCAGTAATTAATTAAGATTTCTTTTTTTTTTACTAATCACTCTAACCTAGTTTTGAAATGATTTAGATACCGATACATATTTAAAATACAGAGCTTACCGATTTACCGAGTTTCTTGATCGAGTATAAATCATCAACAATAATTCGCCTAAAATATTTTAAATGTATTACGGGCAATTTTTTTTTAAAATTTAATTTCACTTTTCTTGTGAAGCGCATCTGGAAGAATCAGGATGCAGTAGAATTTGCAGTAATCTAAGTTTAAGATAATGTTTGTTTCAGACATTCGATGGAATAAATAACTAATACTCGAAAGGTTATCAGGATAGTTAAAACTTTTTATGTTTGATTGTGAAAGTTAATCAGTTAATTATGTTAATTATGATTTCTTCGTTTCAACATTCGCTCTTAATTTTATGTATTTCAAATACAGTGTTAACCGCTTTACTGAGTTCTTGATCTAGTAATAATAAGCAAAAATAATTCGTCTAAAATATTGCGAAAATTGCGGACAATTCTTTTATAAAGAAAAATTTCTGTTTTCTTCGCATCTGGACGAATTAGAAAGTAGTGAATCCAATCTAAACCTAGTATCAGTATTCTGGCTATCCATAGTAGAGGGTATTTGGAAAAATATTTTCATATAATTTGTTTCTAAAATGTATTTTGTTATCCTACTTGTAGAAATATTTAAAAAAAGTTAAATGGGAAATAATTTTTTGAAAAAAGTGTTTCCAATCATTTTTGTGTCGTAAATTTTTACACCAAACTAATTCCATCTGTATGTAGGCTAGACAGTTGTATGGTACAACTAAAAAAGACTTCAGAATTATGCGAAACATAAAATATAATTTCTCCTTATAGGAAACAAATCAGGAAGAGGTTAAAAATGTCATAAGTAGACTTAATCCAATTCAGCTGTTGGCTAGACGGAATTTTAAATAAATAAGTTAAAGTATGTTTAACTATAAATTATTACCTGAGCAAAACGCAACTTATTAATAAATCCATATATCCGAGTCAAAATTTTCAATCGAATTATTGACATCAACAAGAGTTAATACCAGTATCAAAATTATAACGTTCAATTGATATAACCAAACGTTAACCAATCCCAATTTCAACAGCACTTCCTAAGATCTTTGAAAATATTTTAAACTTAAGAATAATTCTCTCTTAAAATCGTTCTTTACTAAATTAAATTTGTTGTTGAACCTAATATACAAATTAAATAACAATGGGTCTCGTTTTTTTTTCTTTGCAATTCGATCCTACCTAATAGAAAACTTCCTTATTTTCACACCAAAAAATCCTGGTCCGCTTTCAAGAATTTCCTGAGTTAGGCTGAGTACCAATAGTCGGGTAAAAGTCAATTTTAAGTAAATCGGTAAATTCCATTATTTTTGAAAAGCTCTATGATAAACTAATCGACAAATCTGTACTAAAATTGATTTTTACCGTAGTAAACGATTTACGCGAGTGTTATTACGCAGCCTTAGACTGCGGTCCAATTCGTAACTTATTTTGTGGAGACTGACTTATTTGAAAGTCTACAATAAGCCTCCTGTCGGCTAGACCTATTCAAAACCTATTGAGTTTCATCAAACACATATAACATATATATTTTTGAATTAAATTTTATTGGTTTTTTCATAAGAAATTCCTCAAACAACAATGTTAGGTATATCCGTATTTAAAATTAAAATTCTCAACTTCATTAAAAAACATATTCCCTGGGAAAGCCAGCCAGAAAAGTGCCACGACTTCGATTTCGAAATAGTTGGTATAGTTTCTTTTATGTATTTCCGTAGATTAACCGTACTATTACAGCAAAAATAACACGTTCATATTACCATTACGCAAAGTGATACAGCTACGGGAATTAGTGTGATGGTTACTGATAATTACAACCCAATTTGTACGCATTACGCACCAGATATGTATTATAACCGTTAATCAATTTCTTTTAGAAACTAAAAAACAGTTTTTTAGAAAGAAATTGCAATAAAATATTTTAATCTAAAGTTTAACAATTGAATTTTAATTCATATTTTATTTTAATTTCACATAATTTGGAAATAAGGTTAAACGTTATCTCTAAAGTAAAAACATTATTAATTTATAATTTATCTTATTTTTTTATTTTTGGAAAATAACTTTCCAAAATTTATAATAAAATGAAAATGTTTTGGTGTGAACACAGTTTAAATTATCAAAAAATTATCATTTGATTCTTGAACTTGTTTATTACAAACCTCTGAATTAACTCTCATCAATCATTATTTTTAAGCAACCTATTCCTGCAAATAATTTTTTAGTGGATAATTTCATTGTTTTGGAGAATGGATTATAAAAAATTAATTAAATTAAAACAAAACAATTTTGAAATAACTAGCTAAGTAGGTAGTTTAAATTTGGAAGTAATTTTTATTAGCGATATTCCGAATGGTACGAATATTGATTTGTTGCGATATTACGAAATTTGGTAGGAAATATATTTCGTAGAAGAAAAACGTTCTAAAGAGTATAATTACCATTGCACCAACTCGGAAATTAAATGTATAATATAAATCTAAAATTTCCATTAAAATATAAAAAATTCGCCACATTTTACAGATTTTGTAAAATTTTGTTTCTAAAAACATTGTGTTATATTTTGTACAAATTATTTGTGAATATGTGAAATAAATTGCTGATAACGAGGTTGTTTGCTTCGTCCGAAACTTTTAAAACGCCTAAACGGTGGGTTTGTAAACAATAAAGGCTGATAACAAAATTAATGTTTTTCCCAAGGTCTTTGAATTGTATGCTACATGATAATATAAGAAATTAAAAAAATGTAACTGCTTTCTTCGCTACATCAATAATTTTGAGTACTAATGTACTCAAAATTATTGATGTAGCGATAAACGACGAGAACTATTATATAATAAACAAAAATTTTGTATAAGGATAAAATGTAAAGTAATATCGTGGTATTGCCAATGGCAGGAACTCGACCCCCTTGAGGAAGAGATCCCAAAAGCTTTTTAATTTCCCGAATTAAAAATAAAAGAAGATTGGCGAGAAATAATTTCGAATCGCATAAGCCATTTTTGAGATATCGCCGGGTAGACATCCAGACCGCCCAACTTTTATTTTTCTTGGACAATTTAACAATCTTTGAACAAAACTAAATTTTAGAGTAAAGAAACGCAAATGCCTGCAACTACAATTTTATTTAATATCTGGCATTTCTATAGTGCTCCTCCTATAAATTTGGATTTAATTCTTGAGAAAAGGTATATATGCCAAAAAGCTCTTAAGCATTTTATTTGCTCAAACTATGCCAAAATATCATGGACCATATTGATAAATTCTGTGTTACCTACCTTATTCTCTGTTACTTTGTTTGTTAATGAAATAAAAAAAATGACTTCGAACTCTTAAATCACTTTTTACATTAAGCCCCTCCTTCGCAATTATAAGGAATGATGATTAGTTCTGAAGGTATTTCCGAAAATTCAATTGAAATTTAGGATTTTAGCTTTATTCCACAAAAATCTTGTTCAATTTTCGTCATTTTATGACACGGTTAAATTATTCAAAAAAATTAAAGAGACTTCGGAAGTCGCAAATTTTGTATTGGAAGGTTTAAATTTTGCGAAGATGCGATTTTTTACAATGGATCTGAAATGAAGAGGCAATTTACTAATGTAATTCTAAGGTTTTTGGCACACCAAATGTGACAGTTTTTTCACGTAGACCTGCGACATTTCGAATAGTGGGGACCCAGATTAAAATTAAACTTTTTTTTATTAAAATTGTTTGTTTATAACAAACAAAGCTTGAGCTTTAACGGTCTAGTGGAAAGTTTGCCTTGTGGGGTTTACATAATTTGGAATCTGTTCATTGAGAGTTAATAATTCGAAAGTAAAATAATTTGAAACAAACGCAATTTCTGAAAAAGCTGACTACTATGTACAATATGTTGAAATATTTATTTTTGGACACAAACATACGTTTTTTTTATAAAAATTATTGGAACTACTGTTTAAGTAGTAATCCCCGGAGTGGGTCATTTAGAGTCAAGAACTGTTTTATAAATGATGTTTGTTGAACTTTTATTGAAAATCGATCGTTATTTTTCCAATAAGTTTCATTTTTTATGATTAAGAACAAATTACAGGTAAATTGTTAAAAACACTTAAGCCATTTTTACGGGCAACTGTTAATTCTACATAATTTTGTATAATATATGCATAGTTTGCTCGTAATATCGACGTGATAAAATGTAAATATTGACGTGAAAAATGGATTTTCTTCTGTCATAATGATTTTTTATCAATGGAACAATTCTGGAATTCCCTGGGAATACAAAATGGGGAAAAATACTTTTCCTTCCTATACTGATGGGATTAGTTTGGTGTAAATATGTTCAAAAGAAATAGGTTGGTTTGATAATTTCCAATTCGACATCCTTTCGAAAATATTTACACCGAACTAATTTCATCAGTAGGCCAACTATGAAAATATTTTTCCCAATTCCCTATTCCCAGGGAAAGCTAGAGATAGAAATCAGTTTGTTTTATTTTTGTTACTATTCCGCTACTATGCTTGTAGTATTTGAATAGTTCAAAAGATCTTATACAAATGGTTGAAGACGTACATGGTTCAAATAAAATCCATATATTTTGACTAGAGTGGCGGGGAAAAAGAATCGATATTTTTTAGGTAAGGCATCGTAGACCCATAGCTAAATGCTTCTAACTTAAAAATTGGAAAAAACTGATTTTTCTTAACATTGGTAGATAAAAATTATAAGTAGTAGGTCCAAATAATGGAAAATATATCCTACTCTCTTATTCTCATGTAGGAATGCAAATTACAACCAAAAGCTTTTGCTCATTATAAAATTGAGAACATGCGTATTCAATTTATTTCACCATTGAAAGGGGAATAGCATTCTTACTAGAGAGTCTATTTTATAATTTTAAAATTCTCATTGCAATTTGGCATTTTTAAGTGGCATACTTGAAACGAACTAATAGCAGCAGATTAACACCAAAGAGAGATATAACAATACAAGACACGGTATACTATTGTAAAGTGGCAGAAGATCGCGAAGCAACCTTCGTAACTGAAGAGGAATTTTCTGGAAATTATAGTCTATTATATTTCCCGATTACCGGAATATGTTTAAAATTTCCCAGGATTAAATACATTAAATATATTTATTTGTTTTTTCTTTTGGAGAAACTCCAATTTTATTTCATTTTTGTTTCAATAGTTTCCCAAACAACAGAAAATTAATTAATAATTTAAAATTCAATAGCCCCACTTGTATAATTTAATATTGTAAATATAGAAGTTTTATATAGAAGAATCCTACCTTGGGACATACTTACAGTATGTACGCACTGCCGATATTACGAAATAAGTTTTTGCCAGAATTAATTTGCCTTACCTTTTCCATTTATAAACAGGTATCCCTTGAATTACGCGATTAATTGGTTCTGCGTAAGTCGAAACTTGAACTTTGAACACATGCAGAAGAGGATGTTTCATTCCAAGTAGGAAAGTTATGAAGTTTCAATGCAAAAAGTATAAAAGTCCTTGAAATGAATATCATTCAAAATACTTTCTTATTCATTATCACTACTGTCAAGCCAAAATTTCGTGCGTTCAGTATTTCTTCTTTAAGGATGCTGAATATCATCATCACTTGATATTTCTTCATCGGGATGTTCAGTACTAGAAAATGATAACTTCAAATCTTCTTTTTATAAAGAACCAAGCCCTTATTAAGTGTGCAAACGTTCTTTACAGGGATGCAGTTTTATAAAATAATGCTCTAATTTCTTTACCATATTTAAACCATATTCAACATAAACCTTACACATACTTTTAATAGATCCATCCTCAAAATATTGCTCTGTATTATTTTTCATACTTGAATTACAGTCTGTTACAAGCAACATTGAATCTCCATCACTCAAAGTTTGCTCTTTAAGTAGTTCATCAATGTCCTGATCATTCGTATCATGAAACCCTTCACCTATAGTAACAAATGACCAGCATTAATTATACGATTGCATATTCAGTGGATTTGGATGGCATACAATTTTTTTTATGGACCACCACCGGTAAAAAAATTTCAAACACTGAGTGTTGTAGGTCTAAGGTCACTCATAGCATTTGTTTTTATTTTTATACATTCAATGATTGGAAATTCCTTCTTAAATGCTTGAGTGAGTGATTTATTTTCTTCAGATTCTATATTTTACAAAATTGGCTGAAAACTCAATCGAATGTTTTATCACTTAAAAGTTGAGACCACACCTTGATCCGATGGCTGTATAGGTGATGTAGTGCTTGCATATGCGGATGCCCTTTTGATGATTGCTAATAACCTGGACGATCTTCAAAGAAGGCTAGACCTCACTGTAAAGAAATCCACGGAGGCCGTACTAATTTCATGCAACTAAATGTTCGTTGCCTTGTATTGATGGATTAAAATGATCAACCATAGCTCATCAGTTCAATCTTGACGGAATGGTGAGCCCAGTTATGTTAGTCGGAGACTCTTACAATCATCTTGAACTTCCTTCTGAATTCCGCATATCACATTTTTTGCCGAAAAAATAAAACAGTAAATATTTTTCTGATACCACAGTTGAACCGCACTAAATGATTTACATAAACTAACCAAAAAAGGGTCGGTCAAATGGATTAATCTACCACAGGGAGCAAGTGCGGAAATATTATCCATCTTGGATAAAAATGGTGGAGCAAACATCATGCCAACTTGCATATTACATGAATTCGTAAGTATTGTTCGCGCCATAAAGCTTCTAAATTCTCGAGATGATACAATTCGTATTTTGGCCAACAATACACTCACTGCAGCAGTGAGATCTTAAATAAAGCGACAACCAACACAAGAAAACATTGTGAAATATTTAAATGGTTTGCTTACCAGTCACTTGGGAGTCCTAACAAAGTTTGCCGTCATCTGGCTCGCTAATAAACGGGCAGCTCAATTTATTACAGTTTTTTCAATGGCCGAGGATTCGATAATCTATTAATAAGCATCGGGTTCATTAAACAATCGCCCAATGCATTACTGCAGAAAAGAAGAGTAATTCGTTCCTCAGACATTTTAAAACCAGGTACGGATCTCTCATTTTTGGAAATATTTTCACGGGACAGTTCAAACCAGGCAAATAATCCCCATCCTCTACAATTTTCATGATTTTAACCGTAAATGGTTGAGCAGCTTCTCTATCAGCTGGTGCACTTTCTCGTTGAAAGTTCCTTCTTTTCCTTCCACGGACATCCGCAAGTATATGACATCCGCAAGGTATTCGACTAGAAAAAAACTGAATAAAAAACCTTACCTGGAAAACATTTAAAATTAGTCTTTGATATTAATTATCAAACTTTAAAAAATCCCAAAAAATCCTGTATGTAATTTACAAACCAAATGACTTAAAAGTTACAACTATTGCAATAATAATAACTAAGACCCTCTGATTGAGTGCAGAATTCAGCGCCGACCCACCGTCCACGTCAATGTACAGGTTGACATGCAGCTTACAATGTGCGGGTGGTATACTGTAGTTGTGTGAGTAGTGAGTAGAAGAATGGGTTAATGATGTGGCGTGAATGCGTGGTATCACAATCGGCCAAAATTTGCCTAAAGTGTCAACCACTGAAACCTAACCTACAACTAATGCAAACTAATAATTGTAGGATCGAGATTTTTGAGCAACTAAATGGCGTCTATCACTATACGCTATCTGCTACTGTGGACGAATGAGTTTTTTTTCTAATGGTGTTCGTCAATATTATTTGCATACTTATTACGAATTTAACGGTTTCTCTGTAGTACGTATTTCATAATATGTTGTGAAATATTATCCATTATCTATTTATATATTTTCTTTTTAAATAATAATTGTTCCAAAACCGCTTAAATAAAGTATCGCATAACTCGAGCACTGTCGCAATTTTTTCCGCGTAACAAGAAAATAGTGTAACTTAACTACCGCGTGACTCAAACCTTGTTAAAGTTAGCCGAAATTTGCCAGCCGAAAGATAATGCAGATAGTGTCTTGACTATTTTTACACTCTCTTTATACTCTCGCTCCTATCGATTTTTAAATTCCTATAAACTGAAACAATTTCTCCTTCACCCGAATGATATAACCCGATCCTAAATTCTCCTAAATTCGAGTTCATGAATGATTTTTGCTGTATTCAAGACACTATCTGCATTATCTTTCGGCTGGAAACTTTCGGCTAACTTTAACAGTATGTGACTCAATAGTGTTAAAATTAGCCGACTAGCTTAATCGAAAAATGTCGATCATGCAGATTAGGCTGAAACAACAAGTCAGTCGAAAAAGGTTAATGATGCAGATTCGTATAAATAACCAACCTGAAAATATCGATAAAGCAGATAAATAATTGCAGCATTAAACAGTAATTTCTTTTTAAATCAAAAATGTTTATTTTCTGCCATTAACGTATATTATTTAAAATTAATTTTTTTTTATTAAATTCATTAAAATCTATAATACAAAACTATTTTATTACTGAACAAACTCATTGAAAATTTCTTAAAATTGACCGTTTAAAGTGACATGTCTGGAAATAGATGCAAATAAATGGCTTTAATGATACTGGAAAAAAATTTCGGGTCAGTTTTCATGTGGAGAGTCCGGGAGAACTCGATTGAATAAATCGCACACGCAAAACTTGAAAATGTCTAAAGATTAACCGTTTAAAGTGTCATGGCTGGAAATTCTGGAGGAAAATGCACAAATATCCGTAGCTTTTTTCAACTCGAGAAGGGTAATAGGTAGAAAGTTATTACTTATTTGGCAATTGGCATACTTTTAGGGTTCGGTGAGAAAAGTTCATAGCCGTTGCAGTCACACCGATAGGTTCTTTCTGGGCTGAGCAGTGACTTATCAAAGTTTCAGAAACTTGCCATTGAAAATACATAAGTATTGTAATGTTTAGAGGTACAATATTAATTTTTATATTTCGCATATTTTTTTAATTTTTTTTTTTAATTTTAAGTTTTTTTTTAATTTCTGGACTACCCACAGAAAAATTGACCCGAAAATTTTCCAGGAAAAAACATTATTAAGACCTTTTTTTTGAATCTATTTCCAGATATGACACTTTAAAATGTTAATTTTTAGAATTTTTCAAATTTTGTGTCTGCGATATATTCCATCAAATTTGATAAAACGAGCAAAATAAAAAATTCTAATATATTCCGACATAAAATTTATATCTCTTTATTGACATTTTTTCGGCTGGCATTTTCAATAAACATGTTACCGACAAAAATCTGTTGTCATTTTCATTTGATTAGTTTGAATCTGCACTATCGACATTTTTTCGGGTGGAATCGGCTAAATTTAACAGGGTGTAACTCGAGGGATACCTGTATGTTTTTTCAATCCTCTTACCATTACAGCGTACAAAACAAGATAACTATTTAGATAAATTACTACATAATTGTAATTGACATTTAAGATTATATAATATACATAGTTTTAAACATTTTATTCAATAATATAATAAATACACAATTTTCGGACATCCGGTTTATTATTAAAGATTAAAACACTATTTAATGTATTTAAATTTTATACTTTACCAATTCGACATAACAACAACTGAAAATTATTCTGATTGGTTAGAAAAGTATTTTTTATTTTGAACAACTATTTCTTTTGTTTATTATACAGCAAAACGAAAAACTTTTATACATTTTGGCGTTTATAATATTCATTTTCACCTCGATTTTCATTTAGTTTTTATAAAACTTGTGTTATTTTTCCAAATACGTATATACATAGATTGTTATTTTTGTTCTATCGTGGTTTTTCATACACCCGAAATGAACACACAAAAAAATATCTGACAAACAAAATGAAAATTATTATTATATAGTCGAATACATCTGTCGGTTTTCCCACAGAAAGTGGTAATTATTATTATATATATATTTTTAACCTAACTACCAATCACTAAGGTAGATCTTACGTTATTATTATTATTATTATTGTTCTGTGTATAACCATTTTGAGTTAATTATATGGTTTTCGATTTTAAAAATAAAAATATATTTTTCTTATACTTACATTATATACAAAATGGGGCCGTTTACAATTTCCTCTTACAAAAAAAAAAAAAAGGAAAAAATCAAAATAAATCGAAAATGACAGTATCAATTTAGTTATATTTTCAATAATTGTTCTTTATCTTTATATAATATATGTGCGGTATAACTAGATTTTAATTTATATATTTATATACAAGTATTTTAATGTAAATTAATATTAAATTGGCGGTTGTTACGTAATACCGTCTATACTTAAAACATGTGGCCGGTATATATAATTTGAATAACATGCGAAAACGCCATATCTCAATCATACATATTATTGTATGTTATGTAAAAAAAACAACCCTGGTCTGTTGACGGAAGTAAATAATAATAATAATAATAATAATAAAAATTATAAATATTTTCCATTTGGTACACAACCGAAAAACCAACGAAAAATATAAAAATTTAACAAAAAAAATGTTTTTAAAAATAAAAATTATGTCTTGTTAGTTGCGTTTCCGATTTTTTTTTTTTTACTTTTCTATACTCTAGCTACTTTAAACATGTTCAGCGACAGATTTATGGGAGTTTTTTCTGGTGTTCTATACACAGATTTTCAGTTGTGTCTGTAAAATGCTTTTCTTTTCCAACAAATATTTTTATTTCATAATACCGTATAACCTCAATTTTATCACGAGTATGTTTAGTTATTAGGTGACTTTGAAAATTTTATCGTATGCTAAAATAACGCAAAGTGTGTGGTCTCCGTAAATTATTTTTTAATCTTATCACTAATTGACAATAATAATTATTATTTCTTGTACATATTATGTGTAAACATAGAACCTTTAACCTATTCCAGAATAAATCAAAAACATTTTTTTTGTTGTTGGGTTTTGGCTTTTTCATTGCATTTTAATATTTATAAGGACATAAGAAAACAAAATAATTTGTCTTATAAGACTAAATTTATAATCATAAATAATAATAGAATAAGAAATACTCTAATTAGATTTATATATTATTTTGATTTTAATTATATTTGAATAAAATATTATAATTTTTTGAGATTAAAATATGAGTAGGTTATCTCTCAATGCCAGTGATATGTATTATGATAAATCATAATTTAAATTAAATTTGAATATTTATTAAAACACAGAAATCATAATGAAATATGTGGATAAACACAAATATATAGATATTTTATATTTTATTTTTAGATTATTATTAATTAAAATGATGAATATTAATTTCTATTGTTTTAAGCAATATTATAGAAATACGTATATGAAGATATGCTTATGATCTTTCATCTGATATGAATATTTATATAAAAATATGTGTATGAATTGTTTATTTGAATTCTAAATAAGAATTACTAGAGTAATTTATTAATTAATGCATAATGTGCTTTTCTCATATATCTATAATTTCTTAATATGTTTGAAGGATTTGAAGTATGTAGATAAAAGTTTGAATATCAAGGGTTTTGACATTTAACATTTTTTTTTAAATACTTAACATAAAGTTATCACAATGTCAACAAAGACGCATAGCTATATCTAAAGCTGTACAAGCCTGGAAAACCATATACATTTTAAGCATTTTCTTTTGAGTGCATTGTTTGAATTTGCAACAAATCTGAAATTCGCACTATGGCTCCCTTATGAAAGAAATTTAAGAGCAATTTGCAACATTGTAATTCGTCTCCTGAGAAATGTTACATCCAATTAAAACTATAGGTATTTCTACGGTATGTACTTGAAAATTTACTGTATTTTGCGTAAAGGTATAGAGTTCGATAATTTTCACAAAAAATTGTTGCAAATACAAGGAGATCATTTAGGTTTGCTTCATATGGATTGTCCAGCTGTAAAACGGGAATACCGAAACATATGGGAGGTGTCTACTTATCCGACTTTCATTTGGGTTGTAATTAAACTCGATTGCGCGCCTTATAAAAAATGCTTGCGAATATTTTACCATTCATTGGATTTTGCTTTATGCAATTCGTGGTTTTTATATAACTGTTTCTATATAACTAAAGACAAGAAATCTCTCATACTTGTTCCAATATTATACACGTGTTCATGGTTGACCGATCAAATATGCCAAAATGCAAGCAAAATAAAATAATTTAAAATTATTTTTTTTATTTTGGGTGTAGTAGTAGTGATAGCCGCGCCCGGTTGCAAAGGGCCCGGGTTCGACTCCCGATGGTGACAAGGAAAAAATTTCACGGCTGGTTTAGGATCAATGAATTAATTTTCCCGATTCTCGTGGCATAAAATTGCTGTTATGTTATTTTATTTTCCCGCTTCTTTTGGAATTTGTATTGAAAAAACCAAAAAAAAACCTAACATAACATAAAATTTTAGATCCGCGAATCGACTCAAATGACTCATTATCCGAAATGAAAATATGATTATGAAACCTCATTTGAGGCGACCAATCCCTTTGTGGGGATATAGTGCCAGCAAGAGAGAGTGAAAGAAAGAGAGAGAGAGAGAGAGAGAGAAAGAGAAGCGATAGCGCAGTGCAAAACCAAACACAATCATACCCTATAAGCCATGACTATGATCGGCTATACAGGCAGATAATGTCACTTTCTAACTTCTATTTGACAGTATTGGTGTAAATTTGTATCTTCTATTTGATAGATTTGGTCTACAGCCAATAGAAATCGAATACGACACATTTGATAGATTTCTCGTTTAAGTTTATACCAAACACAAAATACACCCACTAGCTTTTGTTTTCTATATTTTTCTTTTAAACAATTTTTACTTAAATATATTTCTGAAACATATACACGACATCGAGTAAATTAAGAATAAAATTTCATGTTCGTATACGCATAATACTATTAAATAGAAGTGAAAAAGTTGCATGTGTGTCGCTACATTGCGGCTTAAAGAATATTATTGTGTTTGGTATTGTACACAGTGAGGAAACAGTTTTATGCAGCATACATACCTGCGGATTCGATTGCTGCAGTTTTGCGTTGAAAATTCTGCAGTTTTGAGTTGGAGTTAGTCAAGGTTCAAAATATTAGTCTATTTGGTACGTCATTTTCGTCTTATATTTCATTTGTAATTTTTGCTTGGACGGTGAACACGCCATATAAATATTTCTCAGCAGTCGTACATTTTTTTATTAGTTTGACGTTTCAATTTTCGAAGTGAAGAATTTTGTCTGCGCAGCAATATGAAAAATTGATGAAACGAATGGTTAGTGAACTGCACATAATTGGAGTTATAAAATCATCATGCGACTGGCTGATAATCATGTCGGAATATATATAAATATTTTACCTTAGACCGAAGTCAATCCAAATTACAGCAGAAGAATTGGAACTTCTTAATGACCAGTGCGGCTATGTCGCAGTCAAGAGGGTCACAAAACTGTATACGACGATGTAGACGTAGTCACAATTCGTGAGAACATAGAAGGTGAATACTCGGGTATTGAGCATGCAATTGTTTATGGTGTGGTTCAGAGTACAAACTTGATGACGGAAGAGGCTTAGCCAGTCGCGGAATTCGCTTTTCAAATTTGCTAAAGACAATCGCACGAAAGTGGCTGCGGTACATAAAGCCAATATTATGCGAATGTCTGATGGTGTTTTTTTGTGTTGCTGTGACATGGCAGTTAAATATCCCGAATTGAAATTTGAACAACATTTTTGGATAATGTGTGCTTAAACATGGTGCAGGACCCACGTAAACATAATTTGCTTATTATGCAAAATTGATATTTGTATTGTATGATGACATTTTAAGTGATATGTGCGCTTGTCTAGTTTAGGCACCAAATCCAAGAATTTTTTATCCTCTTAAAATTTCATAAAAAGTTTGATTTTTTAATAAAAAGTTTAGAGTTTTTATTTGTTTCTTCATGTCAACTACAGCCCCTTCATCACTATACCACGTGATGATGAATCTAGATGGCGTCCTCATCATTGAATTGGGATTACCTCGTAACATTTACCGGACACAAGTAATGATAGCTCCGAATCATATGCAGCAACACAAGTTAGTGGCATATTTGCCTAATATGCTTGCCGTGATCGGTTTATAATGGACATCTAATCCTGTAAAAAATTCCGTTCGGGCATACTGTATTCGACGAATGACGACTCTGGAGTTGGTTGAATTTGTATATTAACCGCTGGTGAACTACTAGTCTAGTTGCTTAAATCATTCGATGGGGATTGTTCAGTGGATGGGCCAGGGGCACATCATGACACATCATTTTATTTCCATCAATTTTGTATTTTGACCTAAGATTACTTGTAGTTGCGTTTGAAGAGCAAATATTGTCTAAAATTATAAAATTATACATTGAACTGTTACTTTAATAATTATTTGAGAAACCATTACCGTATTATCAATTTTACTTTACACAATTATCTTTTGTGGTCATCATTTTGATCTTCTTACGATTATTAATATGTCGACCAATCATGAATTCAATCGTGTTCCAGTTTCAGCAATTTTGATTTTTTCCAAAGCATGGAGTTGTTCGTCGTTATAAGTTAGTGAACAAATAGCACGATCACGAATTAAATGTTGCCAGGAACACGCAATCGCTCATTTGCGGTTTTCGATTTTCTTCTGTTCGGGTTCCGCACGGACATGAAATATTTCTGGTAGCATTTTGCCATTCTCGCGTTAGCAGCTCATCAGTTCCTGACTTCGAAAAGTAGTCGCACAGGATTCACAACCTTATAGAAATCCACTTTTAATGTTATTACCTCTTTTAAAAGTAATTTAGATTTATTGTAATATTCATCGTTTTACAGACAAATATATCACACTGTTTTACACATAAACATAATACTATAATATTAATTAATAATAATAATATTATTAAATATAATAATAATATTATTATTTACTCATATTAGTATTATTATATAATAGTATTATATAATATTAATAATATTATTAAAATCTTTTATCACAAATATATAATTGTCAAATACATCTATATTTTCCGTAAAATATATAGCAAAAATAAACATGGTGGCTTACAATGAGCACAAAATTTAGTTCCTTTTGTAGTTTTTGGTTGGCAATATTGAAGAAATCATAGCTCAAAATAAAAAATATTTCTATTCGATATATAGCGGCAAGATTAGGCGGGAAATGAAGTAATTTACGCAATATGATTGGTTCAAACTGCGGAAACGATTGCGACAAACGTTGTATCCTCAAGTATGTATTCAGCATTAGAGTTTTGACTCCGCCTTTTTACCACTCATGATTGGTCATGATTGGTCACTAGTTTTAATCGTTTGGTCACTTACGATTAAACGTTATATAAATAATGAAAAATACAATTAAAAAAAATCCCGGGTAACACCATATTGCAAGAAAATCATTTTAATACTCGATCACCATACGTCACTTATTCAATAAAAGCAGCCCCCCTATTCCTGAATACGATACAAAAACGAAAATGCAAAATTCATATTTGAATTGAATCAGATTCGTACGATTCTTATTTAAAATTGAATAGGAATCGTATACTTTCGTTTTCGTATCGTATTCAGGAATAGGGCTGCAGGTTCGTTTCTTTTGAGGGTATTTCATTTTACAAAATTAATAACAAATCCAATTGATTTATACCATTTGCATAAAAATATAAATATATAAGATAAAATCAATTAAATTTTTTGTTCTTCATTACTTTGGCAAAAATGAAATGCAAAACGTCATTATAATTCATGGATTATCACAATTCTAACGATCGGAATGGTTTGGTTGACTGTTGTTAAGGATTGGTAACTAGTTGCTTTAGTATGGTCATCCCCACGTAATGATTTATTGTGCAAATTCGCTTAAAACTCATATTTCCGCCTGATTCGTAGTTTTCGAGCTTGGACAGTTGACCAATCTAATAATTTTACAATACTGTTACTATAGTTTTTTCGTACGGTCATCTCTACGCAATGAATATTTGCGAAAACTTGTTTAAAACTCTATTTCTGCTCAATCCGAATACGTCGAATCAAGCGGAAAATGAGTTTAAACAAATTTTCGGAATAAATCGTCACGCAGGGATGTACAATCGACAACAACTAGTGACCATCCGCAACGACAGTCGACCAAACGATTCCGAAATTACGTATTGCATTTAATTTTTGCCTACTTTTGAAAAACCAAAAAATTTAATTGAATTGAAATTTTCTTGCAATGAGGTGTTTCCCAGCAACATACCGTTTAATAGTGAATGACCAAACCATTAAAACTAGTGACCAATCCTGACCAAGCAAATTCAATCAGCGCATGTTTGTCAAAATCTTTAGGAGTGCTAAAAAGAGGCTCCCCCTTTCGGCTTAGGTGCTTACCGATAGATGTGGTATTAATTACCTTCAAAATTTTGAAAATCAGAGAACTTCTTCTTTTATTTTAAATTTCGTTATATTTTCGTTTTATTATAACTTAATATATGCTTTATTTATTAATTATACTAGCTGAATTACCCGACGTTGCTTGGAAAAAGTAGTGATTTGGTTAAATATATTTCTTCAATAATTTGTATAATCCAAATTTGATAAAAAAATAAACATTGAGATTCATCCACCATCCACAATATACACCATCCATAACATCCAGCATCCATCATCCACCGTCCACCATCCACCATCATCATCATCATCGCAATCATAGCATCATACCTTCAAACTATGACCATGATTTTTTTTTCAGACATCGTTCCATGGAAATTTAGACATTTCTCCATAGTAACTTTGGAACCCGTTATCATTCCCTTCTCCTCCATGAGAGAGAAGGAGACGTGAAAAATGCTCAGTGATCTTCCTTAGGTGTTAAACAATGCGCTTGTGTTAAGTTTGATTCAAATCGGCCTAGGCGTGTAGCTTTATATAACAAAATAAACATAAACAAACAATGGCTTATAAAACCAAGGGTCCGATCCGACCCATCGGATCCGAGCATACAATTTGACCCATTTTAACATTTATTTAAACTCATTCCCATGACAAAATCAAAAATAAATCGAAATTAAAAAAAAAAATTGCACCTAGGGGGCACCTAGATACACAGGTCCAATCCTTTCGAAAATATTACGGAAACCTGACCATTTTGGTATCTCTTTCTAGTCCATTATACACATATGTGTGCATAGATTGTATTCTAATTTCGACCATATAAAAAATAAAAAATAGTAAATGTTTAAGTGTAAAGGTCAAGGGATATTCGGAAAGATTCAAAAAGACGGACGCATCGCAATATACTACAATTACAATATTGGTAATATTCGCTTCACAACAATATTTGGATTCATGCATATTCAAGGATTAGAAGATTTTTATCCCAATTTGATAAAGAAACGTATGGGACACTCGTCTTTTTATTTAATGAAAAAAGTGTCAAAACACCAAATCAAAAATTATTAGATATTCTCAAGAAAAAATTAAATTGATTCCATTCATAGAATAATAAAACGGAATATTTTAAACATTTAAATTTTTTCAACGAGTTGCAACGATTTAATTAAGAAAATTTTCACACAATACCAATATATGCAGTACATTAGTACTGCAACCAGAGCCACTACATTCCATGCTACAAAAATTGCTCTTACAGATAGGCTCAATAGCTTGTA
Organism: Nephrotoma flavescens; assembly: GCA_932526605.1. NCBI lineage: Eukaryota > Metazoa > Arthropoda > Insecta > Diptera > Tipulidae > Nephrotoma > Nephrotoma flavescens. The sequence goes on along the minus strand of OW052220.1, from coordinate 112,576,232 downwards.
TTCAAAATAACAACTAAATTGGTGAAATCAATTTATTATTTTCATAAGAAACTCAACATTAAAAAACTTTAGACAGGCAATAAGGTTGACCGGTTTCTATTGAGCCTATCTGATAGAGATTTTTTTTGTATCATGCTACATTCATTGGTTTCCAGAAATGGGCCAGATTCTGAACATTTTATTTCACAGGAAAAAATTAAACATAAGGAATCTTTTTGAAGTAAGCAAAAAACTGGCTGTTTTTACAGTTGCATGCGCTCTCATAAATAATAAATTGTAAACCACAGGCTACTTAATTTGTACCCAACAATCCTTAATTGCGCAAGTACTTTAATTTAAGGCGCGTTCGATTGGACTGAATTAACTGAAGTAGTAGCTACATCTGGGTGTCAATTTTGTACCAATAATTAGAGCACTAGCTGGCGAGGTAAACAATTATTTTGTGTACTATGTATAATATAGAATTTTATATTTGTATTGTATTTTTTCTCTCGCGTGTCTGTGCATTTTGTTGAACCGGTTGAACCGGTTGAATATTTATGATGACGTATACCTCACCTCTTCTATTTGCTTGCTTTTGAGCAGTTGAACCGATTATTTGTTAGGTGATTTGATATTTAATTTTCAAATATTTGAACAACATACGAAACCGCGTTTGACACATCAATTAAAAAAAATATATAAACAAAATAACGCGCATGCACTCAAGCAAACCACTATTAATAAAATAATTACTACTACGTTTTTCCGGTTTGCTTACCTCGCGCTGTCATTTTTGGTACAAAATGAGTATTGAAGTAATTGAAGTGAAAAGAATGTTCGATTGACATGACAGCTCTTCACTTCACATACAAATTGAGCAACTGAATTATTTGAAGAGATATTTTGCTCGTGTAGATACTTCAAATATATACGTATTTGTTTTCTTTTGCCATTTTAATTTAATGATTTTCAATTAGCCATTATTAATCGTAAATAATCTTTCTTGTGCATGTTATAATAATAATATTTTATCACGTTAAAACTAATTATTACGTTAATATTTTATCACGTTAATTTGTAAAAATATCATCAGCGTTTATATTTACGAGGATATTTATTTTATTTACAATTACGTATTTAGCCATTTCTCTTAAATGAGCCATTTTTCTAATTTTTCAAAAACACAACAAACAATAATTGTTTTTTTAATTTTATTCAAAATTTTGTCTAAATACTTTAGAAAATACACAAACACATAAAATTGGCAACTAGTTATTTTGACATTTATGAGTATCAAACGAACATCTTCTCTTCAGTAACTCAATTACATGAAGAGTAACAGAATTTCTGAAGTGAAGAGTTGTTGCAGAAGAATTAGGAAACTATAAAAAAAAAAGTTGAATGAAATCGGTAAAGTCGTTCTCAAATTATGGCGTGACCAAGGAAAATAGGGGTTCATTTTTATATAGATTTGTAAAAAATGTTTTTAGCTCAAAATAATGTTTTTTGGGCAAGGGCAACCCAAAAACTGTTTGACAAATAAAAATTTAAAATTGAAGCCTTGTTGTTTGCAACACAAATTTAATTACATGAGCATCGCCTACAGAGCCAGAATATCGCAAAGTGGTAAACGTTCGGAACAGACTGGATCAGTTTCAGGTCGTAGATCATACGAACACCATTGTCCAGTTCGAACTCGTGAAACGCAGTAACAGCTGTAAGTGAAAATGTTTGTGAATAGCCAAACTTCTATTTGAGGCGTCGTTCACAACAATTAAACGCCAAAATTGGATGAAATTGATTTGATGATGTTTGGTTTCAACAAGACAGTGTCACATGCCACACAACTCGTGAAATGTTTGACTTATTGGCAACCAAGTTCGATTATCGCATAATTTCAAGAAATCACCAAGATCTTGCGATTTGACACCGCTAGATTGTTTTCTTACGGATTTTTTGAAAAGTATAGTGTTTATAGCAGGCGCAACCATTAACTTTTTGAGAAATAAAAGCTAAACCAATAGCTAAACAATATTTTTTCGCGATCTATTTCTTAATTTCAAAAGTATTCTAATGGTGCTGATCATTTTATTCTCGATTTTAAATGATCAAAATCAGTCAATTAAATAACTCGAAATTTAGTAAAATCGACCAGTCGATCGCGACCAACCTTATGGACACTTCTGGTGTATAGCAATGACGCACAAACCATTAACGATTTTAGGAACAAAATTCGAGCAGAAATCTAGGCCATGTTTTTTTTGCATTTATTGAAAAAACTCATCAATAATTTTTATGTTCAGATGCAAACCTGTAACAGGAGTAGTGGTAGTTACATGAACGATATTGTACTCCATACATAAATGGAATAGAACCAATTTCCGTTTTCGATGAAAAAATTTTATGTTCGTTTTCAAACTAACATTATGTGTTTTTTGTGTCATTTTCGCTTATGTACATTTTATGGTTTTATATGAAAATGGCATATATTTGTGTACTTACATTTATATAACATTCTTTATTCTTCTTTTTTTAATGTATTATTGTTGTTTATCTGCAAAGAAGGAGACAACAGCTATACTATCTAAGGCTGTTTCATTTTATTTTGAAATGAGGGCATTGCAACTACAAAATCTGATTGGATTAATTTTGTAGGAATTGGACGCTAAAAGTACACAATAAATTTTGTTGCTTGTTAGTGGCGAGCGATCACATACATTAAGTATTTGAATGGAAAGAATTTGGAGTTTTGCATTTCTTTGTTCAAGGACAAAGTGGAAACAAAGTTGCTAGCACAGAATTGTAAAATTTGGATGCTTTTGAAGACATTCTGTTTACATTTTGGAAGTAGAATGTCAAATTACTACCATTATTCTAATTTGGCCTATGTTTTGCGATAAGAGGTTCGTCGTTCTGCCTTAATACACTTTGAATTTTACAATGATATGTTGCAGATTCCTGAAGATGTGCTTTACTAGCCGTACGTAACAATTAATATAGTTGGTCACCTTCAACTGGTGCTTACTAACTAGATTTACGAATATGTCTAATAAATGCCACTGAAGCATTAGGCATACTTCCAAAAGGTTTCATTTTTAATCCAGCAATCGTACGCAGATTACGTTAGTCGATGTTTGTCCTTGTGCCTCAAGTATAGTCAATATTTTATTTGAATCTAGCAATCAGTTTGCAAGATTACTCTTTTTTCCGATTTTCATTCTTATGTATGCCCCTATTATGGTACTCACCGCACCTCAACTCACCGAGAAATACGTCATAATGGTGACTTGAACTCACCGTTTTGAAATATTTAAAATATTTGAACAAGTTGCGGTGAGGTGACTCTAGTGTCAAATATACTCACCAACAATATACTGGTGAATTCATAGAAATTTTTCAAGATGGATAGCAAAAAACGAAAACGTAAGTAATCACGATGGATAGCAAAAAACGTAAGATTTTTTCATAATAATTTTTTTATAGGATTTCGTTTTATAAAATTATTGCATAATAAAAAAAAATTCTATTCATAAAATAAGAATTTTTAATGAAAAACGCACGAAACGTCAATACTGTGAAAAATGCATATCCAAAACGCAAAAAATTACAATATTTCCAGCTTAACAGCTAATAGAAATTGTCATAATAAACAAACACATCTCACCAAAATAAAAACGAGCACCATAATACAAAAATCTAGCTCACACGACTTGGATTGGTGAGGTGACTCACGCGGTGAGGTGAGGTGAGGTGAGAACCATAATAGGGGCATAAATATGGTGTTCGGTATATACTGGAATATCCACGATTCATACACTGAGAAAAAAAACCAGTAAAAATAAAAAATATACATATAAAATCAAAAAAATATACATATATTTTTTAAGCGAAAAGTCTCGTTTTTAAAATGAAAAGGATAATCTTTTTATTTTTAAAAAAAATGGTTTTTATTTTCAAAAATACTTTCCTTACTTTTGTAAAGAGTTTTCTTAAATTTTAAGAGATTGTTTTTTAAAAATAAGAAACTATTGGCTAGTTTTAAAAAATTTATTTTAATTTTTAAATAATTATTTTTTAACAAATACCACAGCCACAAGTTTTAATAAATCAAAGTAATCCGTAATGCACTTTACAAGTACAATGACATTCACAATGTTTGTGAATTGAGACTGTTCAAGCCAGCAAAAACAAAGTGGACATCTACTCATAAAGTCATAACATAATATATCTACCACAAAAAGTAGAAATTAACTCCCCCTCCCCAATTTTTAACCCCCAGGGTCCTTGTGTAAAAATACACACAACCCTTAAAAATATACCGAGAACTTCCTCAAGTTCTTCTTGCCAGTTTGGTTTCGTAAATTCGTACTGATGGTCCACTCATTAAGTTGCAACGATCAAAACCAAACTGCAAAAATTGAAATCTTCATACGTTTAATATAACACAAGAACCTATAGATTTGGCGAATTATATTAAATATAGACAAATTGAAAAATAAAACAACGGGATTTCTGGCAAAACAATAAATATAAACATTTTCATAAGTTCAAAAAAAATTGTTTTAAAATTCTAGAACTCTTCTTTTGAAATAAATTATTTTGTTTAAATAAATAAACTTTTTAAATTTAAAAAGTATTTTATAAATCATTTTATAAAATATGTTATTAAAATAAAAAAACTATTTATTAGTTTGTAAAAATCTCATTTAATTTCAAAAAAATACTTTTTAAATTCAAAAAAATTTATAACTTTTAGAAATTAAAAACTTCATTTTTTAATTTTACAAACCAAAATTTTTCTCAGTGTATACTTTGATTAAAACTGACGGAGTTTGTGGAAGTATTGTTTGTTAAGAACTGATGGTATTATAACTGTTATGCGAAATCAGACATTTATGAGAAATTTGTGCAATAATTTGGTTTAATATCGACATACTTACCTTGTCACAGTATAGAACTGAGGAAAAAGATTCATTCCAATACGGTGTGAATTAAGAATTCAAATGTGATTGATGTAATCGGTTTCGATTTATCTATTGGTAAGAAATTAATTCTTTCTAAATTGTATTGGTCCCTCTCTTCGACAAACTTTCCGGTTTTCATAATCGTAAACAAATACTCTGCGCTTGTGATGATAATGAGCCTGAACGTTTGATATCTTCATATATCTTTTTTCATTTCACGTTACTTCATTTAAGATTTGTAAGCTGATTACGTTTTCCAGACGATTGAGGACATTGCATGAGACATCCAGACTTAGCTGGAATTTCTTGGATGAGTTCACAGAAGTTTTTTTTATTTTTCATTATTGATGATTATAATGTGCAAAATATATTATTATTATATTTGCAAAACCATATTCGGTATAGAATTAATTGTATTCATATTTCGTCTGCTGATATCAATTTTGCTTTTCTTTAAAATCGTTTTCAGCGTGCATTTATCATATCTTGTCATAAATGGCTACGGCAATCAGAGATACGTACAATACAGCTTAGACTTTTATTCGAATAAATTACTTCCGGGCCAGCTTGTCATTAAGCTTAAAGGAAATGACATCTAAGCATAGGAAAGTATTTTCTCAATTTTCTATCACTGAAATGGCGGCTCATCTTCACAACTTGGTCATAAGTAAGAAGAAGATGTGAACTGTGCAACTTGAGCCTGAGCACCTGCAAAATAAAAGTCTTGTTTTTTTTCTCAATTACTGTTATATAGTAAATTCTACAAATGTTCTGGCAATAATGTCTTCCGTTCTATGTTGATGGTCAAAAAGGACTACCTCTGGCATCTCTTAAATTCATTTGCTACCAGGCCATAGTTTAGATTTTAGACCACAGTTAAAAGATAACCCTGGACTTTTTATTTATTTTGTTATCCTATGTAAATATGTGTTTTATTTACAAATGAAAAAAGGATGAACAGACGGCCCATACTCTGTAGATAAAATCGTATTTCATTCCATTTGATTATTTGAGGTGGTTTTTGTGTCGCATAAATCTCATTGGTGTGTCATTATGAAAGCAGTACTTTTATGTAAAGTAAAATTTTTAATTCCGACACTTTGAGGTGGAATTCATTAAAATTTGTGACAGCTAATTAGACCTCGTAACAAGAATAATCAACAATGCATATCAAGCTTTATAGTATAAAACAGCCTTGGTCAAAGTAAGAAAACCAAACGAGAATCATTGAAAAGTTAAAGGTGTATAGTATATAGAGCATTTCTAATGATAACTTCTTAAACCAGTCACGTGTAAATCTCGTGGCGTTATAAACATTTAAATATGTCGAATCAATTATCTCGCATAAGCATGATGTAGTATCACAATGTTAATTATAAATTAAATATATAATTAAACAAACAAATCTGATTCAAATTACGCGCCAGCAGCATATAATTTCCCCCTAATTGGATAAAATCATTCGATTTTCCAATTTACATCAAATTAAATGGATTTATATTCTTAATTGTAATAACAAATACTCATAATATTTATATTTCAATTATGTATTTTTATGTACAGTATAGGTATTACACTAATTTTGTGTAGTTTTTTGTGGTTAATATACGAGTAGGTTAAGCACGAAATAAAATTAAGAAATTTTTTGTTTTAATTAACCTAATAAAAAAAATGTGGTGTATATTCGTGAGTACCGCTATAAAGCCTGGTGTGCGGTATCATTATGTTTGAGTTTTATTTGGAGAACCAACACTTGTAATTACTTATATGAAAAATGTATATTAAAAATGAAAAATCGTGTTAAATTTAGCAAAAAAAAATGCTACAAGTCTGATGCTATTTGTACTCAACATGAAAAGTTTTTTGTTTTTATTGTGAAAAAATAAATTCAAACTCATCAGAGATTTGTACAACAGCAAAAACAAAACTTTCTAATTATAAAAATCACTGTGTAGATTTTTTAACCAAAATCCAACAACATATATAAAAATTTTCACAACAACCAGTGTATTTTCACCATATTCATTCTGTGGAAAACAATGAAAAACCAAAAGTTTCGGTTTGTTAATGCGAGAAAAACTATTTTTCTCTCTCGATTTTTTTGTGAACAAATTTTTTTGTTGTTTTCGGTACATAGTCTAATACTTAGTACCACTATCATTATTATTATCATCATCGGAATCATCATGGTTTAAACATTTTTATATATACATACACATTTTATATTTAAAAAAAAAAGTCATTTGATAATTGTTTTTTACAGTACGATACAAAACAACAACAATCAACGACATAAAAAAAGTTTTATCTCGAGGCTTTTTGGTCTAATTAAAACATGTTCTTTTTTACATTTCAAAAAATACAAAATGAAAAAAAAAATAAAAATTTCGCAAACAGAAATGGAATTATACAAAAACAAAGCATTACTAACTAAAAACGATGACTTTTAATTTTGTCGTCGTTAGTTTTTAAAGCATGTTGTTAGGAAATATGTATTATATGCTTACACTTAGCTCTGGAATGGGGTGGCGACAGAATAAAATATTTTGGAAGGGTATAAAATATTTACTGTTAAACAACGATATTCTAGCAAAGCAAATCAAAATCTTATATACATTACATGTAGCCCAAAGAAATCTTCAATCAATATGCCAGATGTTTTGCAACATGTACACAATCAAATATATAAACAATCACGAAATACAAATAAAAATATATATGTGATACATAATATGATAAGCGAGGGTGTAAACAAACTACAATATACAATAAAAATATCTAAATGAATTTCATATTTAATAAATTACAAGAACGTGAAAATTATCTTATTGCAGTTCACACTTTCGATTTTATTTAATCACTTTAATGAATTTTTCATTTTTAAACATTATACATTTTAATATGCGAAAAAGTTGTTTTTGCATTTTATATTTTATATACTTTAAAGGCAGTGTGCAATGTGCAACACAAATAAATAACAATAAATTTACATTTTTAATTTTATATTTTTGATGTTGTAAAGAAAACTGCATTTTGTATAGCAACTACTCGTTTATATGGTTAAATAAACTATTATTATTGTTCTTAAGTGTTCTTGTACATAGAATTTAAATTATAAATAAATTTATTTAAATTATATTATATACTTGTGTATAACATACTCGTATTGTGTTTTTTGATTAAGATTGAAAATCTATAATTTTACCGCAATATGATAGAGTTTATTTATAACGAGAATTTAATTTGTTTGCATTTTACGTTTATAATTGGATATTTATACAAAACCATAATATAAATTATATGGTGTGGTTGTAATATTACTATTTTTTTTGTTTTGTTTAACTACCGTAAGTGTTTTAAATCGTGTTTGGTAAATTTTTATAAACCATATGTGTTAAATGGGTGATTATTTGTTTATAAAACCACTATTTGTCACGATGAGCCAAGATGATATAAATGTATGTTTAAATTTAATGACGTATTAACTGCATTTCTTAATGCTTGATATAGAGATATAAAATAATAAATTTGAGTTAGTTTTGAACGAAATGTAGAGAGATAATGCAATGAACAAAGACCGAGAGCAAACATATATTATACTAGCTGTACCCTACCCGCTTTGCCGGTCGTGTGATTTTAAATGAAATATTATTTTTATTTTTTGTATTTTATTAAATTAAAATAAAATTTAAAATGTTTTAGTTATATACAAATTTAATTTAATTGTGTTTTCCAATGCTTTTTGATAAACAACATTTTGTGTTGTTCCTTCAGGTGCGAACACATATAATGTTGATAGTTATACTACACGTCAGCTTCGAACAAATAATTGGCCGTATGTGAGAAGCATGCGGTTATTCCAAATTTAAACCAAACACTTTAAGTGACTGACCTTACGAGTTGGTAATATAGTCACAGCAAGAGCTAGACGTATTGGAAGTTGTATTCTTTTAAAATTAAATGGCATATCTGAATGTTTAATGTTTTAAATTTACGTATAAATGTTTATTTTTAAATTAAAACACTTCACAATGGTCTGAATCCCGAAAATGACATCCATATCGGCTTTCTACCTATTTGTACTACTGTATGGTATACGCATCATCATCGTAACAAAAACAACACAACCCCCACATCTGGATTTGCAAAAAACAGAAGCTAATGAAGTATTCAGTACTCAGAAAATGACCCTCATATCGACGTTATAGGTAGATATAGTAGGTAGGTAACAAAGACCTCCATCCTGACACCCATGTCAGCATTAATGCTATAGGCATAAACAGAAGAGGTGCTAAAATTGATACTGCATCCCTTCATCACACCTTGCGAAAAACGAACTTGAGTAATGTAATCAGTAGGTGTGTAACGAAATCCCGGTTTTTTATAAATCCCGGTTTTAAAAATCCCGGTTTTCAAAATCCTGGTTATCAAAATCCAGGTTTTAAAATCCTGGTTTTCAAAATCCTGGTTTAAAAATTCCGGTTTTGTATAAAAAAACCCGACTTTTAGGAAATCTTGGTTGGAATTTTTAAAATTTAACATGTGAGAAAATGGGACTCAAATGATTTTTTGACAAAATTCAAAAATGAGTTTGCGATAAAGTTCTGGAAAATGTCTAATATGGATGGAATTTGGCCATTTCTTAACAGGTTTTGTCCAAATTCAATACGTGTGATTGAAATGGGATTCTATAATGTGTCGAATGGCCGAATGTCTCGAAGGGCCGCATGTGTCGATGGGCCAAATGTGTCAAAGGGGTTACTTTTCGTTTTTGGAAATATCACTTACTGATCTGTCACTGATTGGATACGTGGAATTTTGACATCGGACAGAGCGGGTGTTAATATATGGCACTGTTGTTTAATTTTGAGTAAAAAAATGGGAGATCAGTTTTTCCGAGTCCGACAAAATAGCACCGACTCAACGAAACCGACTCCTGCCTCTGACTTTGCAGCCTTGGTTTATATTCTGGAGAATTTTTGGGCAAGATTTCTTATTTTTATGTTAAAATATTATTAGTCCGGGCGGCCCAAATTAATAAAAAATATTTTTTTCAAAATCAAGGCTTTAGAACTAGAAGAAAAAAAAACCGAGATTTTGAAACTGGGATTTTGGAAACCGAGATTTTCTAGTACACCAGTAATCAGTACCTCCGACATTTACACCCACATTTTCGTTGATAATATAGGTGGGCACCAACGAAAGACGCTATCTCGAATTCAGAAAAACAAAAGTCTTTAACGTAATCAGTGCCGCGAAAACACCTTGTTAAAGTTAGCCGAAAGATTCCAGCCGAAAGATAATGCAGATAGTGTCTTGACTATTTTTAAACTCTCTTTATACTCTCGCTCCTATCGATTTTTAAATTCCTATAAACTGAAATAATTTCTCCTTCACCCGAATGATGTAACCCGATCCTAAATTCTCCTAAATTCGACTTCATAACTGATTTTTGCTGTATTCAAGACACTATCTGCATTATCTTTCGGCTGGAAACTTTCGGCTAACTTTAACAGTATCGCGAAAACCCCGAAAATTACTCTCATATCGGCATTATCGGGGTAGATAGTAGTTAGGTACCAAAACAACAAGGTGTTCCATTCCTTTATCACGACTTGCGAAAAAAAAGTTAGTAACGTAATCAGTACCTCGGAAATCCCGAAAATGATACATCGGCATTATAGGCGTAGATATTATAGGTATACTAAAAATGACACCGCCCTCATCTTGCCTTGCATAAAACAAAACTTTGCCATCTCTGATCTTAAAGCGAATGCTTTATTCCATATAGCACTTCCAAAATCCTCGAAAGGGCATCATTGGAGAAAACATCACAGGCCGAAATTTATTGAAAAACAGTTTTTTGTCAAAAATCCTCATTTCCGCTTAAGGTTTGAAAACCCGATCTGGATCGGTATTGTTGCAAAATTAATTTAGAATCTTTGAGAAAGAATTAATTTAGAAGCCGATGGTACCGAAAAAATTTATTCGTTATATATCGGAATTTCGTTATAACTAAATTTCAAGTTATAGTTAAAAAAAACGTACATATGTATTTAAAAATTAAATCAGATATATTTCAAGTTACATATTATATATACGACGAGGTAATACAAATCACAGTCTATATTTACCAAATTCCAGTTATAATGATAGTTACATAAACCTAAAATCATGTATGTAGAAAATGAAAAAATTTTACATCTAACAGTCGATGAAAACATATTCAAATTAAGTAAATGTATATAAGTATAGTATAGACACCGTCATTATACTGAATGAAAAAATCAGTTAAATTGGATTGTAACATATTATCTGTGGCCGTTTTCAGAATAAAATTTTCGATGGCCTGAATATTTTGAAATGCTTCATCAGAGACATGAATTGTTGAAGACAAATAACATCTGACATCGCTTAAAGTATCCAGAGCTTTGAAAACGACATTTTAGTTTTATTTACTGGATCGGTACAATTGCCGCTATCACTTTCGTGTGATAATCCTACTGAAGCAGATGCCTCATTAATCCCTCTTTACCATTTCTTCATTAGTGAAATTAAAAGTTGTTTATCGACATTCACGTAATCTTAAAATGTTCCTTGATGTATACACTAATTGAACTCCAAAGCGTTGTTACTCGGTATTGTTGTGTTGCTCAATTTCATTTTCAATAAGTTGAATATCCGCTTGATCGTATTCTAAAACGATCCACCGGAAGTGAAAGCTTACATGAGAGCTTTTTCGATTTTTGCAATTAAAATCTAGTGGCCATAGGTGGCCATCTGGTTGGCCATATTGTATTTCCTTAATAAACAAATTGCGTTTTAACGAAATAAAATTTCGTTGTAACGAAGTAAAATTTAGACAAAAACTAATATATTTTCATTAAAGTGAAGTTAGTTTTAGTCTGAAATAAGATTTCATGCAATTTTTTATGTAAATACATGTGAATACTCTAATCTATTACAATTGTCTTGCTTACTTTTTTTGACAGTATTCCGAATTTTAGTATTATTTTAGTATATACATTTTAACAGCGTTGACCGTTGTGTGTTTTATAAATACTGAGAGGCGAGAAAATTCACAGATGAGTAATTTAAAAAGAAACAATTTTCTTTAGAAGAAAAATTAAATTTTTTTTGGAAAAATAGATTCTGGGCATGCCAAGAAAAGTATTGCAAAATAATTCAATATTGCACCGTCGACATGATCAACGTTTAATAAAGCTTGCGATAAATTAGAAGTGCATCGGATTCATTAAAGAAAAGTAGAGCTGCAAAGTTTGAAGATGTAGACAAGGCTGTTTTTAAGTGGGTTCAAGAGGTTTGTTTGAGAAACATATCTATAAATGGTCCACTTATTCGTAAGGAAGCTCTAGAATTATCTAAACTGTATGATGATAACGAGTTTCAGGCAAGTGCTGGTTAGTTAAACCTATTTCGTGATGGGATGTATTTGGTATATCATTTAAGATAATTTGCGGCGAATAAACAACTATACCACTAGTAAAAGTGTACATAAAAACATTTTAAAAGCATATGACATGAAGAACATTTTTAACGCAGATGAAACGGGAGTATTTTACCAGCTTCTGCCAAATACAACTCTCACACAAGGCGAATCTTGTACAGCTGGAACAAAATCAAAACAACGACTTACCGCATTGTTCTGTTGTAACGCCAAAGGAACAGAAAAATTGAAACCATTGTTGATTGGGAAATCTCTGAACCCGCGATATTTCAAAAATGTTCAGTCATTACCTTGCAAATATCGGGCCAATAAAAAGGCATGAACTTGAACTTGATATAAAAATGAAAAAACAATCGTAAAATTTTATTGCTGATCGACAATATACAGCTCGTAATTTAAACTCCAAGTTAACAAATGTTAATGTTCAATATTTGCCATCTCATTGTACATCAGTCTTACAACCTCTATGGATTTGAGAATAATCCAGGCGGGTAAAATTAATTTTCGTAAGAAGTTGGTGCAGAAAGTATTTTTAAATTTATTGAACGATACCAAAATTAATGTAGTAATAGATGGGTGTGTACTATTACAAACTTAAAAAAATTAATCATATGCGATGCAAATAGTATCGCATATGACTCCGTCCCAACTTTGTATCGTTTTATGATTCAAATTAGACGGAAGTTGCATTAAAAACCGAAACTACTTGCATCATTTTTTTTTATATAAATTGACTAAAAGAAATTTATGAATTTTGTTATAAATAAAACCCGTTAGTTTTATTTTATAAACTTCATGAGATATTGAGGTTTGAGATTTCAAAATCTCTGTATAAAAATTTAGTTGTCATAGTCACGTCATACCAGACTGCACTAGTGCACTCCCCAAACTGCAAATATATGAAAAACATTTTAAGCTTATTATATTAAAAGTATACACAATGCCTTAGCGAATTATTATAAATCCGCTAAAAAATAATTAACCCCAGATTATATAGAAATTTTCTCTCGACACACTACTGCATTAGTTTTAGACGCAATTGCATCGTAAATATTTTCAATGCATGCTATACATCAGAATTTGATGCACGATTGCATCGTATATGCCCCGATGCAAGGGTTGCTTCATAAATCGCAGAAAAATTTTTAGGTGTGTAACAGCGGCCTGGTGGGATGTTCGGGTGGTGGATATTAATTTATCTAAGAAATAACCCGATGTTTGCCGACAACTTACCATTACTATAAAACACTAAGAGGTATGTTTCGCTTGTTACCTATTATATATATAATAGGTAAGATAGTTGTCCTATTTATATATTTTAACCTTCATTGTTAGATGGCGCTCTCGCTAAACTCATTTTTATGCGATAAACTTCAAAATATTGAGAGATTTGTGCACTAAACCGGTTTAGTTACTAAACCTAAAACAAAACTAGTTTAGTTAATCTCGAAGTTGACACATTAAGAGATAAACTCGAAAAAATGATTAAACGTGTTTAGCTAATCCTAGTCTGTCAACGGTATAAGAAAACAATTCTTAAAAGGTAGTTCGAAAATTAAAACAATTAAAAATTGGTTTAAACATTTTATTTTTAGTAAAAACTATCCAAAATTATTAAATTAAATTTATTATATCAATTCATAAAATTAATAATATTTATTTATTTATTTGTTTAATTATCAATAATGACATTTTATAATACATTGTTATTTAATTTATTTAAATTTTAGTTTATAACTACTACAAAGTTTATTTTATAAACTACTACATAGTCTACTTTTTACTTTATTCTTGAAGAATTCAGATTGTTGCTTTCTTGACGATTGTTTGTAAACGTTTCTAGCTTTTCTATAGTTTTCCCAATTCTCACTTGAATTTATCAACAATGAATAAATAAATATCATAAACTTTAAGGTAACTATTGAAGGTAATATTATAAATGGTTTAATGGTGTTACCGAAGGATACTCGTATCTAGCTGTTCAGGATCCACATTTGGACCTCTGCCGAGTAGTTCCTTGAACGATCGACCTTTACGTATCTCATTATGTCTGAGGGACACTTAATAAACACGTTTTGTTAAACACTTGTTATTTATTTCGCAAACATTAAATTTTTGAATATTTTAATTATGAAATTTTTGTCCAAAAAGTTTAAAAAATTGATCGATTACGACTTGTAGATCATCATCAGGGGTATCCATCCAACCATCTTGGTTGTAGCTAAGAGAGCTATCTAAGGTAGTTGTCATTTTTGCAAGGGTTTGTTTATCTTTGTGTACACAAGTATCCTTGGGTTAAAAATGGGGGAAGGGCGTTTTTTCTACGTTTGTGGTAGAAATATTGTGAGTAAATGGCTTCTTTGTTTTTCCGCGACTTAAAAAGTCGTAAACATTGTTGGGTGTCATTAAAAATAATATTTGGCCGATAAACCTGAAAGAAAAATTTTATAAAAAAAATTAATATCACGGTCGATTATGAAATACTGCTTATTAAATTGTTTTTTATATTCATTACATTAAAAAAATAATGGAATAAAAAAAAAATAATATATTATAGATAATTTACAAATATAAATTATTATTAAAAAAAATGAGCCATAAAAAAATTATGAATTATTTGGTAAGCCGCGAGTAAAAAAAGGTTAAGGGCCACTGATTTAGAGTATACGTGGTGCGAAAACGAGTCTATTCATTATAAAATGGCAAATCAGACTAATGACAAAGCAAATGTTAGCTGTCAAATCGGTTGTCAAACAAAACAGTGTTGCCAACTTAAAGATGTGAACCTTTTAAAAAAATATCATTTACCGTCTTTTGTGTGAATCGAATTTTATACCCTCTGAAGTAGATTGCAGATACTACTGAACCTTTCCTTATCCTTACGTTCCGTTGTCTTTAATATGTTAATGGTATGAGGATTGAGATATCGTTTGAAGAGATTTATTATGTCTGAACTGGTGAACTGAAGTTGAGTGATAATGTGCATAGTGTAGTTTGGTTTCTTCGCCTATGTTCAGTAACAATGGGTTTCTGAATACATTAACCGGGTTTTTTGGTATACTCGAAGAAGTTTATTTCCTTGATAAGGCATCTGCAACAAGATTTGTTTTGCCTAGTTGGTATTTCAACTCATAATTATACTTCCCTATTATCGCTTTCCAGCGTTTCATTTTGAAGTTATAATACTTGTTGCTAAGGGCATATAAGTGGTTGATGGTCGGTAAAAATCCGAACCTTCTTGCAGTGAACTTTTTGAGCGAGAGACTTGGACGCGTATCCATCTTCCGTTCTTAAAACTAAGTCAGTCAGTTCACGAGTTTCGCTGAGTCGCGAATGGAACTACGTTAAGATCCTACACCCAGAGAAAAATTTGGATAAAATATTCCTATAAGGTACATCTCATGCAAAAATTATGTTCCATTTTCAACCTTACATAAGCTAGGAATAATAGCGCCATATTATTAATAATACATGCAATTTTCAATAAACATGGATTATTCCTACCATAATTCTTTATTATACATAATAATGCATGAGTCGTTCAATATTCAGAATTATATTATACATAAGCTATGAATCACGTATGGTACAATCTGGTGTGTATTGAGCGTAGTAAAGATTAATTTTTTCTTTGTGTTTGAAGAGTGCATGGCTACTTAAGTGTAATTCAACAATTGTTAAGAGCGAATTATGCAGCTTTAGTGCACAATTAACTTTGGTAATACCTTTTTAAGAATAAGCAATGCTTAAGTAATGGTTTAGCTATTCTTTAGATGAGAGCGAAATATAAATTAAAATGCATATTTAATTTTATTTTTAAGGATAATTTATTCATTTTTTTTAATTTAATCATAATTGAATTATCAATAAATCTGCATTTAATTCAAATTTGATATAATATTATAAATTCTATTAAAAATAACATTTAGTATAAATAATAATATAAAATTAATAAATTATATGAAAATAATAATAGAATTCCGGATTGAAAATAATTGATTACATTTTTAGTAATCTTAAACTTAAGTTTTATCGTTAGTTCTATATTAGTGGTATCTACAAGACGACATCCTTTTGTATTTCTGTATAATGGCCATTCTGTTATAAACGAGGCTGTATTTTTTATTCTAGAGAAATCCCGACCGTGGATGTTAAAAATTTATGTCCACTTCTGCTCAATAACTTCCCAAGGAGAGTTATGGACTTTGAGCCAATCCTTATTATAGCATTTTTCTTCGATATCTAATTCAAAAATAAAAAAAAGCGACAGTTTAAAATGGTAATCAGAACTTAATTACATATAAAATTTGTACCTGTAAATCCAGGATCCGAATCTTGTGTGTGATGAGGCGTTTGTATGTGTCTTCTTTTAATATCGGTGGGACATTCAACTTTTTTTAAATTTTTCGATATGATGCGGTACTTGTTGTACAATTTTAGGTAAAATTTACTTAATTCTACTATTTATTATATTAATTATTAAATATAAACTCACTGCATTTTCTTCTGGAAAATATTCGACCATTTGTGAGGTTACATTTCGGAAGTCGGTTACTGTCACGCATTTGTTCCGTTCCACATAATAACGTGCAATATAAGTGCAGAATGTTTCTCTCAACTCGGGGGTAAATTGCGGAGGTTTATTTGCACCGGGTTCCATCTACAATTGAAAACAATTTTTGAAATCAACATTTTTGCTTCTGTGTTATACGATTTATGTGATTTTATATTGTATATGAATCTTTTTTATAGTAGTTTTATAAAATTAAATTAAATAAACAAAGGGAATTCCCATGTGATCATCAATTTAACTCTTCACTATTACAGTACAGCGGTTTACACGACGTACGTGCAAACTCCCGTTTGCAATGTAATAAATTATAATTTAGTGTCCTTTGATGAAATTATAATTTGAAATTGTTAGAAAAACTGAACTAAAATTTATTTGGTATAGCTAGTATAGCTCAAAAGTTTTAAAGTTAGTAGTTCTTAAGAAATTAGAATATTCTCGTAAAAATTAATCCGACTAAATGGCTATTAGCTGCATTTTCCACTATGACATAAATCACATAACCTTAAAACTATAATGTTAATGTTATTTTTATATCTTTGTAATTCACTTACCTTGAACGATCAGCAGAAAACTATACTATACAAACTTTATGACGCTATACACACTATCAAACAAAAGTAATATTTTTTGATTAAATAATAAAAATTGATATTTTTTAATTAAATTGTCACCACTTCCAGTTTCTATGATTTTTAATGATGTAGTGACGCCGTATGACAAACGCGAATGATAAAATGAAAGAGAGAGAGAAGAGAGCGTCAGGAGTATATAAAGTATATTTTATGAATAATATGGTTAAGTTATGTATATACTGTGATTGAACTGAAATATTGTATTTATTGGGTATAAATTATGATTTAACTGCCATAGACAATGCAATATTTGTATAATATTTAAAACTGTACTTTTTATTTTTTATTGGACAATTATTCACAAAAATCATAAATCATAAATTATTAAGAATAACTTTTAATGAACACCTTATACTTATATAAGTATCAATTGCTCAATACTTTGGATACGATTAAAAATTAAACACTTATTGTGGTTTAAGGGAATGTGCCATACCTAACTGTTATTATTGATTAGTATTCTTTGGTTAAGTATAATTTGCTATTGACCATTTCTTTGGGTGTATACCATGTCCAAAACTGACCTATATAAGTTCCTTCACGTTGTTGGGTATAGGAAAATTAGGGATGGTTTTCGTCGGGCTTGTCCTTATGCCGTCTTTCGAGATAATGAAACCAAGAGATTCTACCTTATCCTGTAAGAATTCGCACTTGTCAAGTTGTACCTTCATATTGGCTATTTCTAGAACTAGAAGATTATCTCTATGTCCTTGATGGATTCTTTTTTCGTTTTGCCGAATATGATGATACCATCGAAGTACACGTACCACCGTTTTAATGTGACCACGGAGAGTATGCTGAAACATTGAATGAGCATTTTTGAGACCGGGTGGAAGGCGTGTAAATTCATATTTTCTATGGTTATAAATTCGCTTTTTAGGTCTTTTATTGAGAAATGAGTGTTTTTCCTTAAATTTGACAGAATGTCATTGGTTTTGAGTATGGGATACGCAATGGTAATCGAATTTAATTTTTTCGGTACAATCCGTACCGGGGAGTTATAACGTGATTTGGATGGTCTGATCGCGCCGACATCTAACAATTGTTTAATCTGTTTTTCAATCTGATCCTTCAAGCATATGGGATAAGGGTATGGTCGAGAATAAACCGGTTCTGCGCTGATATTATATCGATCTCCCCTACAACGGTAGTTGTGTAAGTTAATTTCTCTTCAGGATCATCAAAGAGTTGAGGATAGTTGCCAATTAACTTATCCAGCATTCTTTTTTGCTGTTGATTAATGTGGGAATTTCTAACGACTATGTGTTATTGACCGATTTGGACATGTCCTGTTTTATAGGAATTTTGAGTTCAAACTGTCATTACAGATTTTCCCGTCAAACGACTGTAAGGTTGAAAATTTCAATTTCGTTTCGAGTCCGCAGAGGCTTATCCATGCATGGTGGGTACTCCTGATACTATGAATTTCGTTAAGAACCGTTAGGAATTTGAATATCTTCCCGCTCTCCTCTTTGTGTTCTAGGTTAGGTATCGAAGAGCTTCTTACCCTAGTTCTTCATTGAACTTTTTTTCCTCGATCTCTTCGTTCGAAGTTGGCACTTTTTTATTACTAGTGTATTCCAAGAGCGACTGATCATATTGCGTGTTATATTCGTTCAGTTGCTTGTGGTAATACGCTAGGCTAGGAAATTCGTATTGAGGTTCAGAGTGCTGAATTCTTTAAGTTTAGCTGGTTGGTGCATCTAACCAGATTGGAGGGGTCCCTCATTGAAAATTTGGAAGTTTCGTGAAAAACATTTGTAGACTATTCTGTCGATTGACTAATTATGAACAGACGGATGGATCCAATCCCAGAGATTAGACCATCTAGCGACAAGTGTTAGTACTGCACATTGTAATGTCAGACACTCAGCTTTTATATTCCAATTTTCGTTGGTCCGCTTGACCAGTAAATTTATTTCTTATGACACTTAGTATGCCGTAGTATTTTGGAGTACCCTTAAGTGATCGTAAATTTTTAAAATATGATCGGCACGTTTTTCCAGGAACCGAACTTTTCACAACGTCTGGAATTTTGTTCACATGTCGTTTAAGTTATTGAGGTATCTGTTATCTATACTCTAATCTTTTTTACGAACATTGTGTAAATCTATCGAACATTTTCCTATTTTGCTGGTTTACGATCTCGGTTATACATTAAAAAACGTAATTAACTGCTATTCGTGAAATTAAAAATTTGAATATAAAACGGAGCGTAATGAACCAAATCAAATTTTAGCCAGCGAGAGTCTAAAACTTTGCTATTTATATAGGAAATTGGCCAGTTGCTTTGCCACCAAGTAACCTAGGTGAAAGAAACATTAAAAGAATGTCAGGAAATTTGGTGTGAATTGAAAAACCATGAAATATACGCATTTTGTTTGTTTAAAGTGACTTCGATAATAGATGTGAGTTACTGAGTTGTTTAAATGAAGATGTCTAGAAATTAGTTGTATCTCAAACTTTATTTACACACAGAAATAAATTTACTATTTTTTGGGCGGAGCGAAGGATGTTTAATATGGCATGGTACGATTTATATCGCAAATAAAACGTGTTTTAAAACCAATTTCACTTGCGGTCAAATTATTTTGTATATCGTTATTCGGTCTCAGCCCAAGCAATAAATAAAACTTTTAATTACCCGCCATTTTAAGCAAGGATCCAATAGTAAAACGTGTCGGCCGATGGAGAATATTCAGAGGTTGATACAACAAAACCGCTTCTAAACATTAAACTTAATTACGGACAAGGACGAGCACTAAATTATGTAATTAAGTATAAGATAGTTTTATCAATTGGTTCCTTCCAGGGGGGCTTCTATAACAGTTACATTTTTACTTTGATAAAAATATTAAAATTTTAGTCTGCGTATATCAACGAGTCAGATTGGCTAGACACTGCATTAAATAGATTGTCGGTACCAAATGAATATCGGTTACATCAAGACATATTGCATCTAATAGACCGACCACAAAAATGTTAAAAGTAAAACGGCAGAATAGCATTAAGACATAAACCCAAAAATAAAAGTAAAACAAACTATCGAAAAATCAGAATTAAGGGCGTCATATTTTTGTAATTTTGATGTATGTATTTGGATTGGTCATTTACAAAAAGAAAATATTTTGCTGTGTAATTTGCTCTAGGGAAAGAATCCCGCTTACCATTTTTTTGTAACCATTTCTCCACTTACTATTTTTTTTATATATATTTCGATATTCGTGTGAAAGAAACCATTTGTAATTTAACAAAAAAAAAAATAAAAAAACGTTTCTTAAATGTAAAAGGGAATTTGAACATGCAGGCAGCAAAAAAATTGTAAATAAATATAAGGGATGATAGAATTAAATAGACTTGGAAATTGTATTTTAACCCCACACACATACACAATTCTAAAGTTATGTGTATGATACGGATATAGAGACTATTACATATTTTCTTAAATTAACTTCAAATTGATATTGATTTTTGCTTTGTTTGATTTTGAGCAGTTGAGCTTCACTTTGGAAAAACATTTATTTTCGTGTTATAATTGTTCCAAATGATTGCGTGATTTAATTTTTTTTTATTTTAAATTAAAATACGTAACGAATTTAAAATAAAATTAAAATGCAAAATGAATTTAACAAAAAAAAAAGCAAAAAATATGTTGTAGTTTTGTTACACGATTCTAATCTGGCTACGGTCACCCTTCATTATGTATATACGAATTAAATATTTTTTTTTTTAATTAACTTTTTTTTTTGTTTAGTATACACTTTGAATTTTCAGTACCTGGAATCAATCGACATTTGGTTGTGCTATCTGATTTTTATGTATAATTTAATTGGTGTAATTGGATGTACATAACATATACAATATATTATTTTATGTTTTGAATTTAATTATGATTCATATACGGTACATAATATTTCACCCTTGTACGAATTTATTATACATACCTACTTGTAGTTTTTTGTTGAATTCACTGGACGATGATGGAAATACTGTTATAACGAAAAAATCTTAACAATTCCAAATTAAGAAACTCGAATAAAAATTTGATATATTATGTGATCCAAATGAACGCACTTTACAACCTCATTTATATAACGTTTTATTTCGGAATTTTAATTTGTTAAATATTTATTTTTTTGTTAAACAATACAAAATGTTAGTAATAGAAATTTCTGTTGTACGTTTAGAAAATTTGTATATTTTGTTGTTATATTTTTAGAATAATTATGACACGCAATGTGAATAATATATGGTTTGAACAATTTTTTATATTGCGCGTATAACCTTAAATATTATTAATAATATAAATCATGTGCCTTAAAAATATAACATTTTATCGAAATCATAAATAGTTGTGATAGTAATACATGTTTTGAGATATAGTTTAATGTACTCACCTACATGCAATAATTTTATAACGCCGAATGAAATTGTTAATAGCCCTATACTACATATATTTACATAATTTAGCTGTTAACACTGTAAATTTTGATTTATCTTTACAATTGTTCCATATTCGTAATGCTTTATAGTTTTCTCAGCTATATGTATGTTAGGATATAACATTTTCGGATTTACAAGTGAAACTTTTGAACAATAGTTTTCAAAGTTTAATTTCAATCAGCGAGTACTCTGATATTGTTTGGAGCCGCTTTTATTAAATAATAATATTAATTTGAGATTGTTTTAATTAATTAGGTAGACATAGATTTATTTTCTGGATTCATAATGATATATTTTTTTTTTCTCCAACAGATTCAACATTTTTTGGATAGGACTACTTTTTCCAATACAAATTGATTAGAAGATGCTGAAAGTCCTCCTCATTTTCCGGTAAATATTAAATAAAGAGTTTACTAGTTTGAATCGATAGATGCAAATTATAAATACATACAATTTAAAAAATCACTCAAAATACTTATAAGAATAATTCGAGGTTTTCCATGACGGTGGTTTGAATTTTGGCTGACCGCTTTCTGAGGTCAACCTAAAGGATATTCAGTTTTTTATAATTTACTGAAGAATATTATTAAATAAGCAACTTTCTTAACAGTATTGCAATAATTTTGAAGAAATTCAATCACTTGAGACCAGTGATTGCGGTTCCTCAATCTAGAATAATATTTTAGTTATTGTATTTTCGTTTTATTGATATTTTCTCAAACATTGTTAAAAAATTACGTACACCATTTGATCAATATCGATTTTACCTGTCCGAGAAAACTTTTCTACTTTCTTTTCGTTTAGCAAAATTTTTTTGTAGAAATTTCTAGGATCAAATGGATCTTGAAAAATTTTACTATGCTTTTTATATCTATTAGTGAGTTAACCCTGTATAAGTCGAAATTACAAGGTCTCGATTATGTATTTAATTTAATTTCTAAAACCGTTAAATATGATTTAAAAAAAATCAATAACCATAAAGAAAATAAAAAATTAAAAAATCTGTCAAAACATTTTAAAAATTCAAAAACCATTAAATTTTAAAGAACTACAGTAATAAAACCCATAAAACCTACAGTGTAACAAATCTTAGAACATATGCCAACAAACCATCTAGCAGTGGAAATATTTATACTATTGAATAAAACAAATTCACAACTTGGAGCATAATTTTTGTCAGTTCATATGTGAAGCCAATCGCGAAGAGTTTGTCACATAGCAACCTATGTAAAGCAACAAACAAACGCTATCTTATCACGGCAAGAAACTTAAATGTCTATACGAGTATGCCTCATCTTTTTGATTATGCCTAATATTTTTGACATTTGCTTACAACGAAAGTTTCCGAAAATGGAAACTGTGTCGTGATATTCATGGAGATTTTACCACACAGCCACCTAAAAGCTATAAATAGATAAAAGCTGCCAAATTTCGAAAAAACGCCCCATATAGCCAGAACGAAAACTGGGCCCATGATTGTTTGATCACCTTTCCATTGCAAGTTTCTACCGGCTTCGGGTATCTGGAAATTTACGATGAAACTTTTTATTTGAGCAATTTTTGTACTTTGTAGGAGTTTTCGGCTAATAATGCAACCTTGGTTATGTTTCTTGTAGGGGAATTACATCTATAATTTAGGTAATTAATACATCAAGTTTCAAAGTAATTCCATGAATTAGTGGGATTAGTAATGATATTGTAAAATATTGATCACCAGAAATTTCTGTGGTTGCATTTTCGAATGGTTCCTATAAATCAACAATTTCTTCTAATAAATCGGCTTCACTGGCTCTTATTGCAATAGCGGCCGATAACCCATTTTAAGAGATATAATCACCATATAGGGATAAGTTCCCTTTATTTTATGAATCATCGTATCATTTCTATCTTTCATCTTTCTCTTTTAAATAAATTTATTAAATCAGGATTCATGGACTTTGACGACAAAACGTCTGTTAAATTTAGCGTACGAGCAAAACACGGCATGTGTTTTATTTTGAGTAGGTTGACAGTGGCTACTATTTTTGACACATTGTCGCTTATTATTGTCGTTTTTGTTTCTAATTTTTTGAGTTCATATAACAGCTGACATTATGTCCTAGTGACGTGCTACACTTCTTTAGAAGTACAATATTTTTTTAAGGGAATTGGACTTTGGAATGTAGAAAAATTCGGCCCCTTTAATTAAATTTATCCCATGCTGTTTTATATATCCTCTGCATGTGTTTTCAAACAGGCTTGCTGTATTGCAACTCTCTTTGTATTTCTTTTTAGATATATTGCACTTTGGTATTGGTTTTCCACTATCAGCTTTTAAAAAAATAGCCAAACTTTAGAGGAGGTTAACGGGCTCGATATTCTTAAAATTTAGGTCAAAAATAATTTAATTTCGTGAGTTATTTCCCACAAAATCTTATATTTTCACTATTGATAAACTAACCCCCCGATTCTGACGTACAGTCAAAGACGTATTTTCAGTCTTTGCAGAAACTTCTGACTTAGCGAAAACTGTAAAATTTAAATTTTTATTCTGCACTTAGACTGTGTCTAAATCGTATGATAAATATTTTTTAGTACAAACATTGTGAAAATACAGAAGACACACGAATTATCATATTATATGGGTATAGTAATTTTTGACAGATAAGTGATAATTTAATCGGATGAAAATTATCGAATTTATACTGGTTTAGGGCATTGATTATGATTAGAAGCTGTTTAATATGTAAAAGAAATGGACTTAAGGTTAAATATTCAACAATATCATTGTATTTCTATTTTTAAATAATTCAATACAAAGCTAAAATTAAATAAATACAACTGAATTTATGATTTCAAGTGTTTTTAATAATTTATAACTTAATCTTATAATAATTAAATTCAATATTTTAAAATTAAAATTAAAACGGAGGGCGATGAATTTTTACCAAAAAAAATTATCACAGAATTCGGGCAGTAACTTGGAAAAAAATTACCGGAAGAGCAAATTTTTCACGTTAGTGGCAAATATTTATGCTAGAAAATATTTATCACACAATTCGGACAGTTTTAGTCTTATCTGTCAGTAGTCTTAAAAAATTGTATTCGTTAATGGGGTAGATACTCGTTGGTTAGCAAGCAAGCAATTTCCTAGCCAGAATCCTGACTACTCAACCAATTTTATTAAGGAAATTTAAATTTCAAATTATATTTTCAATAGGCTTTTTATTTTTTTTTTTTGCGATTATTTAGTAGAACAACACAAAAATTTGCTGTTTAATTTTTGAAGCCATAAATTTTACTGTAACATCGCAAACATAAACAAAAATTATATGAAAAATGTATTTTGAAATTTGAATTTTCTAGCCGATCGAGTACCTAAATTTTTAAAACTAGATTAAACTTCCTACCATCAAAATATCATGTGACTAAGAGTGTTATAATCCATTCTAGTTAAAAATATTAATTCAACGATTTTTTTTACTATCGATATTTATAAAACTACAGACAACATCGATATAATGACGAAAATGTTCCTATCATTACGCCAAATATGATTCATTTAAATATTAAATTAACTGAAAATGTTGATTATGTTTTTTTAATAATATTAATTCCACATGGCCAATCATCCCTCCCTGACCGCACGCGAGAAGTCACCATCAACATTATTATTATTTCTTTAAATATGGTTCGGACAATTAATATCTTTAACATAATATTAAATTAAAATTAGAAAAGAAAACGTAAAACTAAATTAATATTAACCGAAATAAAAAATGCGTTTAAGAACCATAATTAAAAAAAATAAGACTCACTATATTTTTACTAAGTTTAGAAGAATGATACCCCACCACAAAAAAGGAGAAACGGACCGTTGGTTTCAAGCAGATTTGAAACTATGGGATTAAAAAACTAAGAAAGGAGAAAAAATAAAACAAATAATATAATAGGTAAAAATAAAATTAAATAGAACGCAAATGCGGAAAGAAAAAAAAAATGCTTATATAATGATAAATACTAGATGGAGTAGTTAAGTTGAACAAAAGTCATATAAATATTCCTCGTAACATATAGGTTCAAAAATATTTAGACCACCGTTAGAAAAAGCCAAGCGCAGAGTTTGTTCTATATTAACAACAAAATCGATGTGATCTCTAAAGTTCAGTTCACCGTCACAAACTACCCCAAATTCCCGTATGGCTATAGAACTCTGGCAACATTATCGATGTTGATGGTATACTCTCCACGAATGAAATTTACACGTTTTCTAGAGTATGTATAATGAATTAGCATTTACTCACATTCAGCTCAAGATAATTTTTTGTACAAGAAGGTCATTCTGTAATAGGTTAGCATCGAAAAAATAAGACGAAAAAATAGGCCCAAGATGACAGCCATGCTATACCACGGAAGTGGTATCAAAACGAGCACAAAATAAGCAAATATGGATAATCTATAAATGTGACCTGAACTCTCCGTTTCTTCAGATAATAGTTCCCTCATAGAAAGCGTTGAAGAGCGAAACCAAGTGCCCTGAAGTTCGTGATAATAACATCAACCTCGTTTCCATCTTCTATAACGTTCAAGGTACGAGATTCAAACACGGCTTAATTGGTTGCCGTATAGACCGTCCTTTAAGAAAGCCATGCTGATTGTCTAAAAATAAAATTTTACATTGAAAGTAAAGAGAATCCTGTAAACTAATTTTAAATAACTTAGGGACACTGGCTAGTTTCGCAATTTGCCTATAATGAGAGACATATGATTTACATCCGTTCTTATGGATCGGAATTGTAAAAGAGTGTTTACTTATTGATGGAAATATTCCGTGCTTGAGTTTTGAAACTAAGTTTTAAATCGGGGCCGTCGAAAAAATCATCTTTTAGCTTGATAATCTTCCGCACCAAACGTGTGTGTAGTTTTTAGCAATTGACAAAAAATGTATTAGTATTAGTAATGTGTTATACAGTAGGCAAATAATTTTATAATCAAAAAATAATAAATAAACAGTTAAAATTACAACACATTGCAAATGATAATAAAAAAATCAAACTCTTAATGTTATCGTTCGCGATTATCGTAATACAGGAACGTTTAATACTGTACAAAACTTTTAAAATTTTTAAGTAATTGCATCAAAATTTGAAATTCAGAAAACTAAAATTCGACAAAACAACCAACCATTATTAGCAGATAATATCAGGCAAATGCTATAAAAAACCAAGAGGTATTTCAGTACGGATTAAAGGAGATTCTGTTATTGGGTTTGAATGAAACAAGAAATGTTTTGTTATTGGCTATGAATGAAAATCATTTTTATTGATACATAATTTAGAGGTTTACTGTACTGCAGATTGGCCAAATCACAGGGATGTTCTGTGGGTCTCACCTACCCAGTTAGTTACTGAGTATTGGCATGTAAATACGGAAGCAAGAACATTTTTGTTATTGGCTATATCTTAAACTGCAAACGATGTACCTTTTAAGTGCATTTTCAACATTGTTTTTTGTTGTTACATTTATCGGTTTATTAATATGGTGGCGCCAAAAATTATGACATAATGTTATGAAAGTCGAAACCATGCCTGTTATCAAAAAACTCGTTTTCAGCCATTTTCTTCCATTAATTTAGGATGATAAAAGTAAATGAGACTTGGTGACTGCTTAAACTGCCTAAATCACCACCAGCAATTGCCATCATATTTTCCGGATATCAGGATCTATTGCATTCGATTTCTGTTATTTTAAAACCTTCTCTGAGGTAGTTTCATCTAACTAGTTTGATATGAAAAAATTTAAAATAAGACCCGGGCTTCTATACAAATTAATCACCAAGCAATTTTTCGAAGTCCGGGCCCGAAGCTTTTTTGTCTCCGTATTGACATGCCACTATTTTTTAATCAATGCGCAGGTCATTAGGTAACCAACCGTATAGGTGAGACCCCCAGAACATCTCTGTGATTTGGCCAATCCCCAGTGCAATCAATTCCAATCAGCGAAATTCCGATAGTTTTGTTTTGCAATAAAATGTTTTATCTTTTTTATATTGTACGTATTGACAGACAAACTATAGTATACCCAGGTAACCCGGTATAGTAGTAGCGAATCCTGTATACCTTCTATTTTATTTTATAAGCTAATATATTGATAATTTTTGTGAATTATATTTTCTGTATAATGTTACAAATTTCTTTTACCTACTGTATTACTAATACATTTACATATTTTTTGTTAATTAACAAATTTTGTGTACATTCATGTTTTGTTATTGTAATTTTTCCATTTTGTTAAAATCTTCACATTTGTCCGCACCATAGTATCATAATCAATATGAACAAAGACCAGAGATGTTTCAGCGCTGTTATTCATTGTTACTGAAGTAGTCTGCATCGGGCTTAATATATCGTTGTTGGAGGAGGCTAATGGTTTTGGGATAACAAGAGCAACCGAACTTTACCGAACTTCATCGGTCATTGAAATGAACTCTTCACTTCTTTCGAATCTCGTATTTATGAATTTTTTCCAATTTTTATTTCTTTGGTTGCGCAACTTGTATAAATCAAATTGCCTGTTTTGATTGTTTTTGACGTTACTGATCTGCATCAAACTAAAATTTGAAAAGGTTTTAGTTATTAAATTTTATTTAACAGAACGTTCATTTGCAACAATATAAGGCTCCGCAACAATATAAGGTCATAATATCCGTGTTATCAAAAACGAAATTGATAGTATTTACGAGGGGCTTGTCCGCATGAGTTTTATAGGGCATAAATAGCAACACAGAACACAAATATGATCAATATTGTTAGTTTTAGAATTACCAGCAATGAGAAGTTAAAATTATATGCCCCGCAATAAGAACAGCTCTACCCACAATCAGTAACTGAACCATATTTGCGGAAAACATTATAATCTGACGTAAAATATTCATTACTGTTGAAGTTGTTTGTTAAATTTGTTCCAGTGAGTGCAAAAATCTAAATTGTTCTCTCACATTTTAATTAGCTGTAAACATAAATAAAAAATTTAAGCTTTTTTAGAAAATGAGAAAAAATTAAAGTTGTAGCGAACCTAAATAAAAATTCGGCAAAATTAAATATAGCTTTAGGTTTCAGAATT
Source organism: Nephrotoma flavescens (assembly GCA_932526605.1). Taxonomy (NCBI): domain Eukaryota; kingdom Metazoa; phylum Arthropoda; class Insecta; order Diptera; family Tipulidae; genus Nephrotoma; species Nephrotoma flavescens. Next base: position 112,547,069 of record OW052220.1, on the reverse strand, counting down.
TTAGATTTACTCATTCCGAGTAATTTACACATTTCTGCGTATGCCAATTTTACCTTAAGTCGGTAAAAATACTTACTATCTTGCACCACCTGAGAGAATGATTTGCTATTTTATTTTGCACTTCTACAGCATTGAAGTGTATACCAACTCCCCAACCACCGAGAATTTTAAATATTGATTAATGTACCATTATACATTCTAAAATGCAGAATTTTGCAATAATTTTTATGTTTACAGCGTGTATCATACAAATTTTGAATGCTGTATTTTAAGGAGGAACTAAACTTTTGTATTGCTTCATCCTTAAAAATTAACCATACCACTCCATTAATTCTTTTCATAATTACACAGCTACCAACAGAATAGTGTACAATTTTCCTCAACCCGCTATTCCAGAAAAAAAGTAGTGGTGCAGCTCGGCTAGTCCGTCTCTATACACTATCTGACCCAATTGGTTTATGTCGTATGATCTTAAAGTTAGTTACCCAGCGTAGTCTAGATTATTTCTTTTGTGTTTAAGGTCTACCAAATATGTGTAAGTTGTGTAAGTAAGCAACACTACACTAAAATTGTTTAGAATGAACAAACAATAAATTTGTTTTAAATTTCCATTGGTTTATGCGGTTCTTAAGAAGACTCAACTTGCTTATCATTTATGTCAGATATTACATTTTTTTTGTTGCACTGTAAATCAAATTAGTTTAAATTATGATTGTTGAATCATGATATAATTGGCGCATCTATATTAAGAGCTAACAAATTTATTTTCAAATTAATTTAAAGAGTTTAGATTAAAACCATTAAAGATTACTATTATAATGTAGCTTATATAAATAACCGAATATAAATAACCGAAAATGGACAAAATCAAAAGACGTGCCGTTGCTATACAAAAGCTAAAATCTATTCAAACTGAGCACCATGTAAATCGAAACTGAAATCATAAAAGTTTAAATAAATATGAAATTAATACAAATTAGTCAAAACCAGTGGTTGGTATTGGTACCTATAGATAGACCAGCAACACTAAAAATTAAAGTAAATTATGTTTCAATAAAACAATAAATTAATAGTTTTATTTTTTGTAACCTAAGAATTAATGTTTTATCAACAATTATTGATTACTGTGTTCGGTTCACTAATAAATCTCAACAGTTTCATCTTTCGAGTACCTGTAAATCGTCTATTCAAATATCCAAATAAAACTTTTTTTTGCTTGCAATATATATTTAATTGCCATGTAATGTATATGCATTTCTGCGAAATCATAATTAAAAACACTGTGTATAATGTGCAAAAAAAAATAATTACAAATTTTTATAAAAAACGCAACTATTAATTGTTTTGTTAAATTTATTACATCTGATGTACTGATGCATAAAACATATAATAAATTATTAATTAGATTATGTTCAGTGGATATTAAATATTTATGTTTGTATATAAATTTTAAAATTATGTTAATATATTATCTAATAATTCATTTATATTTGGCATCCATCGGACGTCCAATTAATTAACAAACCAAGGAAAAAGGTAAAATATTTATTTAGAAATCATCTCACTATGAAAATCATAAATCATGAATGTGATGAAAATTTATTTTTATACATAAAATTGTTTTGCTTATAATAAATATATACGGAGGTATTCTAATCTAGTACTACTAAATTATTAAATACCTGTTAATTTAATATAATAAATATTATAAATACAAAATGATCGATTGTAATTTAATTTATGTCATCAAATTTTGAATAATAAATTTTCCACAACGCTAATCAACGTCGATTAATTTACTTTTTTTTTGGTATTCAAGTGATTATAATCTTTAAATTTTTTATTTTAATTCACAAAAAATATTTTATTTTATATATTCAAAACCGCCCATAGAGCTCGAACAAAACAACAAAATTACCATAATATTTTAGCTATTCACTGAGGAGAATACACAAACAAAAATTACGTGAAAATATTTTTTTGGTGTGTTGTACAATGAAATTTTGGTGCAATTTTGATGCAAAACAAATTTCGAAAAGAACCCAAAACACTTTGTACGATGTTTGTCTTTTAGAAATCAGGAAGAGAAAGTTGTGTGTGCTACACACAATACAATTTCATTTTTACATTAAAAACAAATTTCATCCTGTGACAAATTTCGTCATTCAGCTTCGATTGTATAAGTAAAACGCGGTTGGAGGTAGAAAATAAAAATATTAATTCTTAGAATTATACATAATTACATAAACATTATTAATTAATATGTGAACAGTGAATTATAATTTAGTTTGTTTGGAACCCTTTAAAACTAAAGATGATTTAATTTACATTTTTAATTACGATAATTAAAAATCCTTTTATATTAATTATAATTAATCCCGAATCGATCGAACGATATAAGTCTGCAACAACTTATATAAATTCCATTTTATTATCGTAATTTTACTCGATTTCAGAATTGATAAATAGTTTTTGTAATTCCTAAGCAAAATATTTTTACAATATAATTGTTCATTACTCAAAAGGAATTTACTTTAAAATTTTCTCGTAAATTATGCGTTAGTATGTATTTTCTTGAGAATGTACTCGTATGTCATGATATGTACAATTTTATATAATATGGTATTATAGTAAAAAAATATTTTTGTGATGATTACATGAAATTTTTCTGTTAATTAATTTGGCAAGAAATTCGTTACTTTGTATATTTTGACATGTTGCAATGTTGCTTTTGCAATAAAAATTACATGTTTATATTGTTTATCACCGAAGTGTGATAAAATATGTTTAAGCACAGCAACAGTTGTTTCACTGTCTGATGGGCACATGTTTTACAAACTAATTAAGATTAATCAGAATGACAGCTGAGATTTAATTGGATACGCAAAATCTAATTGAAATTATTTTTGACAAATTGGATACTTTAGAATTTTTCGAGAAATTCAGATTAAATTGCTTACGTATACATTGCTTTGGTGCAATAATATTCAAATTTAACCCCTATACAACTCCATTTCTGTTTTTCCTGTTATTGCGCCGACAAGAAATATACTGAAATGTTTTTGTTCGACTAAAGGCTTCGGTTTCCTGATACGACAACTTAAGTTTAATTAATCTCTAAATTATTTCTAAACGCTGTCGTCAATAATTGACGATTTTTAAAACTAGTAATTATTCAATTTATCGCTTTAGATATAAGTAAATATTTTGCTATATCCTTCAGATACCACAGACCTGGTTACTACAACATTTTATATCAAAACGTCAGTTTTAAAGCGATTTTGTAAGATTTAAAATGTGTGGTGATAAAACTTACGTAAATCCTGCTCTAAAAATAATTGGTTATAGAAAAAGAAATCCATTGTTTTTTCGCTAGATGGCTTTAGGGACACATATATCGTGATGTGTTTGTCGCAGCAGACCATACTTATACTCGTTAGAAAAGAGGATTCATCCAAAGATGCACCACGCACTGGAAGGCCTGAAAATCGACCACGAAGCAGTTTTAAACCATTTGCATAAGGCTGACTAAAAAAAAACTAGATTTTAGGCACCGTGTTTTCATAAAGTTGTGCCAATACTGAAGTGAATGGTGACAGGCGACGAGAAATCTGTAACATGCGACAATATCAAGTGGAAACGATCATGGTCGAAGGCCGGTGAAGCAGCTCAAACGGTGGCCATACCAGAATTGATATGGCCTGAAAGGTTTTAGTGCGTGTGTTTGGAGGGATTGGAAGCGATTAATCTATAGTATGAGCTGCTGCCCAATAGCCAAACGGTCAACCCAGACCTGTACTGCAAGAAATTGCTCGAACTAAAGGCAGCAATCAACCATAATGGATTAGAATTGGCAAATATGGGAGGTTTCGTATTCCGGACCTGGCACCAAGCGATTGTCACTTCTTTTTGTGGCCTTAGAGGCCAGTTTTGGAAAAGCGGTGTAATGAAATTGCCTTCTAAATAACAACGAGTTATAGAAAAAAATCCGCACACATTTGAGCCAAAATTACCAACCCGAAATTTCGTCCGTGAGTTATAGAATAACGATTTTAAACGAGAATAATTAACTCCGTGGGATTGAGCCTATTCCAAATTTTCAAACCATATGAAGGAGCACCAAACATTCGGCTTTTATGCAGAAAATTTAATTTTATCTGTTGATTTGGAAAACTCAAGCATTTTGGAGGAAACATTATTCGTACATTAAATTACTTTTAATTTTTAAAATAATTTTCGAGGTAGCTGTCAATATTTGAACACATTAAGTTCTCTAAGGAGCTATTAAAAATTTAATAATCTAATTTTAAATGTAAGCGCTCTTATCACATAACCTTTCCAACTCAAAGTTTTGACAATAATCAACCCAAATTTTTCTAATTAATCAACATTAACTGGATGGATAAATTCTCAATTCAAAATAACAAGGGTTTTTGATTTGAATAGATTTCACCTAATGTTATAACATTATTTATAAGTCAGACGCAACGATTAAAAGTGCAGGGTCAATCACCGTAATGAGCATGAAAATAATCTGCCGAAATATGAAATTGACTGAACCTAAAGAATCGAGGTACACCAAATGCCTTTGATGATTTTTGCCTTTGAACGAATTACCACTATGTTTTCCAAACTCCATTCATGAATTAAAAAGTTAATATTTAATTCCTTTGGGGATGTTGCCAATATATATTAAATATTATATGATTATAGAATTACCTTTGGGAACTAGACAACCGAAAATTACTGTCAAATATTTTGTATACCTGATTTTAGTGGCTTTATTGCGATTTTAATATTTGTATATTACTATTAATTTACAATAAAAAATTAATTTTAACGACTAACATGCTAGTCGTCTGAATTAGTTTGTCACAAAATTAAAAATTAAATACGAATTACACTGCAGTGTGCAGATGATCGCTCTCTTTTCCCTGGGCATTTTTAGATTTTATTTACGGCATTGCATCACTGGACTATTAACATGCTATTTAAATTATCAATTCGCAAATCCAAATTAGTTAACTCCTTGTCGGGGCATTAAAACAAATCCACACAAAATTTCTTGTCCAATCATCAGAAATTAGATAAAGTCAATTTAGCTCACCATAAACATGATTTTTTAAATGCGATATTTATTGGGATATAAAGCTTTTAAAATTGGAAATATTTCGATTTGTATGTTTTGTGTGTAAAATTCACTGTGTAAAATGATGCTCAATGAATGTTTGGTCCAAAGTATTCCGTTGTGAAATGACATTATCAAAATTTGAACCACTACGAAAAAGATAAATGTTCAATGTCTTTCAAGTTTGTCAAGAACCTCAGGACTTGAAAGACACAATAAAACTGGATGTGTGTTCAGAATGCTTGATCTCTTACAATACGGGACCGAAATTAAGCAATTTATTTATTTCAAATTCATACGATCTGATCTTGTTTGTCATGAAAGCTTCAAATACAAGTTTTTATTTCTTTAGTTCGTAATAATTATATACCAAACATATGAACATTTCATTCAAAATTCTGATTGGGCTTTCCAAGTAATTCAGTTTACGTTTAGCGATAACAGTGACTGATTTTTTTCAAAATTTATTCCGACGCTTCTTTCTGCCAGCTATTAGTGGAAAGATGAACCGCACTATTAAGAGATGGTTTACTGTTCACAAAACCGCATGTCATCTCCAGTGAAGTACGAGTCGTTATCAGGTTCATTTGTTGTAGGTTGAATTAACTCTTGACAAATTCGACAGTTCGAAGCCACTTGATCGTTTTTTCTGTCAGTCGACGCAAATCAGCACAACTGCTGAGTAAAATGGAGAATATGTCCCAATATATTTTTGGTATAGAAAAAACCGGAACTGCCTACGTATATTTTCCGTACAACAACCCAATTATAACGAAAAACAAAACCAATTATTACCCAGTTATTTGATTTAAAGTTATAGCAAGACCCAAATTAGATATTAAACTAACACCGAAATTAGATCGCAAAACAGAATTTATTGACACACAATATAATTTGAGGTTGATGGCCTAATCAAATGTTTTAATAAAATGATTTGACCTCCAATTATTCTTGGCCAAGCTCTCAGTTATTTAATTTAAACCTATATACCGCAGAACCCAACTCGAAAATCGGAACAAAATCGAAGTTAGAACGCAAAACAAATACTATTGTCTTACAAATGATTTTCGGCTCACTGGTGTTGCAAAAGCTCTATTAAAACTGTAAATGACTTATTTTGTGTTCTAATTTCTATTTAGTACGATTTTTAATTTGAGTTTTGAGTTGTGTCCAACATTTTTAATGGGCATTTTATTAGACCATAATGAGCATTTAATTATTTGTATTTCAATACATTTCGTTCGATTTTCAATTCTGATACTGCTTGATTTGAAATTGGCAAACATAATGCTTTATCTAAAACGAGCGAATCAAATAATTTCAATGGAGCATTTAATTAGTCTTTAATTTTCCAATTGTTTTTAATTAATTTTTTGATACGCGTTCTTCAAATTTTTTCTAACGTTAGCGGAACTCATCGTTTTAGTTGGAAGAGTTGGAGATCAAACTTTTAACAGAGCTTTTAATTGTCCTATTATTACCCTATAATTATCAACTTTATTCCTATTGTTTTAACACCTAGGCCCAGCAAACAAATTCTAACCACAACGTAGAATTCGATTCTGCGACCGTAAAAAGTTTGTTTAAAAATTTTAACATTAATCTACACGAAGAACACTTGTTTCTCAGAAATTAGGAAAATTAAAATAAATAATCGTCGAAATAAACGATCACTAAACGAAGACTATATAGACGATTGTTTTACTATACACTAAAATAAAATAGTTGACAAAAGATATAAAAATCCGAAAATATAAATATATGATAATAAGTTTAAAAAAAGCCAAATAATATGAATGAGTTTTTAGGCTGTTGAAAACCTGATATATGTATATAGCTCCGTAAATAATTACAAAACAAAACAATTATACAATTTAAAACCCGATGTATCAAAAACCGTTGTTTTAGGGCTTATTATTAAAATTCGATAGGTTATTATGTTGAAGCGTTTTATATTTGGTGAAAATAATAGAATTTATTTTTGTAGTAACCAACTACTGCAATGCAGCTTATTGAAACCAGCTATAAATACGTACCAAATTTTAGTTACATCATCTTATAGCGTAAATTGAAACACCACATAATTTGAATGTACTACTCAATACTATGGTTCTCTTAAGCCTGGTTTTCAAAAGCCTGGTTTTAAAAACCTGGTTTTCAAAAGCCTGGTTTTTAAAAGCCTGGTTTTCAAAAGTCTTTTTCAAAAGCCTGGTTTATCTAAATCCTGGTTTCAAAATCGTGGGTTTTAAAAACATCTCTATTTTAATTAATTCAGGCCGGCCTGAATTAATCAAAATAAAGATGTTTGTAAAAACCATGATTTTGAAAGCCAAGACCGAAGATAAGGTAAACTTGAGAAATTAAAAATTTAAGCAAATATTTAAATTCATAGTCAAACTAGTGCCATCTATTGAAATATAAATGAACTAAAATTTAAAATTTTGTTCGTTAATTGGTGGTAAAATTGTTGACAGAAAATTGTTTTAAAAAATGCATGTTTTAGAAAATGCACCTAGACACTTTTTGTTTAGTTATTTTGCTTTAAATTAATCATTTTAGTTTATGTTTCGCTAAATATTTAAATACATTTTTATTTTTGTATTAAAATTTATTTTATTAATAAAAATATCCCTAAGATGGCATTCTTTATCAAATAAAATCAAAAAATTTTTGTTCAAATTATAACCATAAACAAAATTATATTAAATTTTAAACCAAAGCGGGGAAAATTATAAATAATACGTAAAAAAATACGTCCATTTTCACAAAAATGTCGCAACAGTCAATTTGCGATGCTCGGCCAAAAAATTTAAGGTTAGAAAAACAAATTTAAAAAACCAGGTTTTTTTTAAAACAGGTTTTTTTTGGTACGAACCAGGCTTTTAAAAAAATGATGTTAAAAAACCAGGCTTTTAAAAAAAAGTTATTTCAAAACCAGGCTTTTGATGCTATCAGGCTTTTGAAAACCAGGTTTTAGTAGGGCACCCACATAATTTATGTAATTTGTCTTGAATTTCGCTGACGAAAACCTCTTAAATGATTGATTGATTGTTTCATCAAATAAACCACTGAGCCTGAATTGTGAACAGTTTACAGGCAACACGTCGTCAAATAACCGATGGGCACCGCCCAGTGAAGATGTACCGCAAAAATTAAGAATTTTATCTCTAATTTGACAGATAAAAACCCGAGGTCTTTATTAAGTTGATGTACTGACGTAAACTTAAACTACAATATCTGGAATATAACTGCGATAATAAACCAATTAGTGATGCTAGTGAAGATAGCAGAAAAATTCAGCAGGAAAAACTGCATTATTGACCTCCTTTGTATGCATTGGTAGAAAAATTCAGTAGAAATTTTTTGTTGTTTTTGACCTTTTTCTGTAGAAAAACTGAATTATTGACGTATTTAAAATAATTGTAGAAAAATTGACTCAATTTTCTTTATGTAAGCAAGTTTTCGGCCGAAATTCGAGTAGGTTGTAATTGTTTACTATCAAAATGCATTTATATAAGCACAAGGTTTTAATAATAAATTAGAAGTAGAAAGTAGAAAAAATGTCCAGTCTTAGGGTTTAAAAGGTCCGCCAATTTGTTGATTTATATAAGTTCTGCACTCCTATGTTTATCTGCCGAGCGAGTATGACAACACGAATAGGTAATATCGCATTTGTCACAATTACTGCTCCAAAATTATTTTCCTTGTTATTATATTATTATTACGTGAAAGAGACGAATCATCCTATAATTTGTTATTCAATAATTTATTTTCGAAATTCAATAAAATCGATGAAACTTGTAATCGCAATATTAAACAGAACCGTTTATTAAATATTATTTCTTCGTAAAACATAACCACACGCATTTTAATATTATTCTCCGAATAAACCTTACCTGGAGACCTACTACGAATAATCTTCATAATTATCGTCTAAAGCTGTTTTATATTATAAATTGAATCCACAGTAGCAGTTCATCTCACAGCGGTTAAATTGATTTGATATATTTCTCTAAGAATAATGAGTGATGATTATCTGGCGGCGCTGCCTATACTTATCTATTTGTATATAGTAAATATTAGACGTTGTGGTACCAGTAAAATATAAACACTTGAATTTGGCAGAGTTTTGAAACCTTATATTAATTTACAGCAATTAATAATCGCGTTGACTTAGAAATAGAGCCAAATTTATTCATAATTATATGCAAACATGAAATTATGAATAAACATCCCTTAAAATTCATATAAATAATCGTATATAGGAGGGAAACCGGCTGCGAACGATAGAAAATCTTAATTATCCAACATGCACTATCTCTTGTCATTATATATATATTTTAAAATAAGCATGCATACATACTCACAGAATAAAAAATAAACACTGCCTGCCTCCCCAGCTGATTTTCCCGTTATAATTAAATTTAAAAAACCAAAAAAGACAAAATAAAATATCTCAAGAAAAACAAGAATTCCTCTCTTCTTCTTGATCGCGTAGACTTCTTACATCGCATATATACATAAATTCGAAATAAATAAGAAAACAAAAATCCGGTTCAATAATATAGAATAAAACAAGGAAAAACTTTAAACAAAAAATGTAAATATCCGATCGTATTTAAGTATAGTATATCCAAGACACAAAAAAAAAATAAATGAAAAATTATGATCACATATGATCACATTCGCGCACACGATATTATACAATTCTTTTTGCGCTTAAATAATGTCACCTTTTGATCATTTTTTTTTTGTATATTATTTAGCTTAATTTCCGCTGATACAAAAATATTTTATTATGTATGTTCATGATCTATATACTCGTACTCGTATATATACACACATGATCATAAGAGTTAAAAAAAAATTATTTATATATAACGCCAAATAGATGGAACCATATGACAACAAAAATGTTTTTTTTTAATATAAAACGAACGTCTGAAAAGTGAAACAGGCAGCTGAATTTTTATAAAAATAACATACGATGATCAACCATGATCGTTATACTTACAGTATTATTCTGACCGGCATTTTTATTTATTTTTTGTTGTATTTCAATTTATAATGAATTGAAAATATAAACCGACCGACGGAGGGATATCTTTGTATATATATAGATAGTCTTGGATATATAAGTATACAGTTTGAAAAACGGTTTTTTAAAAGTTAATTTTGATAGTGATCTTTTTTATGATGATTGTGATCGTGTTAATAGTTTTTTACTACTATATATATGTTTAATGAGGGTGGCCTTTTGTATCTCTATATATCCGTGTGCGTATACGATTTATAAAGACATTTAGCTTAATGAACTGGAAATGATGCGTAATTAAGTTAAGATTGGTCAATTAATGTAACGATCAAAATCTGTCAAATATCATTTTACTTACATGTCACAGCGGGAATTATATTGGTTTTTTTATAATTACCGAAACATGTGAAAATATATCATTAAATCTGTTACAGATGATAATTGCACACTGTTTAAGAATTCTGATCGCGAATTTTATAGATCATGTGATTTAACCATCACTGTTTTATAATTTTAATTAATTTTTATATCTAGTCCACTTAAGAACGCGAGAGATGAGATAACACATAACAACAGAAACTTCTTTATAATTTTCTCATCAATTCCATAAACTTTTTTTTTGTATATGCCGTACTTACATATTTCTTGTGTTATTTCACAGTAATTGAATTGAATTGAATTAATCAATCGCGACTTTTATATTACATATACTAAGCACACACACTCGATACAACAGCAGAAAATTGTATATCATCAGAAAATTGATTAAATAATGTATGAGGCTGCAACAATATAAAAAAAATCGTGTCAAAATGAAATCTTGAAAATTGAGTTATTAAATGAAGTGAAAAATATATTTGGAATTGTTGTTTGTGTAATTTCATTTATATTTGTGATTATCGATTATATTTGATCAATCATTCTTCGTATTGCCATAATTGTGTGTTTAAAAAAATAATTTATAAACATAAGCTGATCGAGTTTATAAAAATATTTTTGCTGTTCCCGAGTACCTATATATAGATGACATGTGAAATTTTTAGGAATTGATCTTGTTTGTTTTTAAATATGAGCTGAATTTGAAAACGCCTGTTATAAATATTAATACCTATTTCCCATCAGGTATATCGGCTGAATCTGTTACCTTCGAGAATTGTCCGAATTAATTACCACAATGGGAGTCGACACAGGTAAACATATCACAAAACACACTTTGCTGTGAATAAAGCTTAACTGAATTTTATGAAAAATTAGAATAGGACTTTAATAGAATTTTAAAATAAATATACATTTCTCTGAGCACAAAGACAAAGTGTCTTTTAAATAATATTTCAGATAATGATAGTAACGATGTGCGTTATAAGCTATTAAAGTTTATTGATAACTTTAAAAAGTTTTCAAAGTGTTTTATCGGGCGAGAAACTGTGCTTATATATTTAGGGTCTTTCAGGATTTTGCGATCGGCAAAATTAAGATTAAGTTGTTTTCTTCCATTTTCTTCCCAATTTGAACTCATTACCGGTCTCATTCAATACGGGTATTTCGAATACCGATATTCCGAAATACCAACCATTTGTTTAATACCGATTTCGCGCCGAAATTGACATTTGTTTAAAATGTTTAGTTTTTGTTTTTCATCTAAAACATTAACATGAAAATATGTTTTCTGGCAACTACTTGTAAATCCTACTCCCATGCCTTATATTCAAAAAGGATATTGTTTTATGCACATTTTATTATTCTTGTAAGAAAAGTAAATGAGACTACAATTAAAACAATTTATTCTCGTCTCTCTCATCCTTTATCATCCTTCGAATAATACAAACCCTTTCTCTGTTTTTCGACGTGTTAGTTATTCTACATACCGCTCATTTATAGCTTGATTAAAAGAGGGTCTTCGGTTGTGAGCATAATTTCGTTTCTGACCCATAATATTCGTGAAAGTCCATAGTATTCGGAGATATGGATATAAATGAAAAGCAAGAGGCCTTAGTTAACTGTTTGCTAGAGTAACAATTTCTATTTCGTCAACTAGGAAATTTTTACGGCCAATTTTGCTTTTGGCAAGAAAAATCCTAATCGGTTGTGAGCACCCTTCGAAAATTCGAGGTTTATTAATTTTAAAGGCAAAAATAACAAAAAAATTTTTTTTTTAATTATTTTATCAGCTGCTTCATCTACCAAGCCAGAAACACAAAGTTTGAATGTGAATTAGCTGGAATGCATGTCACCGCACTTGGTAGGTGCAGTTGCCTTCTTTGTTTACACTTCTTCGGATGGGAGATAGCTGCTTGCATAGCGGCTTTCTCCTTTAAAGCGGCAACGCTTCCTAAGGAAGTAAGCATGATACTTTGCATCTGTTTACGGCCACGATTTGAATGCTTTATTGGTGATACTGCTTGCAGGGTACCAATTTCGTTCAAGACTGATAAACGACTCGTTGAAGAAGATGTAGATGTGGAAGGTTTTGTTGCGATGACCACTTCTACTCCATATGATGCTGGTCCTCTTTATCAGTGCGATAGATGAATATAGATGAATTTCGAATGTTCTGAAGACGGATTTAATGACTTTGGGTGTCAATGCCAAATCAAGAGTGTTACAGGCAAGGCCAGCAATATGACGAATCTCCATTAATTAAAACATCGAGATGAGAATTGAAAATTTTAGATCGAGAGAGCAAGTTTGTATGATAAAAAGTCCTACCTTGTTGGCGTTATTTTTTTGCCATGTAGAATACCGTGACTTACAATATCTTTTTGGTCCGAAAATAGACACAACCATAGTTTGTGACTACAGTGTCGCGGAAAAGAAACAATATGGACTGCATTGGCAAGAACCACTAGCATAACCGGCAGTTCTATCAGAAACGTTGTCAAAGAAGATGGTCTGCATTTTTTTCGCGAAAAGAAAGAATGGCGGTAGACTGTTGCTAGCAACGCTTACGATTAAGGTCCTTATCATCATCGTTCCTCTTTCAGCGGCTTCAAGTTTTCCGACACGTTGCATACCCTTCATGGCCAATTTTTGTCAGAACCGTTGAAAAGCCGCTTTCATCTATGTTGTAGATATTCGTTGCTTCGATGTAAGACCAATGTTTACCAGCTTTCTCGTCGTCATTCGAAATCGGCGGATATTCAAATTCACGTTTCTTCGCGAATTGGTACGCTAATTCACGCAGCTCGTTGATGTTGAGGCCGTAATAACGGTTGACGTACTTCAAAATATTTTGGACAATATCTCTCTCGTGGATCGGTTTGAAACCCTTTAAAAACATTCCAATTGAGCTCAAAACTATTTTCAAAGAAGGAGATGAAGAGCAAACATAAACTCACCATATTTGATGAAGTCTGGTTGCATTCACGAACGAAACCCAACACCCCAACATCTCTTTCGTTTTATGCAGGTTGCGTTGCAAAGTGCTCCGCGGAATTCTTTAAAGCAATTCTTATTCTTAAGCAATCCTTAGTAGCATGAACCAGTGCATCAAAATCAATTGAAGCTGATTCAGTGGTCTTCTTCAGGGTTGTCATTGTTTAAATGCCTTAAAATACGTTAAAATGCTAATAGAATATGTTATGTCATAAACGATGATATCTGACAGTTTTTCAATCAAACAGACGCTTAAACTGAAAAGGAGGGTGCCCACAACCAGCTACATTTAAATAACCTGTTTAAGATTATTCACTTTGATTTATCGCAATTTTAAAACAATGGAAAATTACAATTGCGTTAATTTTTACGGACTTTTTTCAATGTAATCGGGGCTAATGAACAAGCTTGTTCACTCACTTCGATATTAACTCGAAACTGCGTACTGTCAAAATACAGTATGACAGCAATCAAATCCGCCATATTTGCATTCTGTCAAACGTTATGCAGGGGTGCCGACAACCGGAGAGTGCCCATAGCCGAAAACTGTCCCCTAATATTTTAATTTTCTTTGAAAAAACAGTGTTTTTCAAAAGTAAAGAAAATTTTAGAATGAAGAACTAGAAACTGATTAGAAATAACTTCGTCTATCGGATCTTAACTATTATAAAATCCTTTAATATTTTGCAATATTTTTTAAAGCAGTTTACAATATCCATATAAATATTATAAATATATCCATAAACATTTTATTCGGATATCTGAGAAATGAATGAAGTTTGAGTTGTGTCGCTCTTGCAGAAAATGAGCGACATAATCATGAAACTGAATTATTATATTTGTGAAGACTTGCTTACACTATGCGATTTGCCTGCAATATTTATAATACTTTATTGTCTGATATAGAAATTATTTTGAATCTAAATAGACCAATATTTCTTAACAGCAAAAAGTATTGTACCAAAATATTCCAAATAAATCGGATGGTGTGGAATGCCCTTTAAACGATCGTCTTCTAAAATTATTCGTTTTAAAACGTTGTCGTTCTTTCTAAAATTATTCTAAGAATAAGGGAGAAGAATAGCTGCCACCTAGAAATGCAACTGTTCCTTTGTTCGAGATCGGTTGTCCAGAGGTATCATAAAACAGTTTTTTTTTCAACTTTTGTTCACATATTTACCGATTTAGCACTTTGATCGTAACACAGTGATTGTTAAACAAAATATGGTATTTTCATAAAAAATTTAACGTCTTATATATAAAAATTTTTGATTACTTTACTAAATGATTTAATGGAATACATAATTCGAGGAATTACACACTAATAGGATTTAAACTAATTACCCAAACAACACCTACACATTTTCTTAAATAAGGTTACATTTTCACCGTAAGCATTTTGTCGTACCATTGTGAAATGTAAAAAGTGTAACAAAGAAATTAATACGGGTCGTGGATAAACCAATGGGCTTTGCAATTGTGTCACAACACAAGGGAGAATTGGTACGTCTGTTGAACTTAGAAAATCATTAGAACCCTTTAATTTGAAATTCCGTAATTTGCCGAATCCAATCGGCAAATTGCAATGAAACACGCAAAACTAATTCGGGTATCAGTCACAAAAGAGTTATTGCATAGTGAATAAGGTTTGTCTTACTTTTGATGAGTGGGCTTAACGCTAAAATATATACGTTATTTAAATTTCAAAAAGAACTGCTGGATCGATTTGGCTATGTGGCTATGTTGCTGTCATTGCACTAATCGATAGAAACTTTGTGTCGTATAGATGCAACTTTTTTGAATGTTGTGCAACTTTACCGTTAATGATAAGTAAGTTGGGATTAGGACCCTCAAATGAATGGTCAAAAGAATAGTTAGTTAGTTCTCAAAATTAGCCAATCTTCCAACTGGCTTATTGTTTGAACGTCTGACTAAATTGGCTGCCTTAGCAAATATAATAGTTAAAAATAACAGTCAAAAGAAACGGCTGTTGAAATTGAGCCTGATGTTGATGATAAAATAATTTATCCCACAAAACCAGCAAAGCTCGCATTACAAGATTAACTAAATATTTCCATTCGCAATAGGATGACAAAAAGTTCAAGGCAGAAAACTATAGTTCACGAAAGCTTCGGAAAAATTGTGAAACATGATGGCTAGCTCGGATAATGATGGCGTACGTGGCAATCTACAAATTATATTTAAATATGTACTCACTATACTACCTATACCTTGAATAGGAGAAAGTCTTTTCTGCGTCAGAATTCTTTTCAAGCTGACCTCACCTTTTCGAGCTTAAGCGTTAAGGTTTTTCAAGTATATTGTAAATTATATAACATGAAGATTAATTGTAATTCCAGTGCAAAGAATACATGAGACGAAATAAACATGAATTCCACTATGCACTTTAGATTTTTAGATAAAGCAGTTTACATTTTGCGTCGCTGCCATAATACGGTTATTAATACCGATATCTCGATTAACGAAATAAAATATAGAAATATAAATAGCATTAGCATGATTTTTAAATAGTCCGACCTAAATTATTAACTTCTAGGTCGTCGTTGTACGTGAGTAGTCTGTTGCTGCTTTCCCATATAAAATTTGAATACTGCATCGAATTTTCGACCAACGTTCTTCATTCTGCTTCAGAATTTTAGCGTAAGGATTTGTTGTGTTAATCCATTAGTATGAAAAATTTGGTTTGAAGATTTTTGGAAAAATTCAGTTGCAAGGCCAAGTTAACGGATTATTATATATTTCTGCCTCCGAATCATGTTTCAAAAATAAATCGTTTTAGTTTAGTTTAAATACGTCTGTATTATATCTTAACGGATTAAACAAATATATTGTTCTGCAATATGGAGAGAAGACTTTTACTAGAGTAAATCAAAAATATCTCTGTATAAATGTTTTAAACAAATTTCAACCCGCATTGATTCCAAAATATCGCAAAACCATGTACTAGCTATATATGTATAAGGAACTTAACTCTCCAATTATCAACCCCATGACCACATTGCCACTACTGCAGTAGTGTTATGTTAGTACGAAATCTTCGAGTTATCTGCCATATAGAGAGTTGAATTTTAATTACATATTGAAAATATGTATTGTATCAGCGGATTGAAATCCGCGTTTGGGTTCGTTGAATGTTGATTGAAGACAATACTTGAATTTGTTCTACCTTCGTTCGCTTACAGCCCGAATATGCCAGCCACGTGATCTCCGCATCACAGCATTCAGATAAAACGAATTGAGACAGGGCCATGGTTGGGCAGTTTCAATGTGTCATTTGTTCTCTGTATTTTGATTCTCTTCGCTTATTATTGTTTAAGCGCACAGTAAGTAACACTTAGCATTGGATGAGAAAATAATAATATCAGTTGTTGCTAAGGAAACACATCAATTGCTATCTGGCGTTATGGAATGCCGAACCATACTCGAAGAAACGTTCTCTTGTGGAACACCCCGTGCCTTGAGAGCCATTGAAATTGAGCCAATAACTACTAGATTGTTCATTCATTTGATGATTTACACTTCTATAAAATTTCTTATAGTTAAATTGAAAGTTTGAAAAGATCCCAGAACGTGCAAAGATGGTTGTAGTCTTTAAATATAGGGTACAATTAATTTCAAGAATTTCATTTACTATGCGGGCGAATACTGACAAGCTGTTTTTTACGAGAAATGTGTCGGAACATTCATATTTTTTTTGATAATAATTATAAAATAATTTAACATTATAAAACAATTTAAAAATTTAATTTATAATTAGAAACAAATAAAAAAATTTTAATAATAATTTTTGATTAATTTGATTGCCATTCACCCTACTTTTAAATATCCCACCACACTTCCGTAAAATTGCGTTTAAGGCGATTAGTTCAAAGAATTTTGATCAAACTCAATTTAAGAAATAAATTCGCTAACATTGTGGAAATATAGTATTTTGTTGTACATTCTCAATGTGTTCATATACCATATAACATCCATCAACTTCAAACTCGATGAAGTGATTAATGTGTTAAGATTTTAATTAAGAAGAGTCGATATTATTTTTTAGTGCACAATTTAATGTTGATTTCGATTGAAGGAAAAATGTTACACTGAGAGTAAAAATGGTACTCCAACTGCTGCCAACATGTTCCATTGAAAAGAAAAAATACCACAAGGGTAATATTTTCCTACACCCAGGGTTTCTTGATCGAGAAAATCATTTTTAACGCCATTTTTTCTATACTTTTCAAAACAAAATATTTCCAAGCAATGTTAGTTCGTTATTCATTGTAAGGATGGATAAAACAAATATATTGTTTTGACATTAAAAAGCGGAGTAGTTCATTTCAGTTTCATTGATTCAAAATGAGGGTATAAAATGAGGGTACTATTTTTAGAGTGGGGAAATATCAATCGAAATCAACATAAGTAAGAAATTTTTGGTGTTATGGATGTTGAAAACTAAGTCCGATCTAAAAAAAAATAAATCGAAATGAGCATGCAAAATTCACGTCTCCAAAGACGACCATTGATGAATTAAATTGTTAAAGGTGCACAATTTATAAATATGTGTGTTCAATTTATGAATTTATAGGAAAATCCTTTAGATAGTTGTTATTGACTTTGAGGCATAACTTGCACAATTCAGATTTACGAATATGCGTGAAATGGGGAAAACAAATTATTTCTTTAGATTTACTTTAAAAATATTGTTTTTCATAAATTTTATTTAATTTGTGAATACATTTTTTATCTGGTTATAAATGTGTATATAAATATCAAATTGGGATGATTTAGGCTTTCAATATTATCGGTGCTACACAAAAATCTCATTGAATTAACGATTTCCTTTTACGATGAAAATGTCATGATTTTGCATTTTTTAATATTTAGGTATTATTGCACTCCACACCACTCACTTAATCTATATATGCCTTCTTGAAGTTAAACCTTTCAAGAAATTGGGTGGACAAAATATTTTAGCGGCAAGTTTAGAGTTTGAAATGTCTTATATGTAAAACGGATCCTATCTTTAACTTAAAAAAAAATCTGCACCGTACGATTGAATTAAAATATCTCGCAATGTGTAAAGTGGGGTAATCATATTATACCTTATAACAACAATGGGTTAAACGGCATCGGAACTAGCTAAAAAATTGTCATTTAAACATGAAATATTTTTTTTACGCTATTTGCCGTAGGCACTTGGCGAAACACACTAATACTTAATAAACACATTTTATTAAACACTTGTTTTTTATTTCGCAAAATTATATTTTTGAATATTTTAATTAAAAAATTTGTTCAAAAAGTTTAAAAAATCACTCGATCGATTTCGACTTGTTACGTCATCATCAGGAGTATTTACTCCTTTTTGAACACATTTTTTAATTAAAATATTCAAAAATATAATTTTGCGAAATAAAAAACAAGTGTTTAATAAAATGTGTTTATTAAACATGAAATATTTGTTCTTTGTTGATATGAAAGCTGCATAGTTGGGTTGTTGTTTTCCACGCGACAATAATTTTTTGTGGATGGAATGAACACGTCAATGCAAATCGTTGTCGTATCATTTTAAAATTGATTTTGTATTGTTGCAAAAGTGTTATTTGATTCATGGAATCTAACATCCTCATGTTTAAAAAACTTTAAAGGCCTGTAGTGTCCATCTGCTACTCTTCAGATTCGTTGGGAATAATACTTGAGCGTGGATGAGTTCGAGAATCGATTTCTTTATTTGTACATATCTATTTCTAAGTGTTTTTTGTTTTTGAGAAATTGTTTAGGGACTGGGAAGTTGTTTGGAGAGGTTTCGTTTAAATTGTTAGAATGGACGGGCTTTAAGGGTCACGTTTTTTGAAATGCTAACTTCAAAGTTATCCCTGGGGGTTTGATTATCCAATCCTTCAGTATTATAAAGTGAGATTCGTTGCAACTACCAGAAAAATGGTGGGAAATGATGTAGGGCCGCATTTAATTTTCTTACGAAGCTTGGAACATTCTTTCTTGGATTTTCGATTTCTCAATAGTGTGCAATTCCGAAAAATTAAAAATCACTTCGTTGTAAGCGATGATATTAGATATATACACATTGCACGGGAACTTCTAGACTTTATATTCCAAGCAACTAGAAGCTTTGAAGGTGAAAACTAGATAGTGTTGTTTTTCTGAATAATTTAATCATCTGTTTTTCTGAATAATCATCAAGTTGAAGTTTCCTAGCACAACCAAGTATTTCAAGGTCGCCGGTATTTGGCAATACAAATTCAAAAAATGGCAGTAGACCCCAGAACTTCACGAAAATAACTTTTTCCTTTAAAAACTATACTATCCAAATGTGTATCATTCAAAACAAGATCGTGTGTGATGTACTGATTTTATTAATCCAAATATTAAGTTAGTAATCTGAAACCAAGAAAGATAATGTGGCGAACATTGCCAGTATCATTTATTGTTGATACCTTAAAACATCAGCAATTATTTACATTTTCACTAAATTGAATTAAACAAGATGTAATCGAAATATTTCTTATACCACGCAGGTATATTAAATAGAATATGGATAAACAGTCACGGTATACACAAATTAACACTTTACGGTCCATAGTTTTAATATAAATGACTGAATATCGCTTGAACGTTTAGTCACGGTGTATTCCTCAATTCTTTTAATATTTTGCGCACACGGAATATTCATTATTTCATTGTTAGCCGTGTGAATCTGCTTAGTATTTTTTTTTTGAAATCGTACACGATATAACTGCTAATAGTTATCACTATATATGCATAAAAACAACCCGTATATATGTATGTACTCGATATGAAATCTACGAGCATATTCCCTTCCCTTCAATTTCCCGCTTTCAAAAATATTTAAACAAAACATATGAGCACTAAATGCATGGCGCTAGTTATGTTTATTTTACATATATAAACATCTGTATAACGTAAACACTATGCGTGTACATTATGCATCATATATGTTATACAACTATAAATAATTTAAATATTTTTGTTAAAAGCACACGGCGCAATGTACCAACCAGCCGCATTAAATCAACTCGCACAATTGCAGCATAACATTTTTTTTCTATATAGCTAGAACATAAAATTCGAACACAAATTTGACAATTAGCTAAACTGTCGTCATATCATGCATTCATTCGCATACATTTCATTCCATACAACTAAAATAGTTTTAAAATTAAAAGATCATTAATTTAATTTTTTTTATTTCGTTGAAATAATTTCTTCTTATTTGTCCGCTGCGCGCGTCTTCTACATACATATATAAAATTGGAAACAATTGAAATTGTTTTAACATTTAAGACGAATAGAAGAGTTTTTATAACAATCAAAATATTTACATTTTCATTGTTATTCTATTTTGTCTAGAAGTGTATATATTGGAAAATCAATATACTTATATACGTGTGTGTATGGACTTCAAGTTTTATTTACTTCAAGTGTGAAAAATATGATGAATGAGCTCTATTGATACGTTGATTGAATCATAATTTATTAGAGCTTCGTGTAGGAAATTCGTTGTGAAGTGCGCGACTAATCTTTATCGTTTTGAATTTTACCCATTTTCTAGATTATCTGCACATTTTCCATACCTACATTGCGTGTCGAATTATGATTGTATATATTCAGTAGCATGACAAACCGAAATATGACAGGACATTATATATAAAATAATGTATATTTCCTTAATTAATATTCCCGGCAAATAGAAATTATTTTTCTTAAATTTAAAATGATGTAATTTTTTTATGTATGCTCGTGTATACATGTGTATGTGTGAAATGTGCGAAGAATTTTCAATCGCCGCCGGCATGTTTTATACATATAAAAAAAATTTTAATTAAATTAATCGAATATATACATACAACGCGGCTATATCGCAATTATTTGTTAATTTTAATTGAAATTTTAAAAAAAATAATAAATGAAAGAGAAAAAATTTGTAGGCGGTGGTTTCTAAATGACCAATTGACCTAACTATTTTTTATATACGAGTCCGTGGCTATAAGAAATGTATACACTGTGCGTTTACAAAACAGTTAAGAAAATATAGGAAAATTTTAAGAATGTGATAGAATGAATGATGATGCTTGTTTATTTTTCTATTTCGTATGTATATTTTTAAAAATATAAAATTAAAATTAAATTTATTTATTTTTTGTTGTATTTTATTGTTAATTTGACAAAGTTGAGAAAATGAAGTAAATTTTAAGAAAAACATTCAGTTGAACGACTTGAATTTGATTTATATAGTATTGTGTTTGTTTGAACTGTAAATATTATTTTCAACTTGGGTTTCTGATTTATTTATTGCATGCGGAATTATGTTGTACATACAGATAAATTAATTTATCGACTCGTTAAAATATTTACGCAGGCGATCAACATTGGATTAGTGCCATCGACTATACGGCTCCTAATCCTAGTTAAGTTTTTTTTTAAGATATGTGCATATTTTTTTATTATAATACGCAGGTGCTAATCTCTTTAAATCCCATAAAAATTAGAAACATGTGGATATTTTTGGTCAATATACTGTCAAAATTCTAACATGGCTGGTTTAAGGCCATTTGATATGTACAAGTCAAAATAGGATTTGTAAATTTAAATCCAGACAAAATGTTCATATTTTGTATATACTTGTACGAAACAAATTGCTTCATAATTTTACAATGAGATCCGCATAAAATAATTTTTTATTGTGTCCAATAAATTTGCTACCACTTTTATCAATAAAGTGTTATGTTTAGAAAACCTACAAAACCTGTGACGAAAACAACATTACAATAAATTTAATCAGATCGATCAAGTAATCTCGAACCTGAAGTGTCTAGAATAATATTGTTAACATGCAACGGTGAAATTATTTTAGATGTATAATTAAACGTAATGGGTTTTCGACAATAATTCAAGTTACATGCAAAAATGAAGAATGTCTAAATGCATTGAAATGCGAAAGCTTCAAAATTATTCCTCTGGAAACAGAAGGCATATGACGAATATGCCACAACCTCCTCATTGGTCTAATTTACATCATTGGCTAACCAAAAAATCACTATGAATTCGAGATTTATAATAGAATAAGGTGTATCATTTTACGTTCGTGGCAGAAGAGAGGCGACTCTTTTCTGATCGGTATTGTGGCGTCCGCTTTTATCGGCAAAAGAGCGATTTTTTTGGCTAGTAGATCTAAAGTAATTTTTTTCGTTCTATATCGACACGTATAGTGTTCGGTATATCCACCATCTTGGAAATGATGACTCTAAAGAATTTCTAAGAATTATAGAAGAAGACCCCAAAAAATTAGAATAGTTTGGCACATACAAAATCGGTTAGGCAGCAGACTAAGGAATTTCAAACTTCCCTCATTCTAAACTTTAACAGCGTATCGGCGGAAAAGGAAGACTTACTGACTCAGGAGCAAAATATAAACGTATTTCGATCTTGCAAACCAAAGAAATGTTGGCAGCGTTGAAGAGATGAGGAATATTGTATGGGCACAATTGTTTCACCTTAGATGAACTAATAATAAAATGTTTCACAAATTATACATTCCTAAATGGTGCAACTTTTTGAAATCAGTCGAGGAAGGCAAAAAATAGGACCATGACAACCACATTAATTTACCGAAACCTATAATGACTGCCATAAAGCCTATTTTCTACGACTTCTCTCACCCTTCATTTCTTGAGAAATGTGTACATGAGAAGATTTTGTAACTTGCAAAAGGTTGTAGATTAAAAGAAAAAGCATTGTTTCATATTCATATAACAACCTGCATAAATGTGAATTTGTAGAAATAAAATTATAAATTTTAACACTTCTCGATATTAACTATGAAAGCATAAAACCAGCAACTCAGATTCACAAATGCAAAGAAATGCGAAACTAAATACGATACGCAGCTTAAAATGAAAGATAATTATTAATTTAAATTATTCAACAACACGATAACTAAGGCAAGAAAATTCATCCCCATCAGGGAAAATAAAATACGAATAAAATAATTTCAATTTCAATTCTCTTTAACCGATTTTCGAATTGGGTTTATATAGAAAGAAAACTCATATTATTAGGTTTTCACGGAAATAGTGATTATTTTGTAGCCGTTTATTTCAAATTCATAAAACTATTGCTAGTATTTTGTACAAATGAAACATCAAAAAATATAGTTTTCAATTAAGTATATTTCAATGCTTATAATGCAAATTATTTACTAGCTTAAATATCAAAATCAATTTCAATGGCGGCAGTGAAAAACCTGCCGCCCCGGTGGCAAAGTGGTCGGCATGCTTGCTCCAGCAACCGGAGATTCCGGGTTCGATTCCCGGTGGTGACAAGGAAAACATTTCACGGCTGGTTTAGAATCAATGAAATAATCACAAATTGTCCGAAAGGAAAACATGATGATGAAAGCTCATTTATGGCGGCCAAATCCCTTCATAGGATATAGTGCAAGAGACTATATCCTATCAAGGGAGAGAGAGTGGAAAGCCTTAATAATTGTTCAAGTTGTTAATTAATCGATTTCGATTTAATCATTGTCATATGAGAAAAGTTTGGAAATTTTGATGGGGTAACGAGATCCCAAAAATCCATTCCGGTTTCCTTAAAATTTTTTATTATCCGTTTGCAAATCGCCTGATTCTAGTTGAACATCTGTTAGTTGATTTGCTATTGTGCCTAATGAATGGGGTTACCAAATACAGTCAAACCTGTTTTTGTGCGGTGAATAGGAACCGCATAAAAAAGTAGAAAATACTACTACTCAAAACATTACGCAACCTGACACAATGTAACGAAATATCAAAAATCGTAAACACAAAATGGCCAACTTACATGTCCAGTATAGGCTGGCATTGAGCTGACGATGCGTAAAGAAAGACGGAAAAATAAACCACAAAAGAATAGGGAGTGCTCGGCCCAAAATATGCGTGGCATGGATTTAAAAAAATGGCCAACGTCAATTAACTAGTTAGATTATTCACATTCAATTATGTTCTAATTTGATTGAAAATTTGAAAGAACTTAAGTAGATTGTACTGAATAATTTTATTCATACTGCATAAAAAAAATCACACAAAAAGAAACCGCACAAAAACTGGTTTTACTGTATTTCACTAATACGTCTAATATTTTAAAAATTCGCACTTCCGTTGAGTTCTTGAATTAAAATTTTACTTTTTGGAACGAATTTTGAAAACTTGAAATCAGGATATTCTTCTAATACAGCAAAGCAAGATTTAAAATAAGCCAAATTATCATTTTCTTAACTGATTTTAAAAATTTCAAGCTTTAATTTAAAACCATCAAAATTTCCTCAAACATGATAAACGGAATGATTCTTGCCTTGTAAATTTAAGTTTAATGAATTCAAATGTGCGACCATATGATTCATAAATGCCAAAGAATTAGTTTTTTTTATCCCACTGTCGTTTGCTACAAGGGTTTTCCAAAAACACTGAAAATTCGCGGCGTGCATCATAACTGCTCGGAGAAACGTCTAAAACAACGGCGTTTTATTCAGCATTAAATCGCCCTTGGAATGACTAAAAGGAAAAAATTGGACGAAAAATAAAAAAAATGCGGCATTTTTTCGAAAAAGCAGCTTTTTTGTCCCCCCAATTAGTTGTAACTCAAAAAATTGAAAACCGATTATTCCTTCCGTAGTTCATTTTGAGCAGAAATATATGTAGATCAACGTGTTAAAATTTTAGAAAGATTGGATAAGTAGTTTTTTCTCAATCTTGCACGCCAACTTGAAAAACGTCATTTCGAGATAATCGCGTTTAAATTATGGCGCTTTAAATAAGGCGCTCTTCGCAATAACTAAAAGAAAAATATAAATAATTTTTTTTTTTTAAGATTTTCATGTTTATATCATTAAAATCATGTTTTTAAACGTTCATTCTAACATATTCTATCATAAAAAAATTTCGATTTTTTGAAAATTTGAAGGTGCTGTGTCCCCTTAGATTTGCCTACCATGCAGCTGTACCAACAGTGCATTCTTCCATATAATTTATTAATATTTCCAAACTCACTAAGTTTTTGCTCGACAGCCCTTAAGATATCAATGCCTTTGGTAGTTTTGTGCAAAGGTACACAACTCAACATTTCTTCGTCGGTGGTGAAATTTTCCAAAACCATTCTTGCAAAAATTAGCAATTGACTGATATCAGATAAATCTGTGGATTTGTATAATACTATGGCAACATATTTGAAATCTGCAAGCAAAACTTTCAGTTTTAACTAGCGAACGGTCATACTGGATACTCACAAGCAATTTTGTCAATTGTTTGTGGACGAATTTTCAACGACAATACACTCTTCTAGCAGAAACAGAAACGGTGATTGTATGGCATCGTTTGTTGGTGCAATGATGTTTAAACAGCATATCGCACTCCATCAGCGACATTTGTTCAATGTTCTAAGTTGGATGCGGATCGAGTGGACGCTGCATACAGTGTTCAATGAGATTCGTGCAAAAGCCGGCTGTGTTACCATTCATAAAACGGAGATCTTTGTAGCCAGGTCTGAGGCTTGCACATGTTAAAAAATGCACATCGAATCGATAAACGCACTCGCACACTGAAACTTGTTGCACATGCAGAATCTTTAACCAAATTTTAAAAATCTTTGCTGAGATTTTGCTGACTTCTTGTCAAATCTTTTGAATGGCTGCTCGTAAACCGGAAGATATCCTTTTCGGCTCGTCCTCCACATCAATTACATTCATTAACAGTGCATTTCCAGCCGCATTTTCCAAGAAATACGGCAGACTTGCCCGTTGTTGGTTTGAATACTTCTCAATATTCTTAAATTGCGTAGTCTATACGTGACAAATGTAAAAAAAAATCACCATACAACTCGTATTAACCAAATGGCGGCAAATTTAAATCCGGCGCTCTTGCTGGGACACCCTTTAAAAAATTATAAAACTCGTCGCACTTTCTATATTTCATGAAGAAATCGTTTCCAGAGTAAGAGATGGCCAGACTCTTTGTTTTTTTTATTCTTATGTTTATAATCTCATGATTTTCAAAATGTTTCATGATATCCTCAAGCTACCTATCTTGAAAAGGTAACAATCTCAAAAAATGCACGCATAAATTTTTATTCCGCAGCACGTCGTAACAATCCTCAAGTAATAAAAAAACATTCCTCAGCGGCCCATTACCGGACCGGAGTGAAGTATTTAACAATTATCAAAAGTGTAACTATACACAAATTAACAAAAAATAAAAATGTAGATACACAATTTAACAAAAAATGTAGTCGTACTCAGAAAAAAGGTGGCAGGGTTGAAATTATAAGTTTTTAATTTATATCTCACTTTTAAACCTAAAAACAAAAGATAGAGTTTAAAAATTTTTTACGTTGAGTTATAATAATACATATAAATAAGCAACTTTAACTAAATAAATTTAAAGTGCAATTTTATTAATTAATTTTTCCAATTTAAGTCTATAAATGTGAATTATTTCGTAAAGAATTTAAAAAATATCGAAAATAATAAAACAAAGCTTTAAGGTTTTGAATTAAGGATTTTAAAATATAATTCTGATTTTAACATTAACACATAATTCTAGAGATGTTTAGAAAAATATGAGTAGTCTGGCATTATAAGCTTTATATATTTGAGATATACGGCGTACCGATGCGGCCCTCTGGGAATTTGCTATCATTTTTATTATAGTGTGAAGTTTCTGACAACATAATAAAAAACCTTACAACAGTCAAAAAGTGTTTAAACCACTGCACTTTTTTAAAAATTGAATAAGAATATATCAAGGTCATATTTCGTTATTTTTTCACTCATATTTTGTTATTTGGTGTTATATAATATCATAAAGTGTAGACTTAGTTTCAATAAAATAACTTAATTAAAAAACATTAATAATAAAACGAGCTATTATTTTACTGATGAAGAAAATAACATAATTTACAATACATTATTACGCATTTGTTAATTGTTTTACCGAATTCTGTAAACATCACCCTGTTGAGTAACTGAACTAGATCATATGTGGTGATCATCAAATTACGTGACCTTCAGGTTTTGATTTATCGATTTTACAGTAATGCACAATTTTACAGTAATGCATAAATACTCGAAATCCAATTATTCTATGGCCAATAACAGTCATTCGTATATAGAGATCTCTAAGTAATTCTGTATACACCACCCTGTGGAGTATATTCTAACTGGATCATATGTGGTGATCAACATTTAGAAGGGACCCTCAGCGGTTCATTTATCGATTTTACAGTAACGCACTATACGCAAATACTCGAAATCCGATTATTCAATGGCCAATAACAGTCAATCGTAGAGATGACTATATGTATAATTCTGTGTACATCACCTTGCTGAGTAACCTAACTGGATCAAATGTGATAATCGTCAAATGAACGCCAACCCCAGAGGTTGACTTATCGATTAGTAATTCTAAACTACACAAATATTCGTCATCCGTTTATTCAATGGCCAATAATAGTCACAGCGGTATTAAAAATATTCCCGATTGTGCTCATAATTAACCGACCACATACAAATGCGGAAAATATAAAAAAACATCTGCCAAGTATTTGTGCAGTCCAAGTGTGCAGTGCATTATTGCAAAAACGATAAAGCAACCCCAGGGGTTGGCGTTTATATAACGGTCACCACATATGAACCATTTAGGTAACTCAACTAGGTGATGTATACAGAATTACTTTGTCACCTCTACCATTGACTGTTATTAGCTCTTAATTGCACGAATTTCTAGGATTTGTGTAATTCGGTAAAACAATCAACAAATGCGTAATAATGTATTTTAAATTATGTTATTTTCTTCATCAGTAAAATCTTTTTATTATTAATTATTTTTAATTTGGTTATTTTATTACAACGTAGTCTATTTTTTATGATATTATATGTCATAACACCAAATAACAAAATATGAGTAAAAAATTACAAAATACGACCTTGATATATTCTCATTCTATTTTTAGAAAAGTGTAGTGGTTTCATTTACACTTTTTGACTGTTGTAAAGTTTCTTGTTATTTTGTCAGAAACTTCACACTAATATCATTTTTGACAATTGTCTAGATTATAAGAAAACGTACGTTGAATCATCTGGGTGTTTTATGGCCATACTCATATTTTTTAAGACATCTCTAGAATTATGTGTTAATGGCCATCGAACACCCACATGATTCAACGAACACTTTCCGATATTCTCAATTATTGTAAAATTGATAGCAAATTCCCCTAGTGCCGCATCAATATGCCGCATTACTTAGTTAAAGGCACTTATACAATGTAACCCTTTGTATTTTTTTTTTAACTTTACGTTTTGTTTTTAGGTTTAAAAAATGGGATATAAATTAAAAACAAATATATTTCAACCCTGCCACCTTTTTTCTCACTACATTTTTTGTTAAATTGTGTAATAAAATTTTTGTTTTTTGTTTTGATGAACGTTCGGTAAAAAAAAATGTATTAAATCAAAATGATAACATTACAATTTTTCTGCAGCCCCCCCAACAAAAGGTGATGATGTTTTCTTCTTAGTCAGACTATGAATTAATTTCTTTGTAATTTTTATTTATAGACTGCGGGCCAATAGTCGGGTAAAAAAGTCAATTTTAAGCAAATTTTTCAGCAAATTCATTTATTTTTCAAAAACTCTATTGCAAACTGATCGAAAGATCTGTTCTAAATCCGATTTTTACCGTAGTAAACGATTTACCCCAATAGTCCCCTAACCATAGTAATTAAATTAATTTTTATAATATTTTCACTTCATCTATTTATATAAACTTGGACCTTTGTGCTTTGAATGTGAAAAAATGAGGAGCTCACGGAAGAGTTAATGTAAAGTGTAAACATACAATGTTTCTACAAAACACCGTATCTACACTTACCTGTCTACCATTTTAGTTCCATAAACCTTTATGTGTGATTTTGAATTTTTCGATTATTCCACGTCAATTGTGCCGCATTTTTTGTTCGAAACCATTCACCGCATTCATTATCATTGCTAATGAATGCAAAAAAATTGACGAGACAATTGGAATATTCGAAAAATCTGACAGATTCTACTAAAATTCATATTCTCAGTATTGGAGGAATACGTGACCCAGCTATATTGTTCAATAACAATAATAAAAGTACAACCTTCGTGACCATTAAATCAGTTGGTTGTCCTGTAGATGGTTTTATACTCTGAAACAAACCCTTTTACAAACTCATAAACATCGATCTTTGAACACTATCAAATTTACTTTAGTTATTACTTCGATTTGATTTTCTACAAGAAAATTTCACATTAAAAGAAGTGACAGCTATTATCAAAGCCATCTATAATTTTAAAGAGCCATAATATTAAAATAAGAGCTATATACATAGAGGGGAAGCTTTTATTGAGTTACTATAAGAAACCGTGACAAATGGAAATTTTTTGAATATAAATATATGAATAAAAAATTAAAACAAATCATTTAAATTTTAATTTTATATTTTTAATAAAATATTCAACAAACACATATTTAAAATTCAGCCATCATAGTGTAGTAATTAATTATTAAATTTAAACTAAAGCGGAGCATACATTTATTAAATTTCTATAATTAGCATTCCGTTAAAAGGGCCCTGCTGCAGAGTTCTCTTACATCCAAAATTTTATTTTATAAAATTTTAACTTTTTTAGTAAATTCCTCATCTAATGCACATCAGAATTTTCGAGGTGAACGGTGGATTGCTATTAAAATCTAAACTAAATTATATTTATAACAAAATTAAAGAAAAAACGTGGACTGAAACGAGATTTTAAGAACCACCATTTAGAAAAAATATTTATTATTCATATAATAAAATTTTTTCATCAAAATTTATTTACTGGAAATATTTACAACATGGTTGACATCGTTGATTTTCTTAATTAAATATTATTTCAAAAAATTTTATGCGATTGCAAAAACGAGCTTTCTGTAATTTCAAAATCCGTTTACAGATATTACGTTTGTAACTCTGAAATTGAGTGTCACGTTTGTGATAGTTGGGCGGTACGTCATACATTCATACAAAAAGTTATCTGTTGGCGCTTAGTTATATATTTATTATCACAATTGTTCGGTGTTTTTCAAAAGTCAAAAGTGTTTTATTTTTTGCTTTCTTTCATTAAATACCTGACATTTTTGATATCAGGACTCGAAAGAGCTATAATAAAATTCGATGAAATTAGAGAAAAGAATAAAATAATTAACCAACTATTTACGAAAACAAACCATTATAAAGTTAGGCGCGAAATTTTTAATATAATAATTTAACATAATTAATCAAACTCAAAACAATTATATTTTTTAGTTTTGTTTTTTCAAATGCTTCATTTTTGTTTTAAGGAAGGAAACTGTTTCTTATTTCTTTATCTACGGTATTAGCTAATATCATTACGCGAATAGTCCTAGACGTAACACTAGTCAAATTGGATTATGAGCCAAAAATCTTCTTAAAGTATGTTGATGACGTATTCGCCATTATACCTAGGAGTACGATAAATACAACACTAGTTTCTCTGAATTCTTTTCACCCCCGTTTGAAATTCACTGTACAGATTGAATCCGGAAACTAGATTCCATATCTTGACGTTATGTTAATTAGAAATTTGGATGGTACAATCTCAACAGATTGGTATAAGAAAAATGTTGCATTAAACCGGATCCTGAATTTAGACAGTCATCATCCCATAACTCGTAAATCAAACACAACAATGAACTTTGTTAATATAGAGTGTTTAATTTAAACTGTTTTCATTCTAAAAACCGATCATTGGTCGTAGAAACCCTACTCGGAAACAATTATCCGGTTAAAATGATCAATATATTTATCGCTAAGTACGTACAAACACATAACACCATTAGATGTCGAAAGTAATGTAACCAAACGATACAAAGCACTAACGTATACCAAAGGATCATCTGAAAAACTAGAGAGTGTCATTAACACCTGTTGTCCAGATATCAAGTTGGCTTACAAACCCAAAAACAGCCCTAGTTGAGCAGTGCTTCAAAGAGGGACATACACCTGATTTAGATGCTACAGAAGTTTTGGCTAAATCTAATCATCTTGGTCGTAGGTTAACCACGAGGCCTTACACATCTTGAGTGAAAATTCAATGAACATCAAACAAGACACAGATCAAATCGCGCCGGTTTTTTGTGCGTTACTTGATGATTTCAGCCACACAAAGAACAAAAAGAGACGGCATACGCACAAGAAGACACACAAAACAAACGGCTACGAATGATTTAAATAAATTTCATATTCAGTAATCACAATCAGTTATGTTTTTGCCACCCGATCAACAACAGGTCGGAAAGTTTATGCACCTTTAAGCCACTGTGTGTTGTTTACGTTTTTAATTAATGACGAACTACAATATGTATTTATGGATTGTCGCAATTTTCATTTTTACAAAGAATTATAATTAATTTGTACGTTATCATATTGGGTGAGTACTCTCTTTTTGTTAAAACAAAGGTTATTGTTTTAGAAGAAAAAAACTGCACTGCACCCCCAGAAGATGGCATATTAAAGCCGAAACATGTTGGGGTTGTAACAATTTAACTATACGTTTTTTATTTAAACAATAAAAACAATAACGTAAAGCCCGTCTCTAAAAACAATTTTTATTTATAATACGGTTGGTGTAAAGAAAACATTTTATCGCAAAATATTCATCATCATAGTTGCTGCGCGCTGTAAAACAATAATAGAAAAATGTCACAATTTTTCCAAAGTTTTGTTTTTTTTTCAATCCAATTCGCTCGTGTTGCGTTATTCCCAGTTCCAAGATATCCCTATAATCTATTGAACCAGTCAGTATATACATAATGAATTGTTAAATTTTCTAAACAAACTTTTTGGTTTTAAAATATTTAATTTTTTTCGTAGTTGTTTTCTAAATTTATATTTAGCGTCATCTTTTGATTGGTTTAGTAATTGCGAAAAGCTTTATAAAATACCAATGTTTTTGTTGTATGAAGCTTTGTTTTGTTTATACTGCAGGATGATACAATTTAGTGAGAACGACTCATTTCACCATGGTGAAATTGTAAACATGACTGAATACAATGAAACAAAAAATGACAGATCATGACATATTACAAATGGCCGAAACGTCACTTAAAATTCATATCATTCCTATTGGAAAACCCTACACAAATAGGTTGAATACTATTTATATAAAAAATATGCGGACATTCAGAAAATAACCTGGAAATTATAAGAATTTTTAATGGAATTTACTACATATTTTTACATTATAGTTTCATAAACTTCAACAATGTGGTTTGGTGAAGGTGAAACTTTTTTAAAATTCTTGTTTTTTTAATACACGAATTACGTACTGTCCTTCTCATTTTCTAAAAATATATAGGCATCCGGTTGTTAAATACCGATTCTTAAAATTGTCAAAACTTATTTTTCTGTTCAGTACTGCATTTCTTAGTCCCTATATCCTAAGCTCACCTCCATTTACTACTATTAACTACGTAAATCGCGAATATGAATACCATGTTAAATATTAAAATTAGCCGACATGACTGAGATTATAATCCAAATTATGTATATAACAAACCGTATATTTAAGATAACGACCAATCTCTAATAATACCATGCGATACTAACAGCTAACAGTATGCGATCTTTTCTGTCACTTAAAATCCCAAAACATACAGAAGAAAAGAAGAAAATGACAAACCCAATAAGAAAAACAAAAGAGAGAAAGAAAAAATGTTTACAATGAATCATTTATATATAGATAAATCTAAAAATAATCAAATCAAAATTTTCTCAATTTCAGTTTTATTTTTTATTTTTTTTTCATTTTCTTGTACGACGTACCAATAAATCACAAAACACAACAATTTTCATTCAAAATAAAATTTAATTCAATCAACCAATACAATTACATAACACATGTAAGCGATACACATACCCACATTAAAATTATACATTCGAATAAGGAAAACCCAAGAACATGACACACATACATACACACACACAGACGTAACAACAAAACGAAACCATAAAAAGGAAATTAGAAAATTAATTTTCATTGTACAGCTGAAATATTTAGTTCTAAGTCTTGTGTGTAGTCGGTTGTTATACATAATAAAACAATAACACACAACAATTTCCAAATTTTTTTTTGTTACAAATCTCAATCAAAAACAAAATAAAATACAAATAATGTACACAAAAAAAAAATCAGCCATTTTGATATATGAGTTGTTGTGTGCTTCTTTTGTTTCATTTATGTTTTCCCCTTCCAATTACTATACAAATGAATAGTAAAAATATGTACAGAAAATTTCTCTTTTTTTTCTGTATTTCGTTTGTCTGTCTCCCACCTAGAAACACAAATATTTCAATTTAAAATAATTTATTTTGGGAAAATTTTTCGTTTTTATGTTTATTTTTATGAATAAATAAATCTAGATTTTTTTTATTTTTTGTTACAACATTTAGGAATTAAATAATATGCAAAAAATAGTTTTCCAAAATATGTAATATACTTTGCATGTGCAAAAGGGGAAGGTAATAGTTTACGCCCATTATGAATTATTATATTATTTATCGTGTTCGATTTGTTTTGCGCTCATATAATCGGAAAATGTTATGCGATATTGTTGTTGTTGTATTTGTTGTGCGTACAATGTCGTGATTAATGTATAGAGATGATCGCTAAATAGATTTAATCGTACATTAATCAAAATAATCAACACAAATCGAGAGGGTGGTGCAAATTTGTATAGTTTTTTTTTTACTCCACCCACCAATTATCCGCCTCTCTATAATACACGATATAATTAATTTGTTTTTCAGTGGTGTTGTAATTTTTTTTTTTACGTTTTTTGACCGATCGAATTTAAACTGTCCGAAAAAAAATATATTTCACTATCAAAACACATAAATCAAAAAAAAAATATACGATCGCCGTGAATAAAATAATAAATAAACTAAACGACATTTATTAGTACATTGATTGATGAAACACAATCAAATTATACAAACATATAATAAAAAAAAATAATTCAATTTAAACAACAATAACAACAACACTAAAACTCGGTCATAAATTTTCTTTATTATTATTGTTATTAGCTATTATTTATTTTAAAATTTTTCAAAACAGAAATAAAAAATAAAAGCCCATAAATTTTATTTATTACCTACAATTTCACTTAACGACATACTTCTGCCATCTATTTTTAAGTAGTAAGATAAAAATAAAATTTATTAAAATTCTTATTTGAAATGTACATATATACAAAACAAAAATAACAAATAAAATCGAATTGGATAAGGAGGGTAATAAATTTTAATTTTGTCTGCATTATCGACTGTTTATTATTAGTTTATACTTTGTTTAACAGGTGTCATGGGAATCGTTTAGTGTTTTTTTTTTATTGTAATCTTTATATATCTTTGTTATTGTTGTTGTTGTTGTGGTTTACGTTTATGGGAATTTAATAAGACAACATACTGATGATAGAGTTCAAATTGAATTTCCTTTAGATTTTTAAGATTTACGATGGGGTTGTTTATTAAGTAATTGTGTTTAGTGTTTTATTATACTATTTTAAGATGATTTGTAAAATGTGGTTTGGTATGCGACATAATTAAGTAATTAGAACGCGACCTAAATACCGTTATTTAGTACCTATCTGGATAGATTTAATTTTTTCCGTATTGATTCCTATCGGATTATCTTCGCAATAATTGTTGGTCAATGTCAATCTGATAAAGTAAAATTAAAGCATGCTTTCGAATGCATTCGAATTAGGAGACGTTCTTTCTAGGGCATAATGGTAAACAAAGAGAGTTCTAGGTAATTTTTAGCTTTTAAATAAATTTAAATTTAAATAGTCCCACATGAGATTCTTTGTGTTATTGTTTTTGTTACTTTGTTACTATTCTGGGGGCTATTTGGGAATTCGATTCGATAACGAGAGTACTAGATTCATATTTGACATTAAATAAGAATCGTTCGAATCACATTCAAATCAAATATGAATCTTGTACTCTCGTTATCGAATCGAATTCCCAAATAGCCCCCCTGGTTTTCCCTGGGAATGGCGGATTGGGAAAAATATGTTCATTGCATTTTCGTCCAAATTGTGGCGAAATTCTGGCCTAGTGTGGCACTATTCTAGTAATTCGCCGGGAATAGGGAACTGGGGAAAGAATTTATATGTAATTCCTGTTCAAATTTTTTTTTTCGTCCTAAAAGTTTGATGTTAATATTTATAAATTGGGAATAATTTTTTCATATCTAAATTGGCAGGAAAAATATTCCAATTTTACTTTGTTTTCAAAAATTTAACACTAGCTTTTACCTCAGTATGCCGGAAAAAAGATATTTCAACAGATCAAACAGATTCAAATTATATATAATTTTTTCACCAGTTCCCTATTCCCGGGGAATTACCAGTGCCACTGAAGGTAAGTTTAGTGCAAAAATGTTCAAAACAAAGTTAATTGAAAAACTTTTGTACCACAAAATTTTTATATTGAAAAATATTTTCCCATTTAGCTTTGTTTCGAAAATATTTACACCCAACTTATTCCCTCATTATTGGCATAAAGCAAAATATACATAAGAGAACCTATGTATAGAGATTCCGAGGTTAATCTATTTTACTTTTGGCAATCTGTATAAGCCTAACAAGAACAATGAACTATAAAATAACTATGCCGATATGTTTATAAGATACGTATATGGATTAAATATAGAACATCAATTAATTTGTGTATATAAATATATTAACACTATAAAATAAGATTAACCTCGGAATAATTAGCTTATTTGCACTACTTGATTTCTCTTATATATTTATTGCTCGATGGTAAAGGCCAAAAAATAAAATTTAGACAAAAATGCTATGAAAATATATTTCCCAATTCCTTATTAGTGGGGAAAGCCAGAACGCGCCTCAGGGCTTTTACAACGTCTCTACAATTTTTATTATGAACATTTCCAACACGCCCAACTGACTAAATTAGCGTAGATATTGTTTTTGTGGTATGTATGAGAAGGTTACTTGTTCTCACAGTCAACGACAGCCTAGTTTTAATTTGTTTTTGCCCGTCATTAAATGAGTGTTGGTTATTAACTTTGTATAACATCAGTGCCGGCTCGAGCAGTCTATGCTTTGGAATATAATACGTGATAATGGCAACATTGTTTTGATAATGTGATTACTAAGGCTGTGTACCAAACTTAAGGTAAAAGTCAATTTTAAGTCAATTTTTCGGCAAATTCAATTAGTTTTCAAAAACTCTATGGCAACTGTTTTTATTGTAGTAAATGATTTTGTACTCACGTACTTACTTTAGTTTGTACAAAAATAATTTGAAGCGTTAAACGTTTGTAATATATCGGCGCCCCTGCGAGTTATAACCTGCGTGCATGGGGTAAGATCTTAAAGTAGAAAATTTTTAAATATTGTCAAAACATGCAGAATAAAAGACTGTAATAATGCAGTGATATGAAATAACATCGATATGATGATGGCAAATGTGTATATTTTCTATTTAAAACATTAAACACTTTACTTATACTGTTGGAGCCTAGCTATACACATTAAACCTATGTATCCCGAAAAATAATAATGACATTATTTCTAGGTAAAACTTTTTCGCGAGAGAGTGATCTTTTTGTGCATATGGTGGCAGAAAAACAAAATTTAGAAAATTTTCATAAACTTAGTATTTTTTTAAGACTCATAAAACATTTCACCTATCTGAAATTGCAGTAACAACATGAGGTCATGATTAAAATTTTGAAAAGGAACTTTTGATTGAAGGAACTTTGCAGTTCTTCAAAGTTATAGAACGATATTCATATAAATGTATGTGACGCCATATCGAAGCTGGAATTTTGTACAATCCCACATATGGCTGTGATTGGGGAGCGCGATATAATTTGCCCTTTATATTTCAATTAATAATATGCCGTATTCTAAACCACGAATTAACGAAAAAGCTGGGATGGGATATTTTGTTTTTGGGTTTATTCGTCTTATGGAGGTATAAAATGAAAAAAAAAATCCTGGATGAAAAAACTTGGGTAACTTGTCAATAGCTGGGTGCCTCCAATCGGGGCTTCCCAATAGTCGGGTAAATCATTTACTATGGTAAAATTCGAATTGAGAACAGATTATTCGATCACTTTGCCATATAGTTTTTGAAAAATAAATGAATTATTGGCTCGCAGCCCTTATACGTTAAATTCTTATTAAAGGTGAGTTAGCCCTAGGATTATTGCAAAACTTGCGAATCCTGAAGGTTTACGAATTAGGTAAATATCGTCTGTCTGAAAATGAATGTTTGCCTTAAAGCAGTTTCTATAATCCGATGGACCTCATATGGTAACTTGAATTTAAAGTACAAAAATCGAGTAAATTTCTTTTGAACTTATTTTGATATGGACATTTTATTGACGAAATACTCCAAATGGTGATAAAATACTCCAAACTAAAACGAACTAGATCACTGGAAAGACTCAGCGACGTTGGATTAAAAGCTCGACCCAGTTCTCATAATGAAACCTAACATTTTGTAAGCGTTACTGATTACATTATAAATAAGAATTGCGAAGGAAAATTTTGAATCAATTATGATTCTCAAATTTTTGATTTCAGAGGTAGCTTTTCAAACATCATTATGATGTTTCAGTGTACATGACATCTACGCCAAGGTCGCATTTGACGCATCGTAAACATGTCCAAGCGGGAATATTTTCATTGTTCTATTGATTTGTTAAAAATTAAACTATGAGGTAATCAAATCGTGTTAACCGTGGGCAGCCAGAAACTAGGGGGTATTTCATCAGGTCCACAACCTTTCTTTACACAGAGTTCATTGATTTGAGAAATCAAAAAGCAGTTCGGGTATATCGTCGTTTTGAATAGTTGGCATTGCACTATAGCAACAAGAACCGTGTGAATAAATGGAATTAAATCGCACACTAAATTTGAGATTTCCTATAAGTTGTTGGCCATGGTCATTAAGTTATTCATAGTTTGCGGCATAAATCCGGGTTTTCTAATAAATTTAGGGAAAGACCAGAATTTCTTAGAGTTTTTTTGAGTTTGTGACTCAACTGTGTTGTGAATCCATTTTTTCATTATAAAATTAGGAAAACACGATTTACACAAACCATTATTTTCAGGATCATAAAATTTTTTAAATTTAGCTTATTTTTAATTTTAATTTAACCGAACGAATTAAATCTGCAGAATGCCAAGCGGGAAAATGCGAGGATGTTATAAAACTTTCGGGAATATTAGCATTAATATAGGAGAGCTTTACAGCGAGTCATCAACTCTTAAATTGTTGAATGGCCATACTGTAGATATGATCATTAATACGGTTCTAGTTTCTGTTACTGAAAACAGGGAAATGTTTAACAGTAGGTTTCAGTAATTTAAAATTATTTAAGTCAACTATCACTTCATTTGAAAGATGCTTATAGATAAACTTTACTTGAAACATCAGGAGCGTGAATAACACCAGAGAAATTAGGTCAAATCAATTCAATTCTATAAAAAATATTAATAACCGATTATATTAATATTTTTTTGTAGAATTGAATTGATTCGACCCAGTAAAGTGTAACATACATAATAGACGTTTCGTGACTGAGTTATCAGAATAAATCGGATAAAGTAAACTATTCGGAGTTATGGATCAATAAGTTACCGAGGAAATATTGAACTTACCTAGCAATAAAAACTCAGAATTCGATTCAGAATTCATAACGTCAGGTACATTATAACACTAAACCTCATAATCGTTAATCAGGCTATTACTGTTGTATGGCACATTTAAATAAAGACCAGAATTTAACGGGTTGAGCCCAATCAAGAATTTTTCAATATAAACTTCCCATTTAACAATTATTTTTACTGTGATCGCGATTAAACATCATCCACCATCAGTTTTATAAGAAAATAAATTCAAATCTCTGTATCTCCTTTAAATTACGTCTTCACTATATAAAAACTCACCATCAGAAATTAACTCATAATTTAAATTATAATTTAAAAAATTTAAATTCATAATTCGACAACAACACATTAAAATATAAGGATTTTGTTTTTGCACGGGGCCCTCACACATTCTAAAATTAATTTCTAAATTTCACAGGCCCGCAATATGGCAGCAGCTGATCAACGACATCAAGGGTTGAGAGTTTAATGATTCCAGTACCAGTGTCATGCCAATGAAATAGACATTTACATTCCATACCTTAAAATTAGCATTAAATCAGTTTATGTGCATCAATTAACTTTTTCTTTGGACTTGTTGTCACTAAATTTGATGTTAATCGGTTAATTGAATTCGCATTTCAAGTCCTCATTTAGGTCACTTTTACAATATTTTACTCAATTAAATCAAGATTAAACAAAAGATTTTATGACTAACGGAGGATTTATTTACAACTAGCTGATTTACCCGGCGTTGCACGGGACAAATTAAAATTACTTTGAATTACGGATATTTTGCAGGCAATTTCTCGACTTCACTGTAGTTGCAATCGTATATGACAGGAATTCATCAGATACTGAATTCAGTATCGGAAGCATCTCCGGAAGCATCAAAAAATGAAATTTTAGGAGAACGTTTTACCGATCCTCCAAGACCCAGGGTCCCAGCCCTAAATTTACCAACTCAGAAACCTTTGCGAGCATGCACGTAACCCATCATCAACGTTTCATCGCAATCAGAAGAATGGTACAGGAACGCAACAAAATGGGCTTGATTCAGAGGACGCATCCCTCGGATTTGAACATGTCACTAATTTCATATAATCCTTTCCTAAACTTCTTTCCTAAACTCAAACAATTTATACTGAGCCCCTAGATCCCGGAGTCCAGCCCTTAATAAGCCAACTAAGCCAGCCAATTAATAATGCGTTCAACGTAAGGCTTGGTGATGGACGATGTTTTGTCTGTCCGGAGAGAAAACGAATAGCGCTGATTGTTTACCTACTGCACGCCACGTATACAACTGCCAATGGGGAAAACGCGGCAATCCAAGGTTTATTCCACACAATTCCAACTATTATTGGCCTTGTGATTTCTTAATCGTAATTGCGAATGCATAGAAGGACCGGAAACTGAACACACTTAAATTGAAACGGTAAGTCGGTTGGAATCGATGGTATTCTTGGAATCAGAACATCATCGCCTTTGAACTTTCCTATGATTATCGTTGCTTCAATTACGTTGTCCACAAGCCTCTTAACAGTGAGTCTTGTTCCATTGCATAGTTTTGGTTGGTTCAGGTTGCGTAACATGATTACCACCGAACCGACCTTGAGCTGCACATTGTGCGGCGCCATTTCTGGCAAACCCAATGAATTCAGGAATCGAATTGGAGAACTAACGACTTCATTTGGATCTGTAATGGAAACGATTGACTTAAATAAATGCAATTGGCGAACGATTTGACTTTGAATTTTTATATTCAAATCGTCTACGTCATTATTTCTCGCTGCCAAAATGATTCGTTCGCTC
Organism: Nephrotoma flavescens; assembly: GCA_932526605.1. NCBI lineage: Eukaryota > Metazoa > Arthropoda > Insecta > Diptera > Tipulidae > Nephrotoma > Nephrotoma flavescens. The sequence continues at coordinate 112,505,923 of OW052220.1, read as the reverse complement.
AACCAAACATGGTTTTTGTGATTTGCACCAATATTCTGGAACAATTTCGTGATCAATTCTTCTTTAAAGGTTGTGAATTAATAAAAATTAGGTGGTAACGAAATGAGGCAAATCGAAGCGTTAACCTCGTACAAAAACATCATTTTTCGATTTTCTAAATTTTACGGCTTCTCCGGTGGATTTTCTCAAGATTTTCTTTCGTTCGTAAGAACCATCTTCTGGAAATTGGAAACAAACCAAAAAAAACGGAGCTAAATCGAACCATCCTCAACTGATGCGCTAGAAAATCAAAATCAATTTTCGGGTTTTTCCGGAAGTTTCCGAGTTTTCCACTCATTTTTCCAACTTTTCTCTTCTAAAAGACCATCTGGATCGGATACGTGTGAAATCCGGTACAGAACATCATTTTTCGATTTTCCGAATTTGATGCCGACTTTTCCAGTGGATTTTCCCAAAATTTTCTTTCATACAAACCTTGTCCTGACAATTACGAATACAACAAAAAAATGATCTAAATCGGTCCAACCGTTCTCTAGTGATGATCAGTCATACATGCGTAAAATTGGTTTTTATTAGTTAATATAGATTCGTCTGAATGTAAAATTTGAACTAATTGTTGAATTAATTTGAGTATGGCCCCTGAGTATGAATAGCTTTAAAGTCAATGGATACACCAGATCATTAAACGACATAAACATTTGTTGGGGAATCGGAGGTTTAAGGGGCCCCCCATAGTCATTATTCAGATATTTCTAGATTCGACGACACAACATTAAGAATCGTGTCCAGTTTTATAATTTTATTTTGAAATTCCAATCGGAAAAATAACAAATTTTACAATGTAATTTTTTAGCACAAACTTCATTTCATATCAAAGATATCAAAAAGTACTGTAACGGTATCGTTCGGAACAACTAGTGATCCTTATTTAGCCATTCGCACCTTGCAACAGTTAGAGAAAGACGAATTTCATATAGCAAGAGAAAAACTAAACAAGGGATTTCATGGAACCCTAACAAGGACACGTTTGAATTCAAAATATAAATAAAGTCAAGTAAATCGGAGACCGTTACGAAAACGAACTTGTTATCTGGACTGTTACAATTAATTGATCCACTCAGTTCGCTATCACCAAACATCATTTTAGCAAAAATACTATTACAAGAACTCTGGTTAACGGAATTATTATGGGATGAACCGGTCAGAATCAAAATTGTTCTTGTCAAAATACGTTTAACTAAATACACTGTGGGCAATTCTTGAGCACTAAAAAAAGTTGAAAAGTTATTTTGTACAAATCTGACAGTGGATGATTTTTTTGGTACGCCAAAAATTTCAGATTTCGGATTTTATTTTATCTAACACAAAATATTAAAGGAAATAAATAGTTTATGTCAAAATAGATCGGCTTTCTTGTCAATATGGCGGAAAATAAATTGTTTTTGTAAATACGTGTTTAATAGTAATCTCACCGTGGACGAAACTTGGATATCCCAGAAGTTCAAAATTTATTTTGTTGTTTAATCTAAGGCAAATTATTAAAGGTAAAGGTTAGTTAAAATAAATCGTTGTTGTTGAAATTAGATAAATTGCTGTTGGCGGTACTTGCGGATACCTTAAAAGCTCAAAATATATTTTGTTATTTTGCTATTGTTAATTTAATGGCAATAGTTAAAGTAAGATTGCCAATCTGTACATATATGCATTTACCGATTCAAAAATTGTACTCGCATGGATCAAATTAGGTGCCTAACTATTGAATTCGACGTTCATTTTCGACGTAAAAATTTCATACATTTTTCTTTTTTAAACAACGAAGAAGCTTTAATAGAAAGTTTCACTTCCAATGGGCTGATTTCGGCCAAAATTCTCTGGGGCGTCCAAATTTATGAAAAACCTGTATTATAAACTTCACTCAACAATTTTTACTTGTTCTCTTCCTTGCACACGCCATGAAAAAAGATGGCTGCTTTAGTTAACAATTCTGGATTACAGTTTCTAAAAAAAATTTAAGTCATTTTGATTTAACCTATACGCAACTTTAAGCCCATTGCGTCGCTTCCGAAACACGAAATAAATTTAAATGTTTTTAAAATAATTAATAAAATAAAAAATAAGGATACGAAGAATTCGGGGAATTTTTTGTTATATATACTATCGGAAATAACAAACAAACAAAAAATTGTTAAACAATAATAACAAAAAATATCGCATTCCGGGAATGATAAACAATAATAAAAATTGAAAATATATTCACATGGTACACAGTCTACACTGAGCACAGTTGAGTGCGAGCGAAAGGTGGATTTTTACAAACCGTTTTTTTTTTTATCAATGGATATTTTTCATATATCTACATGTCAGGATATATATTTTCACAACAATAATAAAAAATAAATATATAAATAAAATAATAATAATAATTTCCCACACTTCAATGAACACACAAAACAATAAAATACAAATGAAAATTTTATATATGGAAAAAAATGTATTATCTCTTTTGGTTCGTTAGGTTTTTCCGGAATGAGCTAAATGAAAATTTTTATCATATAGTTTTTTTTTTGTATGTGGCTATATATGAATAATGAAAATGAAAATAAATAAATTATTGTTGTTGTACTATACATGCATATATAAACATACACATATAGTTTGTGATGATGACGATGATGTGTGTGCTATGTAATGTGTAAAAGTGATAATGGAGAAAATAAATTTTTCTAAAATATTAAATTTTATTTAATTAAATTTACTCTACAATATTTACAACAGCAAAGGTATATACAGGTATATACGATCAAAGAGCATTTCATATATATACAAAATTGATTAACACTTGATGATTTACATATTTTAGGTAATTAATTTAAAATATAACAACAACAAAAAATTGGACCACACACTAGATTCGATCTGACATCTATAATAAATTAGCATATTTTTTATTATTTTCTCGCGCTTAATTATTTTTTTGGATGAGGCGCGAGGATTTTCTTCAATTCATAATTTTATATAAAAATGATTAGTAATCCGAATAGTATTTTTTTATTATTAAGATTTATATGAACACATACGTGTGAGTATTCTTAGAGCTCTGTGTACAAGTATTTGAACAATTAATTGAGTTGTAAATAGAGATTAGAATAATTTATTTTAGTTTATGTATTATGTTTTTGTGTTTAGTCGTTATCCGTCTTTTGTTCAGATTATCAGACTTTACGACGTTTTGTTTCTTCGGGTTTATTATTATATTTTAAATACGTAATACTTAAGAAGTTGCGTTAATCCCGGATTTTGCTGAATAATAATAACAATGATTTAATGAATCAATCATTTTGTTTGTTTATACAAAATACAGTTTGAATGTAGTGAAAAAATATATTATACTCGAACAGTTTTAAAATGCAGTGTGTGGTCAATGCACTCTCTTCAGTCATTTGCTTGCAGTAATAGGTCAACTTTGTTAGGACCGGTCAAACGACACAAGCGTTTGGATAGTGGCTCGTTGCAAAAGGGATTTTTCATCATCAGATTACGATCTGTGATGAAAATGAGCACACATATGACCAACTGCTGGAGTGCAGAACGCATGGGCTGACCCATCTTACATTCCAGTACTATAGGTTTGCAAGCAGCTATGTGATGTGCGTGCATATGGTTCTAAAAATCGAGCATATAGCAGTAGGTCGCCGATTTGGCAGGCGACTGCATGAGGTAACGTCGTGAACTGTGAAAGAGTTGGGCGTGTTTCGGCCTCAGAACAGATTGCAAAGGTTAAATAATAAAAAAAACTTTGTTGAAATTTTCTAAGCATTATTTACGTAAAAGTATACTAATATAAAAGACTATGAAAGCTCTCGACAACAATTCGAATCACACTATAGAGATGCCTAGTTGTACGCAAACAATCACGCATTTACTACAACCAAATCGAACACATGAAAGAACATTCGTAAATACTATTTGAAAGATTTAATTCGGTACTTTGATTGAAGGATAGGCAATATGCTGCATTAAAGCAAATATAAGTGTTACGCATTTATTATTAAATGACTCAGCGACACCACAATTAGTTGAGCCGCAAGTAACTCGCATATCCCTTTCTGAAAACCGCCATTTTGTAGGCATACAAAAAATATTTAGCAGACAAATCAAACAGTGGTTAACGCTTTGGTATACTTGAATTGCGTGATTCTGGGTTTGAATCCCACCATGAACTACGTTTGATGATTGTAATAATTGACATGGTGTGGGAAGGTGAATGGGCCGAGTAGCGATTTTTTGTTTCAAATATTTAATGATCAACACAGAAAGAAAAGTTTAGTATTTTCAAATAAAGATTAATCAATTTCATTTAAAGTTGAGGATTGATTTTTAGCCATTGAATGTGATTGGTTGATTTCTTTAATTTTAATTAGATGATTTTAACAAACATAAATGTTTCAACTAAAACATATAAAATATTTATTTGATTTATTAACAAATAGTAAGTGATTAAATAAATTAAGTAGCAAAATTAAATAAACTATTAGATAAAACATTTATTTGTAAATTAACATTATGATCAATCATTTTTTATGATTTGATTAAATATTTAAATGATTTTCATAAATTTCCAAGGAAACCAAACAAAATAATTTGTTTAGAATTACACGTTGTTCTAATTAAATTATTAAAAGTGATTTTAATAAATCAATCAAAAATACCAAGTTGGCTTTGGCAGTGGCACTCTGGTTTTCGAACTAATAAGATTTTCGAATACTTTATTTAAAAAATTCGATCATCTCATCTAGCAGGCCAAGACTTCGACAGTTCGACTGAACTGTAAGGAAATGGTTAATACTTTATCCGTATATATAAAATAAAAACTCAATGAGTTAGCGAATTATTATAATTTTGCGAAACATTTCTCAAAATAAAGCTGCATTCATTCATTTGAATAATATGAAAGAACAAAAGTTAATTCTATGACTCTGCTATTGATTTAGATAATTTATCAATTTGTTTAGTAAACTCAAATAGCCACTTTTAATTATTTTAGTAGAAATCAACCAATGTTTAGCTGTTTTAAAAAATTTGGCGTAAAATAAACTTTATCAAATATTTTTATTGTTTCAGCGAAAGATATTACTTGATTTTCCCAAAATTATAATAAATTCTTTTAATTAATTATATAATTTGTAATGTAAAATATCAACTAATTTTGTTTAGCCAAATCATTGAATTTTCATTTCGTATTTTGTTAAATGATTAGTTAATACAAATAAAATATTAAATGTAATTATATAATTCATTATCATTTAATTGAGATTAGATAATTCTTCTATTTCATTTTTTTCTGTGAACATAGCAATTTTGGTATAGGGAAAGCGCATATGGAAGCATTATAAATAAATAACATCAGCAAAAAAAAATACTTCCATTAGGCGAAAAAACTTCAGATTTTTCAAAAACAAATCCACTTCATGCTAATACTCTTCATAATGAGCTCAAGCTCATTTGTTATAGAAAGTACTGTAAGAAGTGAATACGTGCGACTACATACAAAATTAATTTAAGTGAAGACAATAATAATATTACAAAATTTATAAAACATGACAAAAATATTACTACATGTAGTCAAGCGCATCACGCTAAACAAAACGATTTGAAAAATTTAAGCAACGCTGATCTCTAAATATTTAAAGGAATTGAATTCCAAAGAAAAATAAGTCTAACAGAAAACTATGTAGTTAATCCACACCGGTTTATAGAGGAAAGTAATCGTAAATTAGAAGACTGAGACCTACATTGTTCAGTATTAATATGCTTATTAAATTCATAGGGAGGTTGCTTATAGATCTGAGAAGCTTAAAAATAAAAAACCACCAAATGTGATCATATTTCCTAATACTAAAAATAAAACAAGTACAAGCATTGAAACAACTTTGAAGAACATTCATCTTCTTCTGAAGCATTCCAAACAAAACAACGTCACCATATAGAAAATGTGGAGGAAGGTGTGAGATTAACATACACTTTTTAAAATTACTATCCGTGAACTCTACAACTTTATAAAAACAGCTCAGCATTCCAAATACCGTTTTGCTAACCTTATTCACATGGTCATCCCAAGTAATGGTTTTATTGAGAATTATCTCTGAATATCTAGCAGTATTAGAAAAATTAACGAATCACCGAGAAAATGTCCAGGAAAAGAAAAAGTATCAACAGATTTTTTATAAATTATAATGGACTGTGATTTACTAGCATTAAGGGCGAGTTTGTTAGATATTGATCAATTATAAATTCTTACCAAATCATCATTAATAAGAGAACTGTTAGTAATTTATGTGTTTAATAAGTTTGCACGTTAACAGATAAATAAATGAAAAAATAATGGCGTACGGAACGTACGACGTCATTTATTTACATACAGAATAGTAAAGGACCAAGAACCGATGCCACAAAAACGCCATAAGAGACAGGTAAAGAAGTCAGAAAACAATTGGCATAAAATACTGCCTGAAAACGACCCGAAATATAGTCTAAAATCAATTTTTTCAATTTTTAAAAACCAAAAACATTAAATTAAAAAAAAAACAAAATATTATCAAAAATGAGAGGTAACTTTGTAACCTCTACGCAGTGCTTCCTTGGTTTTTCTAAATTTTACCAATAGGAAATAAACATATACTGGGTTTTCCATTTGGGGCTTAACAACCTTGAACTTTCACTGTGAACACACCCTTAATAAAATAACCAAACTGTCAGTGCCAAAACATTCAGTAAAGGCCACATCATCATGGTCAAGTACATGAACAAACAACATTTATACAAATAATTAAAATTTACTTAAAATTCCCAGTCGGTGACTTCATAGTCTAGTGAAAAAATTTGAGTCCAAATATTCGCTACTGGATGTTCTCGTACCAGTGAGACAACGGGTTGGTCGAAGTACCGAGAATATTGCTGCCGTTCAAGCGTCCGTCGCAAACGAACCAAAACAGTCGATTCCACGGCGTTTTCAAAAATTGGGCATCGCCCAGACATCAAGTTAACACAAGAACTAAAGCCACTCGATCAAATGAAGCGATGTACTTTCTCGATTGGGATCTGGAAATGTTGAAAGAAGATGACCAATTTCATCGCAAAATCATCTTCAGCGATGGAGCGCATTTTTGGGTAAACGGCTTCGCCAACAAACAGAATTTGCGTTATTGGTCAAGTGAAAACCCTCATGTGCTTCAAGAAAGACCACTTTATTTACAAAAAATAACTGTATGGTGTGGTTTTTATGCTGGTGGTGTCATTGGACCGTTCTTTTCGTCGATTAAAATTAACGTCACGTTACAGTCAATAGAGATAGCTACATAGACATATTGCAATGTTATTTCTTTGGTCATGCACTAAACATTAATGATATGTGGTTTCAACAAGACTGTGCGACATGCCACACGCAGCGCGTCTAACAATCGCCTTATTAAAATCTAAATTCGATGAACGTGTTATATCCAGAAATGGTCCTGTCGATTGGCCACCTCTAGACTTTTCTTTTATAAGGCCACGTTAAATCATTGGTTTATGCCATCAAGTCGCGGCGTCTTTTGAGGATCTGAGAGCCAATGTTGTACGAGAGATAGCAAACGTGCCCGTGATGGACATATGAACGATGTCGAATTCAAAACATAAATGTTTTGATTGTACTTCAAGCCAATAATATCTGAAATGGTTTGCGTTTTATTTAAAAAAAAAAAGTTGTCGTCTTTATTGAAAACCCCTTACAAATCATTCAATAAGTTTAACTGATTTCATTAATAAATGGTGAAATTTCCAGAAATCACCCTCACCAAATTTTTTTTGAAAGTGATCTTTTAAAATTAGGGTTGAAATAAGGGTTTACAAATTCCGATTTTGACCGATGGGAAGTAGGCACTCAGTATTTGGTCAGAATATTTTTTATGGATATGGGTTTTCTACGAGGGATTGTGGCGCAATCATGAAACTTGGTCGTTATATATTCAGTACATTCACTGTAATAGATTTCCCTAAAAGATGGAATTTCCAGATAATACACACACAACATTTTTCAAAATAATCTTTTCAAATTAGGATTGAAATAAGGGTTTACTATACGGGCCAATCTGGCCTTGAGGGAGTAGGGGTTATCATGAAATTTAGTCAGTGTGCTCAGTACATCAAATTTAAGTAAAATGAATTAAGAAAGATGGGATTTCCAGAATAATCCATGAAATTTTTTTCACGAATGATACTTTGAAGTTAGGGTTGAAGTAAAGGACTTCTACGTGCGATTATGGTCGATCGGGTAGGCACACTCACGAAACTTTATTAGTATATTTAGTTCATCCAGTTTAAGTGTTTTCTTTATGAAAGTGGTTGAAAAAAAAGTTTTTTATATAGGCGATTCTTGCCAATTTAAAGTAGCCACAGTCATGAAAATTAGTCAGAATGTTCAGTGCATCCATTTAAATGGTATGAATTATAAAAAGTGTGATTTCCAGAAATGACCCCTACAAAATTTTTCAGAAATGATCTTTTCAAATTAGGCTTAAAATATGGGTTTTTTAACGTTTTTTCTAACCGATGCAGAGTAAAGAATATCGTGAAACTCGGTCAGTCTGTCCAGTACGACGAATCGCGCATACAATTTGTTTTGTATTGTGAAAAAGTCGAAAGTATTGAATTAAGGGTTTTGGTCAAATCTGGCCGAATTGGACTATTTACATTGAATCCTAATTTTATTAAGTTATATATGTACATTTAAGAAATTTAATTTAAATCTGCGATTTTTCTAACAAAGTTTTTCTACTTTAACCTATATGTACGTAGTGGAATTGTGACCAATTCTGGCGAGGAACTAAATTGTTTGTGGAATGTAAATGTATAGCACAACTATAAAGACTAAACTAAGACTTATAATTCAATGATCGATATCTGTGGAATTTCTGGTTGGTCACGTCAGAAATCTCGCACAAATACCGCTTGGTAAAATTAGGAAACGTTGGCGCTTCCAAAATTGAATTCCCGCCGTGATTAACATGAGATAAAATAATTTTTGTTTTTGTTAAACCTAAACAATCGATCCAAATGTGCATACTACCCATTTTCAAAGTGTTCTCTTGTAACAGAAAAAAAATAATTCACACACAAAAAACTAAAAAAAATAGCAGCTACAAAGGTGGTGATTTAATAATTCACTAAATGCGATATGATTTACTTGGATTTTGCATGGAGTTTTTATATCAAAAAAGTATCGCAAGTGATTTTATTCGATTACTTTTTAATATTAGGGGCTTGGGACTATAAAGTTGATAAATTTATTTGAACTAAGCGTCAACATTTTTCAGCTTATTCAAAATTTCAAATCATTAAGACGCATAACGTATCAATTTGACGAACCATATTAGTACATTTAATTTGTTTTTTAACATAAATATTTGCACTAAGCAAAACAATTCCTAAACTTATGCTGTGCTATTCAATATTGCACACATTAAGGCGAAGCTAAACAAATCGATGTGAATAAAACAACCAACGAAAGATGGCATTTTTGTTTATATATGTCTCATATGATCTTATATTATATGAACCATTCCTATTAAATAGTTTTGCAAGAATGTTAAATCGAAATTGAATTACGTCTTGATAATAAAGATCGATTCTGGATGTTTTATAATGCTAAGCATATTATACGTTTAGTTAGATAAAAATGTAAATTTTCATATCAAACCTAGTTGTATACACAATTTTCAATTTAATTTAACTTATGCATAACAAATTACCAACAACAAATAATAATGTAAATAATAAATTAATCAAAAAACCAAATAAATAAATTCACAACAAAAATTTAAATTTATTGAAAATTTTTACAACCGATTTAATATGAAGAATTTTAGTATTTTGTAAATTTTTGGTATAATTTTTTTTTTTGTGTAATCAGTGTAAGAGCATACATTGCAAAAATAAAACTGGGTGGTATGAAAATATTTAAAATAGTTTTTGTTGTCGATAGGTATTTTTTGATTAAAATTTTACAGCATTATGTATATATGTACAGTGAGTGTATACAGCTCATTTTATGCACAAATGATTAGGAATTTTTTGAATATGTCGCTTACTGTATGCATTCCATATATTAAATACCAACTATTCCAACCGTAAGCGTCTACCACATATTCCACATAGCGCATAAAACAGACAATAAACAGATTTACTATGTAGAAAATGATTTGACATTTTATTTGTTACAGTACGTCTTAAAATTTTAATTCTTCTTATGTATAAACATATATATAAAAAATTAAATAAAGTTTTTTTTTTTTTGTTATAAAATTAAAATTATAAGAAAAGAATAAAAAACGGGAGATTAGTTAAACAGCGAAAAAAAACATTTTTCTTCTTTGCCAAAACTTGACATAAATAAATTATTTGTACAAGATGTTTGTCATTTATGCCTTGTCAAGAAGTAAAAAAAAAATTGTTTTTAGAAATAAAAACGAAATTAAAAAAAATAATCGCGTTTTTTATTAGAATTCGTAAAAAAGTTTTTAATTTGAATATAACAATAGGATAAAATAAAAAAAAAATTAGAATGGCGCCTAAATTATAGGTTATGTTTGTATATTTGTTTATAATATTAAGAGTCACATTCCATATACCTAATAACAAACATAAAACTAGAGTAGCCGCCCACGAAATATTACACCATATGTGTGATCATCATAATATAATGACGACGTCGACATTATGATCAAAATATTTTTTTTTGTAAATTTTTCGTCTGAATTTCCACGGTCCATTTGCAGAGAACATGTCAAAAATTTAATGATGAGTATAAAGAATATATAAAGCTATGTATCAAAGTCCCTTATCATTCCGTTTATATGTAGGATGATGGCTCATTTTTTTTTTGGTTTTGTTTGCGTTTTGCATATATGTGACACATTCAGTTGTTTCGAGTAGTCGCGGCAAGATGAGTTTTCCGCACGAAAAAAATAAATTTTTTATAGTTAAAATCCAGTTGTTTATATAAATTTGTTTGGGCCACACAGGTCATGTTTGACCGAGTAAATTGGCTTCCGATCGTAGATCATCTAATTTTGTATGATCTCGATCGGATATTTAAAGTAATATAATTATAAAAATTTAATTAACTAATTAATTAAAATATTAATGTTGCAATTTTTTGTTTTGTTTATTTACAGAAAATTATAACTAAGCACGTTACCCGGATAAGTTATAAAATTGTGTTTTAAAAGTGAATTAATAATTATATATATTTTTTTAAATTTAAGTCAAAATACGTAACATAAAAGTGATATTTTTGAAATAAGGAATTAAATAAACTGATATTAATTATAAGTGACATTTAATTATATAGATTAATTATTATTAATAATAGTAAACACGAGAACCGAAATAAAATCATCCAAAATGACGATGAGTACAAATAATTGTGAGAGTATGACGTCATATTTTACAAATTCATATATGGGTACAGATATGCATGGTCACTATCCCGGTAATGGGGTCGGTGACCTAGATGGTAGTCAACAAATGCATCATTATAGTCAAAATCCTAATCAAGGAAATTTACCTTATCCAAGGTTTCCACCATACGATCGTATGGGTTATTATAACGGTGTTCCAAATATAGAACAAACGGGTTATACACGAGCCGATAGTCCTCAAAGTCAAGTCGGTGGTGTGGTCGGTGGTGGTGGTAGCGTTATGGTGAATGGTCCTACACAAAATGGTACAACATGCGGTGGACAAACACAGCAACAGCAACCAGTTGTATATGCTAGTTGTAAGTTACAGGCGGCTGTTGGTGGTTTGGGCATGGGTAACGAGGGTGGATCACCGCCGTTGGAACAAATGGGCGGACATCATATGACCGCACAAATGACAATACCTCATCATATGGCACATGCGCAGGGACAAGTAGATATTGTAAGACTATATATACATATAATAAATTATAATTTGAAGTTAATTAAAATATTTTGTTTGTTGCGTATGAAGGTTGCCCACCAACAAAATCCACAACATATGGGCATGTACACACAAACAGGTGGCGGGCCACCTGTACCTGCACCGCAGAGCATGCTGCATCAGCAGTCACCCCAAATACAACAAGGACACCAACAACCTCCAAGCAACCAAAGTACACCTGCATCAATGCCATCACCATTGTATCCATGGATGAGGAGTCAATTTGGTAAGTTTCAACCTCGTATCTAATTACTATAAAACCAATTAGAAATTATTTCTTGTTATCGTCTACTAGGCCTTATTACCTAATGACATACATTTTTTATCCCTGGTTTTATTGGGCACAATAATTTTCTTTGGTTAAGTCGCTAACATATTTCTCACATTTAAAACAAAAGATATGAAAATTAGCCACTTGTAAAAATAACACTTGTTGCTCTGAATATATTTTTTTTTATATTCACTTTAAATATGTAATAAAATTAAAATTTATGATCGTAATACAATTCTGGTTTAATTTAATCTTAAAAAAAAAAAAATGTGAAGTGAATTTTTGTATATTCCGACATTTCTCGTTATAAAATTTTAAATAAAAGGAAAAACTGATAACTAGACAGAAATTTTAATTAGATTTACATTTTTTTATGGTTTTGGTTCTTTCTTATACTTATGTACTAATATAATGGGGTGCGATCTCGATGCTGTTAGAAAATGGTTAAAAATGTTAACAATACGGTTATAAATTTAAAATGCTTCTACTGTTATATTACAGTATACATATATATATATTTAACCAAAAACAAATCATAAAAATAGATTTTCATGCTCTAATTTAAAATTGAATAGACGACCAAAATAGATAAAAGATTTCCGGGTTCGTGAAAATACAAAATTTACAGACAAACAAATGAAAGTAATAAAACAGTAAAAAAAAATTAAATAAATACCTTAAATTTGGGACCTAAAATTGCATGTTAGTTAGGCGTATAATAGGATTAAAATGTATATGTCACTCACAATAGGGGTACACTACACACACACTCATCCTATATGTACATAGATCTGTAGAAATATTGACTTCTAATTTTTAAAACAATAATATATTAAATATATTTTTATTTTAAAGTAGTTATTTTGCATAGTAGTTTTGTTTATTTATAAAAAAATTTAAATTTTTTTTTAAACAATTCCATTTGTTTTCTAAAATTTAATCTTTTATATTGGTCTCTTCCAGATGGTACGTAAAACACTTTCTTCTAAAAAAAATTCTTCTTCTACTAGTTTGGAATTGACAGAAAACAATCAATACAAACCATGACTAAAAACTTGAGACCATTATGCATATTTTTGTGTATGTGAATTCCAAAAATATCAGATTTGAAAATGTAGTATCGTAAAGCTATATACGTAATTCCAAAATGTCAGGTATTTATTTGAAAATTATTTATTTCATTTTTGTTGTTTTATTATTTTTTATTTGTAAATATAAACAATTTTTTTTTAAATTTCATTTTATATATTTTTTTTTTGTTATAAAATTGGATTAAATTTTAGTATAATATAAATATTGATATAATATATTTTACATAATTTTAATATATTTAATTATTAATATTTTATATATGCATATTTATAATATATAAATTGAGAGCGATGAGAGAATGTTGAATCAAAATTTTTAAAAATATTAAAAATATTATTTCAGTTTAAATTTTATAGCAACATATTGGAAGTACTCGCGTAAAATTTTAATATTCACTATTTCGCAAGATAATGTATAGGGTTAACTCTAATTGGATACATTCGGAAGGAATATAATTTTTTTGGTTTTATAACGTTATTGGAACTTCCTTAAACTTGATTAGTTATTTAATATTTAAAATTGAAACGTAAATCAACTTCTTAAAATTTATAAAACTATTCGAAAGGCAAAAATTGTAGTTTCCATTCTTACAGCTCTGATGAATCATTGTGTAGATACGCAAAAGTTGGTAATAATTTAAACAATTTCGGCGAGTTTTGTTCAAATTCCGTGAAAGGTTACTCTTGAAAATATCTTGAAGGGTAAGGTAATCCCAAACCAGTTAGCATGCTTCTAATTTACGCAATCGTATATTTCAATAAATGCTGATTCAAATTTGTTATTTAAAAAATTTCGCCTAATTTGAATTAGGTAGCACACGATTGTTTCACTAAGATGATGATGTAACTATGGAAAGTTATATTTAACAAGTTTAGTGTTTGCAACATATAAGGTAATCTGTAAACTTGTTTCTTTTATTCGTAACAATACTTTTTGTCGCTAATTTTGCCCAACGGTAATTTTTCCTTCGTTATTTCCTACGATTATTAACCCCCTGCCATGAATTTTATTTTCACAATCCGTTTTTGCTCATTTTTTAGGTATCAAAGAGATTTCTAATAAAGATTTTATGATTACTCGAAATATAATTATTATGAGGTGCATAATTTATCTGAAACAATTACAATTGCTATAATAATTCGAAACTTCCAGGAACTCAAGGACAAAGTGGTTGGTCCCGTCCCTAGTACCAAATTATATAAAAACACGAATATTATTGGGAAAAATTAGATGATTGAGCCTTCGGAAAAAAATATTAAAAACATTTATTTCCGGTGATTACGTTACAAGTTTTGATGTGAACGAGTACGTATAAGTTTTGATGTGAAATTCCACTAGAAACATAATGATTGACAAAAAATCGAAAAAAAATTCAAAACATGGAAAAGTTAGCAAAAATAGCTAATTATGGACAAATATACCGTTTTGTCAGGAGTAAAATTAAATTCTCTGATATCTTTTTATAAATTTTTATTATGACGGATTCGAGTTCAGCTTCAAAAGCTGAATTAAATTGAATTGTAAACCTGTATTAAATCTATTTAAATTATATTTCATGCGTGGGTTGGATCAGTGTAAAAAAAGTTCAGTGTACATTTCAAGTAATTCATATAAATATGCTATATAACATATAGTCAAGCTACGGTTTTTTTCTATCTAGAAAAGTAAGACGTTTCTTATGGTAGTGCCGTTTCTAACAATTAACAAAAATAAATATGTATTACTAAGTACACTGTTAAAATATTTCATATAAGAATTTTTGAGTGAAATAAAAAAAACTCAGGAAAACCAAAAGTAAAAATTAAAATGTAAGAATACATGAGTGTGAAGTTTCTAACAAAAGAATAACAGCAATATATGTATACGATTATTAAATTAATTTTTTCTAAAAAATTAATTTAATAATCGTATACATTTCATCGAGATGTAAATAATAAATTTGTTCAAACAATTAAATTTTCTATCGCCAGATTTATGTTTAAATAAAACTCGTTTTTTTTAAAAAAAAGATGGCACATTTTAAAATTTCAATAACAGACCGCCGTAAAGTTTATACCAAACAGATTAGTATCTTAAGATTTTTGAGTATATTGAATGTAGGTCAGTTTACAGAAAAACAATTCACAGAGAAACAATCCACAGGAAACAATTCACAGAAAAACAATTCACAGAAGTACAATTAACAGAAGCACAATTAACAGAAGCACAATTCACAGAAACGGAGTTTACGTAAAAAATCATTTCTTGAAAGTCCCCGCGACTTTCAAGAAATTATTTTTTACGTAAACTCCGTTTCTGTGAATTATGCTTCCAAAAGATAATAAAATATTGAAAATTTAAAAGAAATGGACCTACATTCTATTTATTCAATATTTTTAATTATTAGTAACAAATATAAATAACAAAAAAACAATTCATAATTTGGATTATTTTAAATTATTATATTACGTTATTATTATATTATTTCCATTGTTGAATAAGAGGATACAGTTTCTTGTAATCTTTGATCATAATCACGATATTTTTTCTTTTTTGGTGTTATAGCCATTCCAGCAAAACTTTGTTGTAACATTATCTCATTTTTTGATTATTCCAATTGCAACTTTTCCACAAAACACCACATTGAAGGATGCTCTGAGCCTACCAAGTTTTTGAAACCACTGCGCTATCCCTCGACATTATTGTTTGTTCGCAGAAATCCTTGTTGCAGGGCTCCGTAAACATTCCATGCTTTGATCTAATACTTCGGACCCCCCTACCGGATATGTTTTTAACGCGAACATCTAATATACCCACATTATTATCTTCAAAATAGTCTAGCAATTCATTGACTGCTTCAGAAATTATATTTCGCTCTTTTACCAGTTCAAATGCTTTTATCACGTCTACAGGAGGAACAAACGAAAGTGCTAATAACATTTTGATGTTGTGAGCAAACTCTGCATTTTCATTGTATTGATTTTTGAACCCTGCTGCACATAATTTCCGATACAAATTTTGTGAAAAATGAGAGGGACAAAAATGATGTTTGGCGTCAGCAAAGGAAAACTGAACAGCATATACAATTGCTTGTTCAAAATCAGACATAACACTGTTCAAATAAATTCTTGTAAGTATCTGTTTTCTTATTTGGAAGTAGTGCATATACAAGTGGTAATATATTTTTTTTGACGCCGTGAATTGTAAACAATTGATTGAAAATCAAAGGCACTGTTTTAAAGGTGCCGTTCACGTACCAATTATTAGCATTGCTCAAAAAT
The DNA here is from genome assembly GCA_932526605.1 of Nephrotoma flavescens. Taxonomy (NCBI): domain Eukaryota; kingdom Metazoa; phylum Arthropoda; class Insecta; order Diptera; family Tipulidae; genus Nephrotoma; species Nephrotoma flavescens. The sequence goes on along the minus strand of OW052220.1, from coordinate 112,489,300 downwards.
TTCAAATTTCCTTCCGTTGAAAACAACAAAATGCGATTTTCTGCGGCTTCAGAGTCATATAATAAAAGCCATTTTTAAAAGCCAGCTAGAGTTACTTTATATTGCTCCAATACACACAATTCATTAATTGTTTGCGGTATTGTTACTGTTCCTTGTCTGACCCTTCGAACGCTGCTTTTCATGGAAAGTACAGACGGCAAATGCGGTTTAACTGCGTTCGTTATTGTAGCAGAATAATTAACAATTACTAATTGAGTAGAAACGCTAGTCGTTTCAGCTTTTTCCTTTAAATCTGCCATACATTTTTTTCCACCAACATTATTTGCGTTTGCAGCATGGTTATGATCACCAATAACTTTTATGATTTCTCCATTTATTTTATTTGTATGAATTCCAGCTTTGCACTTGTCTGTTCTATAATAATTATTACAAAGCCAATAACATTTGCTTTTGTATTCTTTATCGCGAATAAATAGGAATCCGTCAACCACCAAACACAGCTTTTTCTTTTCGGTTTTGGTAAACATTATTTATTTAAGGCTCCTTTTTTTATTCTTTTTAAAACAGAAAATAATTTTTAGTCAATTTTTTTTACATATCTGCATATTAAGACATAAGTTACTAGGTTCATTAAACTCATGGTTTTTATTTTAATATTTAATTTATCTGTGTAGTATTTTGTTATGGGAATTACTTTTCTGTGAATTGTGTATTATGCATTTTCTATGAATTATTTTTCTGTAAATTGTTTTCCTGTGAATTGTTTTCTGTGAATTGTTTTTCTGTGAATTGTTTTTCTCGGAACTGTCCGGATACCGGATGTTCAAATAACAACAGTACAAACTCTGCGATGACTTGTTATTGGCCACTTAAAGTATTCCAATACTATTCAGAAATCTTCCAACGTCCACCCGTTTTGGAATGTTACTGATGTCATTTGAAAGATTAAGTCTATAGGTGTCATCAGTGTATAATTAAATTTTGGTACAAACTTTACGATGTCCTGTTATTGGTCATTCAACGTGTGCCACACAATGAATTCCATGAACGAGTTTTACTCAAAAACATCTATCGCGACCCATCCGTTTGGAAACCAAACCTGGTCAATTTGAAAGGTTAGGCCTATAGCTATCATCCGATAATAGTTGGCATTTTGGTACAAACTCTGCGATTGTACAAACTCATCGAATATCTTCGACTCAAAAATGTTTCTGTTCCAATCCGTTTGGTATAATCTTTTATATTTTTAAATAAACGAGTTTTATTTGTACAAAATTTAATTGTTTGGTCAAAATTATTATTTACATCTCGATTAAATAATATTTTTAGAAAATATTCCACTTTTCTCAAAATATTTCACCGAGATGTAAGTAATAATCAAACACTCAACAATAAATCGGAGTCCAATATGAGTTATTTGTATATGAAAGGGCGAGTGAGCTGAATATCATTAGAAAGAGATGAAATGAATTTTTAATTTTAAAAAACATGGCGAGCATTTCATCTCTTTCTAATATAGTAGAGCTGTCAGTGTAACAGTGTAAAAACTAAGTCATGCATTTTTCTAGAATATTCTTATTGGGTTCGTATACATATTGCTTTTCTTGTCAAGTGATACTCTAAAATCGAAAAGTACTCTTGAACATTATATTTTCCCATACAACTGAGAACAACATTTTTGCTTATAAAGTTATGGAAAATTTTCAAAATTTGGGCCATCGGTTTGGGAATTTTAAGAAAAGGGTCATTTGTCCAAGAGATTTATCGATCTTCGGGCATCATTTAACGAGAAAAACCTATCTTTAAAAATACTAAAATAACAGTCATCATTATACGCTCGTTGAATAAAATACTCCTCTTTTGCCGATTTTATTTAACTTTATTCCCAAATTCATTTATTATCTAAAAGAAACCTTATAATTTTTGCAAACCACGATTTTTGCGAATACTGCGGCCCTATTCCTGAATACGATACGAAAACGAAAGTATAAGATTCCTATTTAATTTTAAATATAAATCGTACGAATCTGATTCAATTCAAATAAGAATTTTGCATTTTCGTTTTCGTAACGTATTCAGGAATAGGGGGGCTGATTTTAAATACTGCGGCCATACACACTGCAAATCTGTGCTGTAACTAGACTAATCTTATAAGCCACTACAGAGACAACGAACCGGACGATGGTTGAAAGAAGCCACAGGGGCAGGCGTGTTTCCCAATTGATTGCCCATTGTTGCAACAACAGCTTTTCGGAATTGAGTTATGTTACGTTTTTGAATTTACGAAATGACCAGTTCCTATGTCAATTGCTACAAGAATTTTTTTCGCCGTCATTTCATTTTTGGTTTATTCCAGTTCGAGAACAAATTAAACATAATTAGTTGCTGCTACTCCAGAGACATTAATTAGGCTGTTGAACCATTGGCCTTCTGCTAGACTTTCACTTCACCTAGTTCCAGTTGATTTTAAGTGTCCATATCACCCTTTATGCAGTTGCAGTGCAAGACAATCGACAGTTTTTTTTTGGTCTTCTTCCAATTTATCGACGCGATGCTTAGATAAAAGCAAAAATAGTACCCGGTGTTTTTGTTACATAGCGTACCAGAGTAATAAATTTTCAAAAACCAAAGAGACTTTTTATACTTCCCCTCTGCCATATGTGGAAGCAATAATTGTTGAATGAAACCTTTTTTTTTAAAGAGTACAAATAGTTAATCCTTTTGAATTGGCGTGCTTCATTAAAAGGTTTATCACTTCAACAGTATAAAATAATGAAAAGGCATCAAGGACTGTGTCGACATACTTGGTATGCGTAATTATCGAATTATATTGTGCCTTGGAGTTCTTCCAGTTCTATAAGGAACTTTCAAACACTCGCCATCATTTGCGATAATATTTCTTCGCTTTACAATAGTCTACCCTCCTATGTTCCCTCATTTTGTACTAAGAATATGTTCATTATTTTCAATAAAATCCAAAACAGTTTCTTCATTGTCAGACATAGCATTTTGCTCACTGTTGAGACGCTGTTGCATTCACTACCAAATTGGTTTCCTCATCACTATATCAGTTTTCTAATGATAGAGTAGTAAAATATAAAAATACAAGTTCATTACGTTCCGCAGAGTTACACCGTTGAAATGTAGGAATTAAAAAATTTGATAATTGCGTCATGATGCCCAAAGATCTAAACACAACAAAACTAGTTTACACTAAATTATTATAAACAAATGATTCAGGATTATTACAAATCAATACTCAACTTTATGACAAGCTACCATCGTAAATTTTTTGAATATGTTTATAGGATGCTGTCAAAATTATAAATGATTGAGAATTTTGTAATCTGAATATCGCTTTATCAATCGTTAATTTTATCTATGTTTTGAAAATGAACTGTAATATCATCTTACATTATTTTGTTGAATGCTAAGCAAGGAATGTGCAAGACCTGTGGTTGTTAAAGCAGCCCGACAAGCTCGAAATCTCAGGTAAATCTTAAGATTTGTATTTGTTCTCTTATCTTTCAAATAATATCAATTTTGCCTCATATAGGGTTGTGATAGAGAAGATAGTCATAAAACTATAATGCCAAAAACTAGAATCAGAAAGCAAAACTACTACTGCCAATGTCTCTAAACCAATTTGTGTGTTCATAACCAATCCATGATTTTTGAATTTCCTTAATCTGATGGCAAAAAAGGATGAAAAATGAATCCTTACATAGTTAATAATTGTACCCTAGTTAGAAATGATCCATGTGATAAAAAGAAGTAATTTTATTACTAAAAAAAAATAAACCTACTACAACCTACTACGCCTACAGAAACCTTTAACACACAGGAACAAACAATATGTATGGCGAAAATAGTAAACCAAATATTTAATCTTTGTTTTTGTTACGAGTATGAGAGAGGAAAAGAGAACGAGAGAGGGAGAGAGAGTGGCTCTTTTATATAACCAACACGTTAAAGTGCGAACAAGATTCTCGAATACAATGCATGGGGTCTAACAAATGGCCAAATTGAACAGGTTTGAGCCATTTCTTTAATGGAGATGAAAATCATGGTTTGATTTTCATCATATGTGTGGCCATCTGACCGTTTTTCATGATCCATGCGCAGTTTCATTTAATTTGGCAAATTTTCACCGCTATATCTGAGACTAATGAAGGAATATCATTTTATCACCCAAAATGATTTCGAAAGAGTTGTTGCTTGTTTCAGAATTCGAAACAAATTACAATCTGTGTGGAATCCTTTAGTTCACGAAGGAGACGTCAAATAATTTTTTCCTGTGAATATGACCCATCGTTACTGCTTCTTGGCATTTGGTCATTCACCTTACTGATGTTTAGCAATACCGTTCTAAAAATATGTTGCCCAACACTTAATCAAACCCTGAAGAACGTCTTTTAACATTTGTTTGCTGATGTTTTATTTCCGACACATGGTCGTTTTCGGTGAATTGTCGTTTTCATCGAATTGGCTTAATAAAAGAATTGTCGTTTTTGAAATCGTTGAATTCTCATTATTGGTGAATAGTTTTTTCGTCGAACTGTCGTTTCCGGTAAATTGTTGTTTTCGGTACCATTCTTGTTTCTAAATACGTTTCTAGTCGCGATGACTTCAATATAGATAGAAAATAATATTATTTTTATCTATATACGCTCAGATTTACGACCTTAGCATATAACACCATAAAATTATTCAAAAATTCTATTGAATCATCTTTCTAAGGTTTAATGTAATTGAAAATTAGATTTGATGTTAAAGAACCTGTCTTCAAGTTAAGCTAATAAACTAATTTCTTATAATTTCATATTTAAAATCGGAATTACCTATATTCAATTAATATCACAGTCCGGCTTATTCTAAACCCGGGTATTCAGCATTCGCTTGTCGAATCGAATTTCTGTGTTACCATACAGATTTAAGTCGACGATAAAAGAGAGAAGCCAATTGTTTTAAGAACAAACCTTATATGATTTTTATTCATATTCGAAAATGGGAAATAATCGCTGAGCGCAACCCACCTTTGCCCACTTTAGTGCCAATTTTTATGATTAATTGTAAGCGGCACTTACTTCGCGGATAGCTCTTTTATGTTCAAATATTGTACCAAGATGTTATTTAATTGCAAGATTGAAAGGCTCTCTACTTTAGCAATCTCACACACTTTAACTGTCAAATCATGCAATATCATACCATTGGTTTTATCGATCGTTTCTGATGTTGTAACCGCAATTTGATGCCTTGATCGTTCTGAATCATTAGTACTTGTACATTAGTACATACCAGTTTGTTCTGCGAATTTTGGGTTGGCGTAATTTTTTTTTGCTCGCAAACTTATAAATATGCGAAATTTACATTTTGCCACGAGCTTCAAAATTCACAAGCTTACTCAAATGTTGTAAAAACTGAACTATCAGACAGGTCGGTTTTAATGGGTTTCCCCGGCCGTTATTTAATAAACCGCCCTCGTATAATTTATACTGTTTATAATAAGAGCTCTACGTAGGTGGAGTCTAGGTTAACTTTTATTACAAACGGATTCAAATCGACTGGTTGGTAGTTAACTCGACTCGACCCAGAAAATCCCGAAAATCAAATCTTAGGTCGAGTTAACTCTGTTTAAAAATTTTTATTATATATGGGGTTGAGTTGAAAAACAACACCAAAAATAAAATAAAATTTTTAATTATAATTTGTTTGTACGAGCAGAGGCACCCATTCTAACCTTGTTTCGACTCGATCCTAAGATAACTCTCCATAAGCGCCAAAAAATAACTACAAGTTATCTTGAAGATAACTTTGACTCGACTCGTATTGTAAACAATGTAATTGGGTGGTTTAAGGGCATCCATCGTTATGAAAATGGTTGGCACTATGAAATTTTCAAATCAAATGGGCCATGATTTCTCTAATCATGATAGGGAGCCTGAAAGCGCCCATTGAAAAATCGAAAAGTTGGTTGTGCGCAGCAAGCGGAATTAAAAGTTGTGCGACTAGTCAAGACGAAGAACCACGACTTACGAATCGGTTTACCATGGCAGGTTGGACCCTGCAAACAGTGAAGGTTTACAGGTTGTATTTTTTTAATATTGCCATTAACTATGGGCCATGCCTAAATTTTCATTGTATAGTACTTTCCGGGACTGGTGACGTTTATATGCCATATACACCCCATATTATACCTACTAAACAAAATTGTAAAAATAAAATGGAATTTTCTTCCAAATTTAATTTAATAATATTGATATTACAGACCATATACGTCGTAACAGTGAAGGCCATTCTTTTTAATTTCACTAGTTCTATTTTTTGATACGAACGAGTGAGAAAAGCACACCGAAAAATGTTTATGTTGAATGTAATTTATAAATCGGACATACTGATTCTAAAAATTTTAATATATGTTCTTTTTTAAGCGTGATAGAACTTGAAATTGTAAAAAATAAACCAAAAATTAAATTTTGTTGAAAAATATACTCTGGCAGATCTCAGTATACTCTGGCAATGTATCATGCATAGACTCATGCTTGAACAATGCTACGAAATTATTAAAATTTAATTTGAAAATCAGTCGTCGATTCACGCAACTTATAGACAACGTCAATGGAGATCGTTACCGCACCATGATCAATGATTTATTGTTTGAAAATATGGATAACCTTAATCCGGATTAGCTGTGGTTTCAACAGGATGGCGCTACGTGCCATACGCCGACCATTGACTTATTAAAATCAAAATTTAGCGATAAGTTTATTTCGAGAAATGGACCTGCCAATTGGCCTCAAAGGTCGTTCGATTTAACACCTCTCGATTATTTCCTGATTTTTTCCTGGGGCTACGTAAAGTCACTGGTTTATGCTGATAAAACAACAACAACAATTGACGAATTGGAGGCCTGCATTGATCGTGTTATTCGTGACATACGGCCAGTAGTGCTCGAAAAAGTGGCCCAAAATTGGATGTCCAGAATGCGTTTCGCCAAGAACAGCCAAATCATTTTCAAATATTAATGCCGTATATTGGTCTTTCGAATAAAACAAAATTTTTGATTACAATTTAATTTTTTGTGTTATTTTTTACAATTTCAAGTTCTATCGGGCTTAAAAAATACCCATTATTTCAAAAAAACATTGTATTGGTAAAAGTGGATTAGGATTTAGTTTTGGATTTATAATTACTTCGGATTTAGTTTTTGGCTGCAAGTTTGTAAGTAAAAATATTTTTTCCTATGTATATTTGCATATTTCGTGATTTTATTAATATTTGTTAGTTTTGTTTTATAAACATAATTATGTCGATTTTATAGTTTAAAATATCAGTTTTAATACTTAATGAACACATTTTATTAATCACTTGTTTTATATTTCGCAGAATTAGATTTTTGACTATTTTAATTAAAAAAATCGTTCATAAAATGTGTTTATTAAGTATTAGTGTGTTTCGCCAAGTGCCTACGGCAAATAGCGTAAAAAGTATCAGTTTTAATATTTTAGCACAAACCTTTAGTGCTAAATATTGGATTGGATTTACTTAAATCCTAAATCATTTTGGATTTAGATGAATCCATTTGGGTTAAGATTCAATGCGATTGTTGTTGTAAATTACCAATGCAATACGCTAAATAGTACTTAATCGTGATCGATGTTATGCGGCCTGGAATTTCATATACTGAAAAATTAAAAAGTTTAGAACTCTCTCTCTTTCTCGTTAATATTTTCGCTTCAAACTATGTACCTACATGCATACTTTTAAAATAACTTTTTTTACTCAAAAGCGCTTGCTATTTACCTGTGTCAAGCGGAAAAGTTAGGAATTGCTTTATTCGTTTTTTTTTTAATCAGGCATTTAGTAGTGATCGTTATGTGCCTTGTATATATTCTCAAATTAGAAATTTTTTTCCCATGCCGCGCTCAGTCGATGTAGATAAGCATTTTTGTCTGCGTTTTGTCCGAAATAAATATACCAGTTTAACTAATCTTAATTTTTTCTGCTCTATTGCACATTGTAGCCGTGCATGATTCGATAAATCACAAATTTATTCAGCTCATTGAACACAAAAGTTTTGGGAATTATTCTACCAAAGCTTAACCTGGAAGATTTTAATCTCTTCTTTGTAGAATCGATTTTAAATCATACCAGTCCATTGAGAAATTTTTAATTTAACGATCTTGTACAGAGCAAGATAACGCTCCACTTCAGAATGCATGTGCGGGTATTTCATTAAAAACATTCTAGCATATTTTAAACCACTTTTCTGGAAAGCATTTTATAGGACGGAGCAAAGTAGGTTTGACGGATAATATGATGAGATACAGACGTCGTTTTTTGTTGCAAATTTTTACTCGTAGCGTGTATTCGGATTCTATCATAAACTTTTGAAGAATTTCTGGTTTTTATTAATATAATTTGGCAATTCCCTAACCGATTAAGAATAAATTGAGTTAATAAGATAAAATTGAGCTTTGACTTATATTTTCAACATGTCCTAGTAAAATTTACATTTTTTGGCCAAATGCAGAAATAGGATTCTAACAAGAATACTGAACGCAATTCTGAAAATTAGAGAAGTTCAAAAAACTCGGCAAGGTTAGTTTATCAAAATTTAGCTTACCGTAATATTAATTTTAGAGTTCCGCATTAATTTTAGAATTTGGCTCTAATTAATTAAAGCAGCTATAATGCAGCAGCTTAATGAAAACACAACCTATTTATTGCCGAATACGGTTTAAATGATTAGTTTGACATTGTAACATTAATTTTTAAACGAATATGCAGGTCTGAAGTCTGTAGGTGATTTGCTGGTTTGGAGGTCGAAATTTGTACCCTAACTTGAATAGGGCGGCATGTTAGCAACTTTCAATCAAATTTTAGAACCACAAAATTTTAGTAATAAAACGATGTAGATGTGCTAGTTTATAAACAAACCTCTCCAGTACCATTTGTCAAATCCGATTTTGAAAAAGCTACATGTATTAGGCTAACATTCTAATTTTTCGTTAAACTTACATTCTGATTTTTCTTCCATCCATCAGTTGCTGGATGCGCCTAGCGATCAGAATCTATTTAATGAATAGTCTTTTAGTTTTAGTTCACTAATAATTGTTTAACTTTATTTAACCGGGTAGGCAAGATCTGATCTTACAACATATGTTAAGCTTATTCTTAAAAGCTTTAATGATACAGACCTTCAGGTAACAGCACGCTTTGCACATACCTAAATAAACACAAGTTCTTGACATGTGCCCTTTACGCCCTTTCATATTAGTCAAGAAAACAGGATCATAGCGAATAAGTTAATGGTCCTGCTCTGAACAGGTGCTTTTTTACACAACATTTTTATTTTCTACAACATGCGGTAAATAACCCACACCACAATCAAAAGGTACAAATCTAGTAATTTTCTTTTTGTTTGTACCAGTTTATGGGAATGAAAATAAATTGAGAATGGAAATGATAAAGATAAAAATGAATTTACAATAATACAGTAATAATGATGACGTCACCAACAAATCTATGATGTATTTAATCAAACCATTGTGTGTTACGTTTCCCTTTTTTATTATTATTATTATTATTTATATTCTTATCTTTTTGTTCATTTTCTTTTATTTGTGGAAATGAAATGTAAAAAATGGAGAAAATTCTTTTGTCACACTGAAAAGAATAGAAAAACGAAAATCTACCGAATTTCTTTTTTTGATCTGCTCGTCTTAATAATATATATGTTTTTTGTTAAGAAATGAGTGGTTCTGTTTTATGTATTTATTTTTTGTTGTTGTTGTATTTTGAAATGAAGAAAAATTGAATGGAAAAGTAAAGAAAACTGAAAATAAAAGTATATTGTATATATGCGAAGAGGAAGGTGTGGTTAACGGTGGTAATATTAATATTATTACTGTGTTTATAGTTTGGTTGTAGTACATATTCGTTTGATTTAATACAAAAGACTGAATATTTGGCACAATCGTGGCAAATTAATTGACGATTTCTACATTTATCCACGGTAATCTATACACATATTGATGCTACTTCATTTTATTCAAAAAGGGCTATTAATTTAAAATGCTTGCGAGTTCCTCTTTAAAAAATAAAATGTAGCAACATGTAGTATAAATTACATCCTTTAATAAATCCTCCATCATGAATATATTAAAGTTGTAATATAACCTCCATAAAAATCTTGCCCATCATCAATTAACTATCCACAATTATATTTATATGTATGTACATGTACATATATAGTTCATATATAAATCCCGAAACAACTATATAGGACATTACAGACCTGGAAAATATTTATACGTTTATGTATTATAAAAGAAAATCAACATTAAATTAGAAAATAGCGTGAGCTGAAACAAAAAGGAAAAAGAATTGTATTATTTCAAGAACAAAAATAAAAATAAAATAAGAGATTGAGATGTAAAGCAAAATTGATTACAGCCATTAGTTACATGCTGTATGTGCAATGGGAATCATCAATTTTTCAATTTTTTTTTTTTACTTCTACTTCATTCAAACTTATATTTTCTTTTGTATTTTGAAAAACCAAAAGAAGAATTTTATTATTTTTATTTTTGTATTCGTTTCAATTTACTTTTTTGTGTCGTCTGTCTTTTATTGTTTTTTTGTTATATATTTACCTTAATTTCCAGTATATAGATGTACACTGAATATATACCTATATTTATCGTATAATTTTGACTACTTGTTAAAGTGACAGATTTTTTTTTTACGAAAATATAGTTTGATTACGATTTTCGTTCATTTGTCAATCAAAATGATTTTTGGAATAAGTGGACGGATTTGAAGACTTTCGGGTCGTATGAAATATGTTATAATCAAAGCGAATTAAAATAAATCAAGTCTTCCTGTTAAATTGCAGTTTCGTTATGACCGCCGTTATAACTTCGTCATGCAAAAATTTTTTTAGAAAGATAAGATAAGATGTTTGTATACAACATATGTATACAACCGCTGCTGACTAGGAATCCTGAACCTGCGAGGGTCTCTATTACTACTTGATAATGATGTGTCAAAAGTTTACAGATTGATGTCTCTCCTCACAAGTAATTACAGATGGGTGTTTCTTCTCATAAGTGTACCATCACCATTTAAAAATTTTCGAATTAAATAATCGTTGTAATGATTAAAGGTAGAAGGTTAGTTGGAACGTTTTCGTTGGCTATCTTCCATCAACCTAGTATGAGAATGAGAAGGATGTTTCGTACTAATATTTTTTCTGTAAATATTATATTTTTTTGATTTATTCCTATAGGATTCAAAAATATCACAAACTTTCTCTTGCCTCCAAACATAGCATCCCCTGCAACACTTCATCCTATTTATTGAATCAATTAGAATGGTTTATCAATCCAAATTTGATTTATCTTGTGCATAAATTATTGTAACTTGGATATACAAATTAGGGATGCAATAAAACTTAAGTTTAAATGTACTTGAAGTAGTAAAGTCCGCACTTAGAAAATCAAAAATGTACTTAAAATGATACCTATCGATATTTCTGGGTTAGGATAAAACTAGTGTATCAATAGGGATTTAACTTCAGGGTTGGGTGTCAGTGAATAGCTTTTTAAAAAATACCGAACACCTGTTTTGTGTTTTTTGATTTAAGGTTTAGTTACTTGGAAAACAGCTGTAACTAAGGAAGCTGATGCTCCTTACCCAGAGGGTATTCAAAACTGCCGCTAGTAGCGATCAAGCAACAATTTCGGTGTCAACACCTTTGTTCACAAATGCGACGTTTATATGCGCTGGTTGCCAATTTATTATTTTACTAGAGAATATATACGTATTGTAAGGTTTACAAGAGTGTCATAAATTTTAATGGAGCACCTGAGTCCTCAAGACTACTACTACATATACACGTTTTGATTCCAATATAATTATGTGGCATATCGTTTAAACGGTTTTGGAGAAAGCAAAATTTTTTTTATCGGCATTTTCTATTCACCACTTACCATATAGTGGTCTCTGCAAATTTCTTAATTTGTGTTTAATACTGAAAGATTTTCAGAGATTGGCCATAAAAATAACACGAAATATTTGGAAAGATTGTTGCACATAGCTTCAGCGAAAACTGGTACTAAAAAATTAAAGGACCTCTATACAAAATAATAATACCCAAAGTTTAGTCTTCCATCAAGCCTTGTTAGGTATTTTACTTCTGTTAAAACTAATCGAAAAACATTTTATGAAAAATTAATTTACTTAACTTTTATATTTTGTTTCACCAAATTAAAATTTTAAAAGCTCCATTGTGCTTCATGGCTCCAAATATATTTTTTAGCTTTATTTTGGAATCAAAGCGCCAAATTTGACAGCGCTGGTAGCAACATGAGAGGAAAAACGTATATGGCTACGATTATTTGCTGTTCCAAACTATTAAGCCTATACCATTGCAAAACCTAAATATGTTCGATGCTGAAATCGAAATTAATTTACCGTGTTTTGAAACAAGTCCAATGAGCATATGCGAGCTCGTGTAAGTCAAGGGTCCAAAATATTTAACTAACGATTCTTCAATGTTTCGAGACTGATGTTATGCAAACGAAATTTTGTTAAAAAGTATTGGTCCAAATTGATATAGATGCGACAGAGCATTACGATAAATAACCATCTGATTCGGGAATATGGTGAGACCAAATTAATGACCAAACGTTTCATTTTAACGTTCGACTCAACATTCGCATGCATCATAACACACTGGTATTTTGCCACGAAAAAGGCTTCTCCATATACAAGCAAGAGGGTGATCTGTTTTCCCGTTTTCTTGTGGCAAACGCGATAAAATTATGGCCAATTATTATTGTCAAAACGTTGGAGTATATGAACAGCAGTAATTGGTATTTCACTTTGATAACAAACAACAGTGCCAAAGGTTGATGGTCTATCACTAAATAAAACAGCGACCAAATAAAATTTATGAAATATTTTGAATTTGATGATAATTGCAAGTGCCTTCTTGTTCAATTGAGAGTAATTATTTTCAGCTGATGATAAACTCGCTGAACCAAACATTAATGTACGGTCTAGTTCGTCGTCCAACTGGCTCAAAACAGCAAAACCACCAACCGAACTCGTATTCCATGACTGGTATACAAAGCTCCTTCCTCCTTCTTTGGGTTATTATGATACAACAGATTGTTTGTATCAAGCTCAGATTTACATTCGAAAAGAGCATAACTTCAACTCCTTAACCAGACAAACTTCACGTCGTTATATTGAGTCAAATTGTAGAGCAAAACGGAAGCCGTCATTGGCATATACTTTTGCTGCATGACATTGGATAGAATTTGGGCACTTATATTGGCAATAATTTTAGAATAATTTGCACGTTGCATCTGACAATATCTCCTTATACATATGTCTAAATAATCATGCCAAGTTCGGCAACCGTCGCAGTATTTCATCCATTAACTGTTGAAATAGTAGCGGAGCACTTGAGATTCAATCTGATAAACCGAAACAAGCAAGATTAGGTATTCCTTTTGATCTAAGTAGTCCACCTTTATCAATGAAGTTCACGCTAAATGCTTGGAAAATACTTCGAATTAGTTTGGAATGTACCTAAGGCCCATTAAAAAACCATATATGTATTTTTCAACCTCATGGAACACTCCGTTACATCCATTAGGAAATCTTATAACTTAATATGGATACTTTTTTAATCTAAGTAGTCTATACAGTATCACAGAACTTCATGCTAAATGCTTAGAAAACACTTAGAATGGCTTTGGAATACATATAATAAGGTCTATGAAAAAATAACGTTTCTAAGCTCATGGAACACCCATTCGAAAATTATTTTTCATACAATAGAAATACTATAATTTGGTCTCAGTAGTGAAGCAGTATCAATGAGTTGTATGCTAAATTCTTAGAAATTCTTATAGACCCATTAAATAACACTTTTAAATCCCATGGAATACCATGTCAGACCTATTTACTAAAAACACTCCTTTGGATCTGTTGGGTTCAACCAAAGCAATCTTAATAAATCAAGCCTGCCTATTAAATAGCACTTTCAAATATGGGATATAAAACATAATAAAAAAACTAACTTTTCATAGGTTTTGTATGGGAGATAGCATTACGTTTGATAAGTAAAACATGAATTAAAAATAAAGTAAAATTGATTTCTTTTCACATAAATCGATGACATATATAATAGATTTCAACTCATTCGAATGATGCAATCAGTAGGCTTCTCGTTTTCTTCAAATTAATAAAGAAAATATAAGGGATTCTCGCTGTACAACAACAACAATTAAAAAATACGGGAAACTGATGACGTCATAATATCGTCATTTAAAACTAATTGTTAGAGAGAAATAGTAAATTAAAATTTATAGGCAAATAAGAAAGACAACAATGTGTTTTAAAAAAGGGAAATCAAATAGAAACGACAATATGAACTATGAAATCAAAAACAATGAAGAGTGCAAACATCGTAATTCAATGGTGAAGATAAAGTAAACCGTATAATATCCGAAATAAAAATCCGAAAATAAAATAGTTACATATTTGCTATTTGTTTACTTTAATATAAAATAGTAGCCGTATGAAATTCGCTATGGATCCACGTCATTTTTGTCCCGATTTCAGAAATGAATAAAAATCGTAAATATTTGAATCGTAATCTTATTCTTTATGGATTGATTAACGTTTTTATAATGTTTAAGTGGTTTATTACATTTTATGAAACCATCCTTAAATTTTCAATTAGGCTTCCGTATCCTACTAGAAACGCGAAGTTTCGATGTTGCTTTTCCTCACTACGTACTCAAGCACCAAATTGAACAGCACAGGCGCGAGTGCATCTCCCTGTCGAACACCAGATGTTATTTCAAAGGAGTCTGACACAGTTCCTTCGATTACAATTCTACAGACAGACCCAGACCTTGTTAATTTGCACCGAGAAACGAGTTTCTCTGGAATTCCTAGGCATATGAGCACAGCCCAAAGGTTATCGCGGTTTATACTGTCATATACCTGACGGAAGTCTATATATATTTGATGTATGGTTATGTTGTACTCCCAACATTTTTCCAAGATCATCCTCATTGTCAAACACTGGTCAGTGGTCGATCGATTGGGACGAAAACCACACTGATAGTCGCCAATGATGTTTTCAGCGAAAGGGATGAGTCTTGCAAGTACAACATTAGCCAACACTTTGTAAGCAGTGTTCAATAGAGCTATACCACGATAGTTTTCACATTTAAGACGGTCGCCTTTTTTATGCAACGGACATATGAGCGCGGTCTTCCAATTCTCCGGCAACTCTTCTTGGCCCCAAATACAAACGACGAGATCGTATATACTTGTTGCAAGTGTAGCGCCTCGGAGTTTAATCAATTCTGCGGGGATTTCATCGAGACCGGATGCCTTTCCGTTTTTCGATCTACTAATAACTGCGTCTACTTCCTCTGCTGTGGGATATTCGACGAAGACCTCATCACCTGGAGGAGCTATTGCTCTAATGGGGGTCACGTCGTCATTCCGATTTAGCAGATTTTTAGCAGATCTAACGTCAGATATGCTGGTGGAGTGTCTCTTTGACACCATGACGTGATCGATTTGGTTTTTCGTTCTTCCATCATTCGGTCTCCACGTTACTTTGTGAATTCTCTTATGTGGAAAAAACGTACTTGATACAACTAAGTTGTACGTTATTGCCAGGTCGATGATGCGTTGGCCGTTGTTATTACTAGTTAGGTGCAGGCTGTTAGGACCGATGTGCGATGTATTTTCTGCACTCTTACCGATTTTTAGGCTTTCCGACCCTTAGATGAACGGGTTATCCCACCACAAAATTGGACCGATATATTTCCCCACATAAAATAATTTATAATTATTAAAATTTTTGGTTTGGTTTAGTTATAGGAATCAATGTTTTTTTATAAAGTAGTTGTTTTTTCGTGTATCGTTTGTTTCATGCAACAGTTTTTGCAACAATGTATATCATTTTGTATACACCCACGCACATTTTCTTGTTATTTGTTAGATATTTCCGTTAAAAATACTGAACAAGATCATCGAAAAAAGCGGTTATAAAAATTTAAAATATAAATTTATAAGGGCTCATCGTCAAATTAAACAGCGCTGGAAGTAATATAAGAGGAACTTCGTATGTCTACGATTATTTGCCGATCCGAACTACTGAGTCGGAATATCTTCGATGTTTAAATCGACAATAATTTATTATATGCTCTGAAAACAAGTCCAATGAGAATATACGAGCTGTACTGTACCACTGTACCACCAAAATGTTGTTCAAAACTATTGGTACAAATTGTTAAATCTGGCAGGAATTAGGTGGCAAAGACGACTAGCTTACCAGATCACGGTTATATTTTGGAGGTCAGAATTAGTTTAATGTACAAAAAAACGTTAATACTGATTATTACCACATTATCACTATATGGTTCATTGCTTATGCATGTATATTGCTTACATATTCGTTCACACTAATTGAATGTTGGAATCGGATACGCAACGTGGCGTATATAACGCCGAATAGTTACGAAATTTGTTGAATGGCAGTACACAGATAAATAGAAAATTCAATTGAAAACATTTGCAACATGCATTGCAATGAGGAATGATAAATGTGCAATGCAATGAGGAATGATAAATAACCATCTACAGTGATTCGAAAATAACGGAGCGTCCAATGGGAAGCGATTGCTTCGAGCTTTTGTATTAGACGCTTACATAACACACGTGAACCGAAGAAAATCAATGTTTGGCACTTTTGGTGAAAGAATGGCTTACAACATTAAGAGACGTCTTGGCTTATCACACATACGTGGGACAACAACGCAAGCATTTAACGTTCATTGCTTATATACTTTTGAAAACATTGTTGCTATACTTTAAACAAGTTATAATTCCTCAACTGAATGAGATACCAAATCAACCCGTTTGGTAGTACATAATTCATAACTTATCGAAGAGCCACTATCTGAGTTTTTCATCATTCATCACCGCTGAAAATATCACCGTATAAAATAATTACCGCAATGAAAAAATTATTTTGGTAAATGACTAAGAAAATTTTTACTCTGTAATTTTCCTTAAGAATAAAATATTTTTAAATTGCATACAAGTATTATGTCTTTTCGGTGGCCGCTATGGTGTTCGAACGAAGTTACAAATTAGGTACATACTGTAAATGAAAAGAACATGAATATCTATAGAACAATGTTTTTTTAATTTTTTAATCACGTATTTATACATATCGTGTCGTGATTTAAAAACATTGTCACTCGCATGCTTTCACAACCACATTGTAGTGGTGACTGACTGAATGCCGTTATTTATAAATAATAAAAATAAAAAAAACCTGTACAAAAATCAGTGTTTTTGTTTCCATGGCAATCGTGTTTTTAGAAAGAGAATGGAAAGAGACCATATTATGATTTGAAATGATGACGCCATACAACAACAACATTAATAAAAGCTCATTATTTATTTATTTTCCAAGTCAATTTTCACAGAGTTTAAAGGGTTTTCTTGAATTTATTTTTGAACTGATTAAAGTTTGAACTTTTCTGCATTTACCCGTACAAAAATATTATAAAAGCTTATGGTTTAAGTATACTTAAAAAGAAAAAGAAAATTAGTCGTTTTTCATACATTGCTATAGGAAACTAACATTTATTATATCCCATATTTTAAGTTTAGTGAAAAAAAGCTCGAATAGGGAGGCTCTATTTATCTAGTCGGCTCTGGTTCAACTAATGAAAACTAAAATTGAAACTCAACATTTACTTTTTACTTAATTTTATAATGTGCCAAAGATTATGAATTTTATACACTTTTTAATAATAATTTTAAATTATTTTTTATAATATTTATTTTGGGGTTTTTCACCCAACCAAAGATTGTTACTAACTAATTACATTTAAAATATATTTACTGAATTTTCGGTTTATATTTTATTTGTGTGAAAACTGTAATGTTGGTTTTTGATTAGTCTTTTAATATTTGGTACTATTGCTGGAGAAAGATATGGCCGCTTCAGATCTAAGCAGACCATCAATATCACTGCTGTTAAATACTTAGAAAATACTCAGAATGACTTTAAAATGTACTCTTTGGAACACACTGTCAGACCCTTTAGAATATCATACTTCTTACCAGTGATTCTCTTTGGGTCTTAGAGGTTCACCTATATAACTGAAGTTCATGCTTAATGCGTGGCAACTAATTAGAATGACTTTTGAGTGTACCTAAGATCCATTAAAAAAATATATTATTTAATCTCATGAAAAACACTGTCAGATTCATCATAAAATCTTATTATAAAATAAAAGCACTTCGTTGAGTCTAGTCAGAGCGATATCACTAAATTTCATAGTAAATTCTTAGAAAATATACTTAAAATAACTTGGAGTGTTCTAAAGCCCATTGAATATGAAATTTTTAAATCTTATGGAACACCCTGCCAGCCCTATTAGAAAATCATATTACTTACTAGAGATACTAACGGCGAAAATTATATTACTTACTGGAGAGGGAACTAAACCGTTTACCAATATCACTGAAGTTCGTGCGTAATACTTAGAAAATACTAGAATGACTTTGGAATGTATAAACCAAGGCCAATTGAAAACCCACATTTTTAATTTTCTTAAAACATACTGCCAAACCCATTTGAGAATCGGACAACTTACTAGGGATGCTCGATTTGGTCTAATTGGTCCACCTGCATCAGTGAATTTCGTGCTAAATGCTTAGAAAATACTTAGAATGACTTTGGAACGTGCCTAAGACCCATTGAAAAATCACATTTTTAAATCTCATGGAGCACTTCATCGTACCCATTAGAAAATTATATAACTAAATAGGGACACCTCTTGGGTCTAAGTAGTCTATTGGTGAACTCACTAAATTCATGTTTAAATGTTTAGAAATTACTTAGTATGAATTAACCTAAGATCACGATTTTATGGAACATCGTCATTCTTGGAAAATTTTAATATATAGAAATTGCACAATTTTAATTCCCCTGAATGTTTACTTGAACCAATACTATTACAATAGTTCTGTTGCTGTTGTTGTTGTTGTTGGATTTTGTGGATTAATTTGAATAAACTTCCCTAGAATACTTTAATACTATATGTACCAAGCAGTATGATCATTCCATGGTGGTCCCTAAATATTCGTAGAAAAATCACTTCAATTCAAACCAAATATAGGAACAACCACTAGATATTTAGAGAAAAACGAGCTCTCAAAAATTCGAAACTATGGTAATTCTCCACCAAAACCGGAGCACACCCAAATCTTAACTCCTACCCCGCTTCCCCAGACTTCAGGCTAAAAAACTATTCGTTATTATATATTTCACTAAATACCATCAACGACAAACAATTTTCAAACGGTAACAAATATTCTAGTCCCTAAATGTGCAACATCACAAATTGGCTTAGTGAAAAATCCAATTGCAGTTACACAATTTAAACAAAGAGCTGGAACTTCTAATCAATTTCAAAATGACATACGCGGCTATTCCATTATATCCCAAATATCATAATAAACAGGAACAACGAACTTTAATCTATCTAACAGGGCTACAAAAGTATATTGAATTAAGCAATCCAGTCCCCTATAACCAACGAGGTTACAAGCCAGCCAACAATTTATTATGTTAAAATGCCAAAATTTATTCAAATTAATCTCCATAAACTTTATTAGTAGAATGACAGACCGGAACACCTTTTAAGTAAACCTTGATTTTTACAATCGGCTCAAATCTACTATTTCACTCCACACGATAGTGTGAGAAAACTCTGAACTCATTTACACAATAAATCTCTTACGCCAAATAAAATAATCTAAGCCCAACACTTAGCATTCCGCATTGAGCGACATGCCAGAACAGTACAACCTTAACCTTACTCCACATCCAACCATACAAACAAAATTTTTCCGATAAGATCTTTCCCTAGCAGTCTTCTTTTGTTTTAAATTTTGTAAATTTATAAGCTTTTGGCAGCTGCACATCAAGTGGGTCGGCTACATGCCATGTAAAATCACACACAAATTTTGTTATCAATACCTTAGTTCATAAAATCATCATTTCGGCGCTAGTAGTACATAATTAGTTAACGATCTTATATCATTGAACATATCTTATCAAATATGCAACTGAGTCACTTTTGTATTTAAACTACCGCCATAGTGCTGGAGCCAGCTGCATTTCATTTTATTATAATCATATAGTACATCGAAGGTTTTTAATCAAGCGGCCAAGTAAGTAACAATTTTTATTTTCAAATTGGACTCAAACCTATTTGATACCTCGGTATATAAAAACATAAAAGTTTCAAAATAAGTTCGCAACACGATGCAGTCACTTTCCAGGTTTGTAGTGAACACTGCCTCTGATCACGGTTTCGGGAACCTACTTGCACTACTTTGCAAAATATATTGATTTTAGTATATTAGTATTAAAACTTGTCTATGTGTCTTTGAATGTCTTTTGAATGTTGAAGCTTCTTGCAATGTTTTTGAAGCGTCTTGCAAATTGCAATCATTAAGTAGTTGTGGAACTACAATACCTAAAAGTTTTAAAAATTGTGTTTAAATTTTTGAAGAAACCAATTTAGAAAAGAACAAATTTTGTAAATTGATTTCTGAAAAATTGTAAACAAATGGTGTCCTAAGTAGTTATCTATTGGATTTTTATTTCTAGATGAAATCCAAGAAATAAGACCATTTTGTAAAAGAATTGCCCTTCTCATCAGTCTACATTAACAAAACTCCAAAACTAAAGCTGAATACTTTGGATATATAAATAAAACAAACACTCATTGAATTAGCGAATTATTTTATAGATCGGTAACTCGTTGAAAAATTAGGGTTGCGAAAATACCTAATTGAGAACAAAGTATTAGACATAATGAAACAGTATTCGAACTATTCATCAAAGTTACAAACATGGTTTCCTAAACAATTTAATACAAAATAACCAGTAAATTTTCTGGTATTTAGAAACCGTAGCAATAACATTAAGGTTTCAAAAAAATTTATTTGTAACGTTCAATTTATGCGAAATCGAAAAGCGTATGAAACTGTTTTAAAAATACTACTTTCATAAACTCTTTTAAAACTTGTCTCTAGTTTTTTTAAACTTCGGTTTCACCTCTCAGGAAGGTCTTGAAGATATCATATTCAACTGAAAGGTATTTCTCAAAGCTACCACCATGGCACTGGGTAGTTATATTTTTTCATTCTTTTGTTTTTCAGTAATTCTTTTATCGTTCATATTGGCGCAATGTAACGGTAAATTGATTGTTTACTTTGCAATTCAAGGTTTTGCGTATCATTTTTCTAGAGAAATAGTTATTAATACTACCGCTAAGGCATTGGAGATAGACACATTTCTCAACTTTAGTATAATCATGTGATTTAAGGATTATGTCACAGAATATATACAAAAGCGACATAACTCCATTTTTTATGAATTTCTTTCGATTCGAATATTTGACCTTTTACATCAAAAATAGGAGTGGTAAAATTGTGTAAATGGTAGATAATAGATAGCGCTAGTAGTTTTCTAAAAAATAAGATCGATTATAAAATCTTCGCAGTGTACATCTAAAATTTCATCTCAATTGGCTCTCTCAGTTTAATTTAACTTTGATTTTGGCTGCACCACCCGTACTACTGTTATTCGTAAAATCTAAACCACATCTAAACTAACTAAAGATATAAACTATTAAGCGTGTAAAGAATTAAACTAAAAGGGTAAAATTCAATTTAACGGATGCAACTTTCCAATATTTTCGGTGTTGGAATTTTTGTGCTACAAGAATGGATATATGTATGTATTTTGTTCATATTATGCATTGATTAGCTAAATTGAAAGAAAAATGAAGTAGAATTCCCCCATTAATGAAAGCTATGGAACTATTGTAGAATACGGTTAGTTTGAAAGATCCCAAAACGTTAATATCAAGAATTCGAATTCAAAATGGAAATGATCGATAGCGTTTCAAACTGGTCAAGTATTTGTATGAGAGATAACTATCAGGATTCAATGCCGTATTTATATTTTTACCTTTTAGTCATGCAGCCATCCGACAAAAATTATTTAAATGTATTATGAGGATATTTGGCATCTAAATCTTAGTCCTTAACAGGGGGGTTGACATTGGAAAATTTAGATCGCCTACGTGGGGGTTAGTATATCGACAATTTCAATGATATTCAAGATCTTCAGCGAAGATACTAATTGATACACTGTAGTGTACAAGGGTTCTTCAATCACACTGAGGAATGAGACGATTATCGAAATGTTTTTCCAACCACTATTTGAATGCAATTCGAACAATGCGTTCTCGCATTTTAAGGTATTTGGCCACATTAGTTATCATTAATCGAGGACGGCGGAATGCACTAAAAGATTTAATTAAAGTTATTCAATCACGGAATTCTGGCATTTAAATGTAAAGTATTTTGAGGGGGCTCTTCGAGATGCAACTTTTTGGGCTCCCATGTCAGACTCATCGAACGCGACACTGTTGACTGCAAGGGGCAATTATGCCGATGTCGAATGAATTATATAGCTTGATGACGAAGTCAAATAATTGGGTTACATCAGCTGAATTGTCGGTGTGGTACATTCTGACCACGTAATCCGTGGAGACAATATTTTTTACTCGGGCATATTCAAACAAAATATTTGATACCCGTGCCATATACATTTTTAGCCTTAGCAGAATCATTTTCATTAATAATAATGCTCATTGTTTGACAAATGATCGCGTACAATTTGTCAGTAGTCGAAGAGAGAGAATTTATTTTTATACTACTAACAACATTTATTGTTTACAACCTGATGTGGAACTATTTTAGGAATATTGTCAAAAAAATGGTTTCTAACTGTCGTTTCTGTCATATATTCTGTGGTTAGGTTTTGAACCAAGCAAAAGTTGTATGTCTTTAGAACATTTTAGTTCCCAAATCTACCGGCTCGGTAAATTTTCGTTGTTAGCAAAAGTTAAATCATTCATTTCTTTCGGCTATTGTACTTCTTTCTTAATATTTTTAAATGATGTTAGAATTTATAATCTTTAGTATATCATGTATAAATGTGATTGATTTTAAATTCAATTAAAAGATCTAAGCAATCTTACTCGTATATTTATGAAACACCTTCGTCTTTAAAAAAGTAAAAAAGTACTTTTGTTTAAAAACAATATTAAAATAATTTTGATTGTTATTTTCATAACCAGAAGATGGAAAAAATTTAAACAGAAAAAAAAACTTTTCTGTCGCCAAAAATCCACCCCAAATTCATCCTTCAGAACTACACAAACAAACAAAAAATTCTTAAGAAAATCAAAATAATTTAATTAATTTTGTTATTCAATTCAATTTTTTTGTGTTTGTTTTAGTTTCGTGTATAAAAGACAATACAAAAACAATTTTGTTGACTTTATTTTAAAGAATGAAAAATTAAAAGAAAATTCTAAAGCACAGTATGACAAAAATAAATATATATAATATAAAGGAGGCAGTGGCAGGATGAAGAGAATCAAAATTTTATATGTTAAATTGGGTGATATAATTTTTTTTTTCCGTAAATTAAATTAAATTTATTTAGATTTTTGTTTTGTTTATCTATTTAAGTTTAGAGTGTGTTCATTTTTATTTAGTTTTTGAGACATAGATAAATTTTGGATAAATCTTGGAAATATCAATTTTTCACTTTATTCGGGAGAAAAATAAAAACAAGACACAAACAAAACAAAAAAAAAATCGCGCAAAAAATTTTATTGTCGCGCGCAACGAGATGTTTCTTTTATATACAATTTAACAATGGGAAGCGTATTAGTCAACATCTTAAACACAATAAAATAATATAACTTATTATATTGAGTGCGAGACTACTCGTATGTATGCTACGTATATTATAAGCATGTACTACATGCCATATCGAAAATGGTGAAAAATATGTTTTTTTTATTCCTATTGTTAAATACCAGAATAAATTGTACGTACGACTACAAGTGTACATATTTGAAAAATTACTGGTATGGTTGGGTTTCAAATTGCATCCGGAAATTGATTTCTTTGAAATGAAAGGCATTCCACCAAAATTAATCATTATACACGAAAAATATTTGCATTATACGCATTTCATTATTAAAATTTTAATGCGGGGCAATGAACTTGTTCAATATCAAAATATTTGATAATTTGCCGTGTATAAAAATTAATTGTGCATAAAATCATACAGAAATATTGGTTGGATTAAGATTTACGACATTGCGACACTATCAGGATTTTATAAATGTTTAACGGTTAGGTTTATTATCTTAAAAATAAAAGAGTTAATTAAATTAATTTTTTCGTAGATTGTATAAATGAAATAATTACATTAGATTTTTAAAAGTCGCTAAAATGTTACCCCAGAATACTTAGATATTGGATTTATTTAAGTAATTGAATTTTAAGATATCTTTTCATTCATCTTGAATTCAACTCTAATATTCCATGTTACAGATCGAGCAGCATATACTTGTTTTATTAAAGTTACTAGTTATTGCAGAGTAGAGACATTTGTATGAAATTTGATCGAATTCATTCATATTTGGTTAATAAAAATTAAGTGTGTGCGACTAAAATAATTGTTTTAATTTAAAGAACATTTACATTCTAAGCCTTCAAAAAATAAATCTAAAAAAGGATCCAGTTTCTTTTTTCGTGATGGTGTGAGCTTTCACAAAATATGTATACCCAAAAAACTTCCTATACATATATAGGAACTGCTGAAGCATGTGTAGTTCGGCATGGCCAATGCTATGAAAATGTAATACCACAATACATTTTCTCTAGTGCCGTTTATCTGTTTTTGATTGGTGACACCTTTGTAGTCAGTCAGTTTTATCTTGAATGTCAAACGTTTAAAAATTATGTAATTTTAAAATTCTAAATCTTAATATTTTTTCCTAAGGTTCGTTGTGAAACCAGTAATATAAACGAAAGTTTCAAATGCAGTGAAGTGAAGTGTGGTAAAAAATTTAAATTGTATAGAATTTCTATTAAGGTTGGAGCAACCTCCAGTTATGTTGGAGGAAGTTTACATTTTTTATGTTACTAGTAATTTTCCCAGACTCTAATTCGATATGATTACTTGAAATAGATTATGTAATTTGGTTATACGTTAGAAACTCACTAAAACTTATTATCGACAACAACGTTTAAGACTCTGGGAGCAAATTGATTCACAGATAAAATGTCATGGAAATAGGTGGTAAAGCTTTATTTAAAGCACTTGCGAAAATATTTTATTTGTAATTTATGAGTTGTTTTTCTAATTAAAATAATTAAAAACAAGGAATTCCTCTAAGATCCTCATTTGTAGGATTTAAAAAAAACAATAACATGCGCCCTGAAAGAATACATTCGCAAAACATATAATCTCAAAAGAGAGCTTTTCCCAGACTGTTTAGTTTAGAGAATGAGTAACCATTAAATGTTTGTACATGTAACCTTAAAGATGTTTGATGATAAAATACGGCCTTCTGAATTAGTTGGTTTAAGCTAATAGTTTATGTAAAATAAAGCGTTTTGTGAAGTCAGTGATGGTAAATAATCATAATACGTATTTTAATGTGACCTGATAAAACAATAACTTCCTTTCAAACATCCATAACTTTTCGCAGTTTACATAAACACAAATATGTGATTGATTGATTTCGACAAGTGTCCTTAATAACTTCGGGTTTTCCGCTCCAGCTTGTTTATGTATAACAGGATGGCGGGATATCAAAAATCTTGCTTGGACGGAACGCTCTAGTTTCAGAGAGCTAGCGATCATACAGGTAAAAAATACAGGTTTGGGGTTCTTAATAAATTGGTTATAACCCACAAAAATTCCGCATTCATTGCCTCAAAGAGACCATGGAACACACCTGGGGTTTCATGCATGTGTGTAATTACTCTCTTCTTCCTTGGCAAACTATTAAAATTTAAATTAAGAAAGAAATGAATATATCAAGAGTTAAATGGGAGCAATCTGATCCTGACAAATGCCGGACAATTACACATAATGAACACTATCATCAATCTTTTCTAAGCAGTCCTTGCATAATGAGATCAAAGCCAGTGTCATACGCGGAATATACTATTTAAAGTGATTGTGGCCTGTTAGAACAGCTGCCTTTTCAATCTTGGTAAAAGGTTTTATATTGCAGCCGTACCGCAGTTATTTGATAATTGTACGACACTTTCTGAACCAATTTACTGGTGACTTTGCTATGACCAGGGAATCGGTGATTATATTGCTTTCGATATTACAGTTACCTGGTGGTGGTTATGGGGGGCCATAACCATAACATAATTTGACAGTGAATATTAATGAAATGTTTACACTCTCTGACAAGACTTGAATTGTCAATGAAAGTAAACAATGAATTGTTAATATTGGACTCTATATAACATTTGATTTCAATGTGGATACAGCAAATTTAACAGATGCTCTTAGCTTGAAGTACCGTACTATACATCGGGAAAACCAGAAAACAACACACTTGTTCAGTTCGGCCTTGAAATCCCGAAACCGCCACATATCCGTCTGTGGGTAAGGAAAGAGGAAGTAAAATAATGAATACCAATTTAATAAGTAGAGTCGAAGACAAAGTGCCAGTAATGGCCCTAAAAATGGTAGTTTGTACAGTATTTAGTTTGTTAATTGTGCATTCCCAATTAGCTACCAACAGAGAGAGGATCGTTGGGACCAGCAGATATCATCACTTTTGACATTATTCGGTCATGAAAAATTTCACGCAAAAATTTTCTGTTCTGTAGGCCTAATTGATCCAATTCAAGTTTTCAGTATTTTTTGTCAAAAATTTAATGTTTTAATAATTTCAACACGTTGTTGCGGCGTCTAATGTTCCATTGCGAACTGACAAATGTCATCCAAAACAAAATGGCGGTGGAACATAAAAAAACACCCTCTACAGTCGATTTCTAAATATAATACAATATTTTGTATAGCCCTGCGGCACTGCCCGAAAATAACAGTTATTTTTTGTAGTTCGTGCTGAATGCATTAAGATGCCAATTTAAAATCAAGAATAATGCCTAAATGTTTAATACAATCTGATTTTCAATCGTACTCCCTAAAAGAGCTGGAACAGTAAAGCCACATAGGTTTCTACCGACTAGTAAAAACCACTGTCAGTTTTCGATAGATTAACATGGAGGTTTTTTTTCAACACGCCATTCCTACCCAATGTGAAAAGCTTGTCGCATCAGCTCGGATTTAACGTTGAGCTCTTTGCCTGAAACAGCAATAATAAAATCATCAGCATAGTTCGATGATCCCGAACTGCTGAGGCTTAAAGCTGTGATCGTAGCAAAATAAATGCTGTCGAGCTCATATAGTGCCGTTTCGAGATTTTAAACGACCTGCCGCACGAGATTTTAAACTCATTTGAATTGTTTTGCAATGCTTATGGAACTAATTTTAATAAACAATCTAAAGAATTTTAAGACAAATTACGCTTGACGCTATCGTATATGCAAGTTCGATTGATGCAAGTTTGATTCGTAACTACAAACTTCTCAATTAGAATTGAACTAGATGATGTTGTCATTGTTATCTTGTGACCATGTATGCAGGAAGGGAAATGGTCAAAGTGCTTTATAAAAAATTTCCCAGATTAATTAGTTTTGACTAAAAATGGGTTTCTTTTATAAAGAAAAATAAACAATGGAGTTACTTACAAAAAACGTGGAAATGGGTTTCAATATGATAATCGTTAGATGCAACAAACATTTGTCCAGAGAATTTAACTCAAATATAAATGTCAAAATTTGTACATCAATGTGAGCAATCAAGTATTTGTATAATTTTGTTTATAAAGGCAGTGACCCTACCATATAGCTGAGGTAAGAAATGTCGACGAAATCCCACATACCACCCGTTATATTATAGCTCAAGAAGAATGCGTCTCTCCAACATTACCCTTTGAAATGGAAGATCATTTTCCGGCTGTTTTTATACCGGCTTAACGTTTGTAAATAGCAGCAATAGATATGTTTCTGAATTGATGCAACACACAATCAATTACAAAATTTAAATACGGCATCCACTGGTGGTTTAAAAAAACAGCGAGTAAGTTGACACACGCCATAAACATAATTAACTAATTAACATAAGCCGTGTTTTATTATTCGAGCACTATCCAGAGCCGAGTGGAAAAATTCTACTGAAACTGCAACTATTATTCACTGGTGTCGCTATACCATAAAAATGAAACAGAAATGCATCCATAAAATAAACATTTATCACTTGAAATATACTAATTAACATTTATTTTGGCATGACGTTATAAACAAGAATTCATCTTACTGTGTTTTAAACTTTGACCTTAAGATTAAGTTTCTAATGGTTTCAGGGGTTTACAAAATAAAGACCTTTTTAAATTTCTCATTAAAATAGCGCTCCCGATAGCGGCTCCCGATAAATAGGTAGAGCAAACAATTTTTTTATCGATTTTTAACTTTAAACTGGAATGAAAAATCTTTATACTATAAAGTTAAATAAATTAACTATACCTATGTCGTGCGCTGGACAAAATCAGGGATCTTTCGTCGCCACCGTATTTTTATATGCTTTACAAAAATTAACCAAATTTAGAATTAGTTGATCATAAATTTTTAGTTGTGGGTCATACTCTTATTGAAAGACAGAAGAAAAGAATGACATTGCATATTCATTATCCGCATGATTGGTATAATTTCGTCAGGACAATTGGATCTAGAAATAAATTTTATATAATTCAAATGAATCAAGAACATTTTATTTTAACTTTTCTCCCCTGTTAAAATTGAAATTTATGGGGGGGGGGGGTGGTAATAGGTTTAATTGGAGTAAAATTAGAGGTCTTCGTTATACAATGGAACATGGGTAATTTATAATAAAAATAGATTGTATAAAGACGCGAGGCATGTAAATGCCCTAACATTTTACGTAGATGGACTATAGTTGGAGAAAGTGATATTCAAAAGTGCTATACTGAACTTAATAAAATCACCGCTGAAAAAAGAAGGATATTATCGACTTGCTCTCGTTGATTGATCCTATTTTCAAATCAACTTAATTGTTAATCAATTGAAGAATGATACAGGTATATATAGGAGAAAGCGATCCCGAACTTGATATTTAATCATTTTGGCATTAGTATAACCTACCTGTGCTACAAGTGGCAGTGTGAAGTTTCTGACAAATTGAAAAAAAACTTTATAACAGTCGAAAGAGTAAAACAAAATGTTACACTTCAAATAAAAAATGGTACACTTTTTAAACAGATATTGTAATTAAGAACAACTAGATAATTAAAGAAAATATGAAAATATATATATTTATTTAAATTTATTTTACGTCATTAAAATCAAAAATAAAAACATATATAATTATGTTTTGAATCATAAAATTCTGAAAATTCAACCATTCGAGAGGGCGGGCCATTGACAAAGTAAAGTAAATCGAAGTATGCTATCGTGTATGCTATCGTGTGGTACGACCCTATTGCATAAATCACAAATGATATATTCCGACAAAATTATGATTACGATGCCTTGTCAATGGCCATCGAATGGTTGAATTTTCGAATTTTTATGATTATACCATAGAAAATTTATGCTTCGACGGGACTCATAATTATGTTGGATTACACGAAAGATGCAGTAGGGTTAGTACTACACGATAGCATACTTTGATTTTCTTAGACATCTGTACGTTGGTTCTCCGAAAATACTGCGACAAACAATTATGCCACAAACAATTATGCAACAAACAATTCATCGAAAAACAAATATAAAAACTACAACTTTACAATAACCAAGTGTGCGTGAAAACAATTCATCGAAACAAAATTTTTCACTGTAATGCAGTAATCTTAATTCGTTGTATACCTTTGAGGATAGGGGCTGCACCTAAACCCCCGCTTTTCCACAATTTATACAATTAATCAAGTGTCATAAATGAAGATGTCCTACTTTGCTTTCCGTACCACACAATTGAACAATTAAGAGAAAATTGATCAATATTTTTTAATTGCATTACGAGTCTTTTCGATGAATTGTTCAGTGTAGAATTGTTTCCGTGTAAAATTGTTTGTATTACAATTATTCTTCTCTGAATTCATTTCTAACAATTGTTTGTCGCACTTTTGTGGTTGTGTTAAATTGTGTTGCGCATAATTTTCGGGTTGTCCTGTGCGATGCCTTGTCAAATGCCTTCAAATGCCAAATGGTTGAATTTTCGTTTTTTTATGATTCCACAATAGAAAATTTATGCTTCGACGGAACTCATAATTATGTTGGCTTTTAATGAGTGTGTGAGGAGAGACTGCTTAAGCTTGGTAATATCAGAGAAAGAGTGGCGGAAAAACATAGTACTTGATCGTGTAGGGGAAATGATGAGAGATGTTGAGGTTGATAACGTCAATAAACTAAAATCAGTATGGGTTTTGCGTTAAGTAATAATCATATCGTTAATAATCAACCCAATATGAAAATACTAATCAATATCGAGTACGGTACTAATATGAATAATTGAAAGTAAAATAAAAAAAAATAACGCGAACCAAAAACCATTAAAAGTAAATCGTATTATCGTGAATATAGTTGATACAAAAAAAAAGATTATAATGTGTGAAATGTGCACAATACTGTTATGCCGCAGTGTGTAAAATCGTTTCTTGGAGTATAACAAGATAAAGATGCTTATAGTAGGAACAATAAATATTCGCTGGCTAGAAAGTGTTTGTGTCTTTGAGTTGCAGCTATGTTCAAAATTTCATCTGGTGGCACTACAATTATGTAACTGCTTCTTTCATATCAAAACCATGGTGAATGCAACCTGAGTGTAAGAAAACAAAATTTTTGTGTCGAGCGGTCGATATATCAAATTCGCAATTAACTCTCACACGTTGCGATTAAAAATAGGCGCTTTAGCTAACCAACTTCTCTCATATCAGACTTCTAAAAATAAATGACCTTTAACGGATTTTATCTGAACCAACAAACTATAAGGACATCGGTTGGGTTAAGTTTTTTTTAATTATTTATATTACGTCTCTCAAATTTATTTATTTACATGTTTATATATTTATTTATATTATTATTTTCGATGGTTATTCACATTTTGTTTGTTGGCCTAAGTGATTGTTATTTCCAATTAATTTTATTGTTAAAATTATAGAAATTTAAAATTTATATTATTCCAGCCTCTCTCATTCAGCTATTTTTTGCAAAGTAGGTTAAGACTTAGCTAAGCTATTCATTTACTCACTGATTTAGTTTAAGTTTAGCGGCAAATGCCTATCACTAATATACTTAACTCAATTCTTATCGGAAAAAACGATCTAAACGCCAGTAAAAATACTCCTACATATTAATTACTTTAAAGTAAACGTGTCCGATCCCTACAATATAAAGATAAATGCCATGTTCGCCCATAATAATATTATAACAAAAAGTATTACCAACAAAAAAATATTCTAATTAAAATTAAAATCATATCACACAGAACGTGTTATGTCTTAAATACTTTCAAAACTATGTGACAGAATTTTCCAAACATGAAAATTCTTTAGTATAAAATTTCCGTTCTACTTCAAAAAAATCACACAAATAACATTCCCAAAGACACAACAAACAAACAAACAAGACTAAAACACGTGTCTTAATCCCAGAGATTATCTATCACTCTGGATATATGTATATCTGTATATGTAGAGTACAACATTGTATAACATTGCATTAAATCTTATATAATTTTCTGTCATGTTGACATTACATTTAATCAATTATAATTAACCACCAAACTTAGTTTAGAAATATACCAAAAAAATTTTATTTTTAACTTTTATATTTTTTTAAATACCAAATTTCATTGCGATGTGTAGAGAGTCTTCACAAAAAAAAAAAATATCTACATATATTTATTAAACTAATGAGTTAGATTCTAATTTTACTTTACAGTAGTAATTTTTCTTATTCCATTTGCATCTTACAAAAAAAAAAAAAAAAAAATATAAATAAAGATTCTTCTCATGTGACATGATATCTTTTTTTTATCTTATTATTTTAATTAACAAATAAAAATATGTGTTATTTTATTATAATCGTTATGTATGCGGTGGTTATTATGATTATGACACATTATTATGTTTTTATAAAATATAATTATAATTTTTCATTGTACATCGTTTTTTAATGAAAATGTCATTGTACATTTGTAAAAGGTATATACACATTGTAATTAAGGGCTGTCTTACATGTTTGTGTATTTGGTTGCGAAATAGGCGAACGTCAAAATTTTAACATTATTTTATGATGAATATTAAAATATGTTCGCTCACACATATAATTTATGACTAAAAATTTTGAATTTTTGTTAGATTGATGTTTAGAAATTTTTAATTTATTTTGTTTAATGTTTAGTATTTTGTCGGTATTTTTTTATTATTATTTAAAAGTGAAACAAAACTAGAAACTATATACAGAGCGATATATCCAAAAATCTAGATTTAATTTGATTTTAATTATAGCGTACAACGCTATAATATATACTGTTATTATTTTAATAATAAATTCTAAATTTTAACAAAAAAATCCAAAAAAAAAAATTGTAAAAAGAAAGGTATTTTATTGGTCAATTAATTTATTAATTTGGATTGCAATTTAATTGCAACCGCACTGTCTATAAAATTTACTTTCACTCTATATAATAATTAAGATACGGACCATTTCATTATTTTGCGAAAATATCTGATTCATTTCCTTAAATATTTGTTCACAATCCCTAACACCTAAAATTAAATTATAAATGCTGGCGGCGGTAATCTTATATAATAATAAATATTGGTTCTATGAAATAAATATGTAGCTGCTCTTCTTAGAATAAGATTCCGCGCACGCAAATAGGAACATGTTTAGAAATATATCCCCAAATCAATCAAAATCCAACCCGTATATCGGTATCCAAGTAATATACAAGATTTTGTTAATTTAAAACAAAAAAAATCTTAATCATAATACTCCACCTCAATTAATCTTAGTTTTATTTAGTTCTACATAGACAGAACAATCTTTAAATACCACCTTCAAATAAAAAAACAAAAAAATGAACGACCGTGTAATGATCAAAGTACCAACAGAAAAAAAATTAGCTAATCTCAAACAAGTAAAAATTTGCTAATTTCAGTTTTTTTTATTGTTGTAGATAATTGTTGTTGTTAATTCATCTTATATACGTGAAAGACAAAAGAAATTGAAAACTTTTCTTTTATCTTTTCCCGTAAAAAAATAAAAATAAAACGATACACAAAAAAGAACAACTGAAATAGTTTTAAATTAGTTCCATCTGGCATCACGAGAACGATTCATTTGTGTTACAATTTTTTTTTTTACTTCTTAAGAAAGTTTTTTCTCACTTTAATTTAAAGAAAATATAATAATTTTGTCTATCTTTTGTTTTCATGCATTTCTTTTTTTTTAATTTAAAAGTTGATTCCTTGTTATTACAGTCACAAGAAAAATCTCCTGTATCTTCTTTTGGATTGTATACACATTTAAAAAAAAAATCTTTTTAAAAATAACAACAACTAAGAGTTGGAAAAAATCAGCTGTCATGTCTTTTGATATGGGTCGACATATTTTTCGTTTGTTTTTGTATACATAGATACTCAAAAATCCTGAACCTGAATCATCATCGCATCTATGGGCTCTTTATACGAGACTCGTTTACAACCATCTAGAATTTCGTGTTTCTCATGTTCTTTTGTTTTTGTATTCTCGGTAAATTAGAATACACTTTAACGTTCCAATATTATATGGGGTGTGGTAATGATATCCTGTTTTATTTTATTTCCCAAAAATATGGCGATGGCGGGAAAAAAATAAAAATAAAATCCTCAAATGTGGATGGTTAAAACAAAATATGATTAATCAGTTTTTTGACTTAAAATGGGTTTGTGTTCAAACTTTGATTGACAGATGGGTATGCCATTATGCGTGTAGAGTGAAAGTTTGTTATGATTTGGCAGGAAATATAAGAGTTAGCATTGGCTCAGATCATTCTGTAAAAATTAGAACTATTCAAATCAAATATTCTTACCTCTTTCTTATGTCTCCCCACTTTGGGTAAAGAACAAAAAAAAACACTTCATATCGAAATGACAATCAAAGATAACAATTATGCTTGAATGCCATTTCTAAAATTTGTCGAATAATTTAGCTTCTTCTCGCACGTGTCAATATATGTTTAATATATTCGTTCCATGTTTAGATTTAATAGACCAGCATGAATGGGTTTGATACAGATTTTTAAATTAATCATTATTCAAATTTTAGACCAGTCTCCCACAACTTACATGGTATTATCAAGAGTAATGCGTTTCTGTAGAACTTTAGGTTGAAAGTATAAAGATTCAAGATTGACCACCATTGCATAATTTATTTACAACTAACTACGGGATTATTACTATTGATAAAAAAATTTCTGGTAAAAATTTATCTGCGGGGAAATAGTATAAACTTACACTGAAGAACTGAGCACTTGCGTACCTATTTCTATTTGATGCCTTGGCGTTAAAAATAATTGCACATTTTAAAGAATTTGATAATTTAAACAATTAGGCAACGAACTGAATAAGCGAGAAACAATTGTAGCAACGCTCAGTTTTAACATAATCGCGGACATGACTGCCATAGCAGTTATACATCTTTTTCGTTTTTTAACACTTTCGCGCAAATCGGTCCTACAACTTTTTTGGTTTTTAAGAAATAAGACGTCATATTTGTCAATTCTCAACAATACATTCCTTCCTACGACGAAATATCGTTGCAATTACAAAAGTTATCAAATTTGTGTTTTACAAAATTAGAAAGTGTCCGCGAACGTGTTAACCTGATAGACCCAACGTCACGATTTAAACCTAATAGCGAATTGTTTTCCATTATTGATGTAAATCAAATTTCCGACAGTTAAAAAGAATACGTAAAAAATTTGATGTGTTTTTATCGTATAGTGTGCGTAAACTCGAAAGGGATGAAAACAATAACCAAGCATTTTGAAAAAATTTCAAATGACGCTTTTGACGTATTCGGCAATATTTACGATTGGCATGTTATATGTATATAAATATATGGGTATGTGGTAGGTAAAATAATAGAAAAAATCTACATTTCCATTTTTTGATGTACATTAAATTTTTTTGCTATTCCGCTAAAAGAATGCGAAAATGTTATTTACATCAAAAAATTTGATGTACAACAAAATTTTTTGCCAGTTCTTTGTAAAAAGAAAACGCCATTATTAAAGTTAGCCGAAATAAAAAAATATAAATAAGAGAAATAGTGACCTCGCTTGAACAAACAAAACGTGAACAATTTCGACACCATTGATGCACCAATGCCCTTCGGCCAAAAAAGATCAGCAATCGGGAACGTTAAAAAAAATTAAAATTTACCCCCCGATTCTGACGATAAGACTACTAAGACTATCTTAGCTAAGACTTTCTTGTGAAGACTATTTTTTTTAAGACTAAAGTCTTCATTGAAATTCTGAAGACAGTAGTCTTAAATCATATATTAGAAACTCTCCAAAGACTTTTGTAGAGCTGTCGAAACCAAATTTTTACCATATTGTTTCAAATTTATGAACGAAAAGCGACAGTTCAATTCGAAATTGTTAAAAAAACTCAAATTTATGTTAAATATATGCTGAGAGAGTACATATTATTGTATTTTGAATATTTTTTCCGGTTTTATAGTCAAATACATATAATTATTGTTTTTGTTTAAATGTCAAAATTATGATTCCTAAGACCACCTATTTCGCTGATATTAACGAAGACAATTTTTTAAGACTACTGACAGATAAGACTAAGTGCAGAATACGAATTTAAAGGATCTAGTCTTCGTTAAGACAAAAGTTTTCGCTAAGACTGAAAATACGTCTGTGACTGTACGTTAGAATCGGGGGGTTAATCGCCATTGTGGTATAAAAACCAAACTAAAAAGTTGACATTGTTTTTGGATCGTTTATACTCGACCGATATTTAAATTTGTATTTTAAACTGAATTTTCCATTATATATACGTCATTTTTAATCTAATATTAATATTTGAATATTAATTCCTATAAAGTTCGACTTCAAAGTCGAGATATACAATTTTCACATATTAACAAAATCGATTTCTACGTTTCCAAAAAACGATAAGCATTGAAACTTAATCTGTTTATCGCTTCTGACTTACATTTCTTTCCTTCGCTGTCACTATGGCGTCTGGACTAAAAAAATTTTCAATTGATATGCCATCACGGCGTCAAATTTTGAATGGCTCAGAGATTAACTTGTTTTCTTCATCAGACCTACATATATTATGGTCTATCAAATAACTAAAATAACATCATTGAGTAACTTGTTAAACTTTGAGCACGAAACTATTCAACGAAATTGCAGTATTTTGAAACATAAAATCAGATACAATTCATGAATTTCCATTATTTTGAAATGCGGAACTTTGCTAAATTGCACTCCCTTTCTTCTATATTATATATATTATAGATTTTTACCCCTCGATTCTAACGTACAGTCACAGACGTATTATCAGTCTTAGCGAAAACTTTTGTCTTAACGAAGACTAGATACTTTAAATTCATATTCTGCACTTAGTCTTATCTGTCAGTAGTCTTAAAAAATTGTCTTCGTTATTATCAGCGAAATATGTGGTCTTATATGAATCATAATTTTGACATTTAAACAAAAACAATAATTATATGGATTTGACTATAAAAACCGGAAAAATTATTCAAGATAAAATATTATGTACTCTCTCAGCATATATATAACATAAATTTGAGTTTTTTTTAACAATTTCGAATTGAACTGTCGCTTTTCGTTCATAAATTTGAAACAATATGGTAAAAATTTGGTTTGGACAGCTCTACAAAAGTCTTTGGAGAGTTCTAATATATTATTTAAGACTACTGTCTTCAGGATTTCAATGAAGACTTTAGTCTTAAAAAATAAAGTCTTAACAAGAAAGTCTTAGCTAAGATAGTCTTAGTAGTCTTATCGTCAGAATCGGGGGGTTAATATAGTAATAGACTTTACTAGTTTAGTTTTATAGCTAAAAGGTTTCATCACGTCTGTATATGGAGTAAACTAAGAAAAGGGGAAGTTTATTTGCAGAACAATGCGTGTTGAGTAAATAACCGTTTCTCCTTACAGGGGTATTATACTCGTATACCAATATGTCTTAACGGCAGTAATTTTAACTTGAAATAATTCTCCCCAATTATTTTTCATGGCAGTCTGCTTCCTATTTAAATTCAATTTAAATTCAAAATATTTTTTTTACTAAACGTTTACATTTAGAATTTTTAACCTAAGTCATTGAAGTCACATTTCTATAAATTATAGCAATTCTTTGGTAAATATTGCAAAACCTCTGATAAGCAAGTTGGTACAATTTGCTGAAATAAATCCAGCGATGTATCAAAAAATTAGGAAATTGCCCAATTGGTAAAAAAACAATAGTTTAAATAAAACATTTTAATTCAAGTATTTACAATTAATTTTTTTCATTTTTTAAAATAAGATTTAAATGTTTTGCGGTTGAGCCGTGATGTGTTCCTCCATGTGGTATCGATTGCAAAGAAAAAAAAATTTGTTTCCTTTGTCTAATTGGTAAACAAAATCTGGATAAAATGCAGATTTAACAATTTTTCAAACAAAAGTTCGGTTTATTCGGTTGCTACATTATTTTAACCGTGGACCCAACTATTCTTTATCATTTAAATAATGATGGGGCCATCTGTGATGTAATTGCAATACTATCGTATAAACTGATTTGTAATTGCATATCCATCCTTTGTTGTTGTATTCAACGATTTTGTTTTAACAATTAATTTTTCTACTATAAATAAATTTTGTTATTTTTAGAAATTTATTAATTATTTCTTTGAATACGAAAACATAAATCGATCCGTTGCAATTTAGCAAAATAGTTTCTTATTCGCCTTTTAACGAAAAGTGGCTGGCATCTGACGGAATATTTTGGAACTAGAGAGAAAGATGATCAACTTCTCAAAAAATTAGTTTTAATGTAATATAAACTTCATCGATGACTATAATTCGACTGGATATTAAAATATTCAATTAGTTTACAGTTAATGTAACAAATGATGAAATAATAATAAAATGGAATGAGGCTTTTTCTCGTACAAACAAATATCACCTTTCGCTCTTATAAGAAGTGGCGCTTAGTAGGCGGTGATTAAAAGGCCAATAGACAACTACTAGTGGATCTGACGGCCACAAAATTAAACTTTTTGGGTATATTTTTGTATGTAAATTTTTATATTCATAAAGTATGCCGTGCTAAAATTTCATGAAAAAAACACTCAATGAGCTTATTTTTAATGCGCTAGATGTCACATTCCCAACTTTAACAGTACACACTTTAACACATCCTTATGCGTCTTTTGCGCGGTTACCTAAACAACAGTCCACAGTTGCACTAAATTCCCCAATGCCTATGGCTGCCTATGGGTTATTAGTAAAAGTATTCCAATTGAAACCTGGACTCCAAAATTTCCAACTTATGAGTCATTCCAAAAATCTTATGTAATTCCTAAGTATACATATCCCATTTCATACCACAAATCACTTTTAACTCATTTCACTTCCAAGTCATGAAAACATCATAAAATAGAATTTATTTACTTTTTTTTATCAAAATGTTAATCAATTCTCATCTAAAGCTTCACTGTTCCATAATGTATCTTCTAAAAACCAATTTTCAAGCGCGTATATTATCTGTGAGACATATTTGAGGATAATATCTTCCGGTTTTTTTTTCCTAACAATTAAATACTGGTTATTGCTGTTAAATCAGAAATCTTAATTATAGGGTCAATATACCCTCATTCCTGTGAAGCTTTATTATTGCCTTATAAAGATCCGACTGATGTTTTTACCATAGTGGCTCTAGCCTGTCATACTTATTCTGGAGTTTATCCTCGTATTCGCGCTTATAAAGCACATGTCCCGCTTCCAAAATGTTTTTATAAAGCATTACCCGTCATGATAGGATTCTTCACTTATAAACCTGAACGATAGAAATGACAAAGCATACAAGCGTATGAAAAACAAAAATATGGAGAACAATCAAAGATAGTTTCTTGACATTAATCGTATTTAAGGAATACCTTAAAACCTATAAATTACATATTGAATATGCAGAACAGCATAAACAGTCCCCCAAAATATTTCTGGAATTTTTATCATCAAACGAAATATTAATTATTACTATTAATGCATTTGAAATATGTTTGCTGAGTTTTTTCATAGTGTCTACCACGACGATGTTCCAGTACCGCCAAATTTAATATGGAAATATACATACTAAACAAGGTCGCAAGCCTGATAAAACACCATTTACTAAAGCAACACAAAGCTTGAGAGCTTGCCGAACTTTAGCGCATTTGTAAAGTGGATATTGTCATATTTAGTAATATAGAGAGCAATATATCGTAAGAGGCGGTGTTAAATCAAGACCAATAATAGCACAATACCGAAAGGCTCCCATCTAGACCCTTGAATTTTTATAATCTTCATTAATCGCATTTCCGATGTGCTTCAAAATTCCGATGTGTTAATATATGCTGATTATATGAAAATTTTAAAACCCATTAAGACCATAAGAAATCTAAAATTACTCCAAGATGATTTAAACAGATTAGGTAAGTAACTGGTGCAAACGTTATGAATGGAAAATAACATAAAAAAGTGCAAGATTACATCATTTCACCTTCAGAAAGAGCCATTCCATCCCGAGTACAAAATCAATGGGTCACCTAGCCAGAGGTAACTAAAATAACAAGAATTCGCTATTAAAATGTTACATCAGTGTAAAATGTGACATTCAACAAACACAT
The DNA here is from genome assembly GCA_932526605.1 of Nephrotoma flavescens. Classification (NCBI taxonomy): domain Eukaryota; kingdom Metazoa; phylum Arthropoda; class Insecta; order Diptera; family Tipulidae; genus Nephrotoma; species Nephrotoma flavescens. Next base: position 112,449,274 of record OW052220.1, on the reverse strand, counting down.
TGACATAATAATCGCCAAAGTTAACTCTATATTTGGGTTTATCAAAAGATGAGCATATGTATATTATACGTACACAGAACACAGTTAGAAGTTTTGGTTTTAGTGTGGGCGTCTTACCCACAAATACTCATGAATAGCATTGAAAGAAGATTTTTGTTGAATACGTTGCTAAGAAAGACGGTTGAATCACAATCTGCCTTACCACCAAAATATTCTCCGTTTACCACCTTATATTGCAAGATGCAATAATTATCAAATTACGACTTTGAATAACAGAAGAAATTTACTTGGTGCTTCGATGTTATGAAATGTGGTTCTTGGGCCGTCACCTTCGTCATTTCGTATTTTATATTACATGTTCATCAGTGTTGATCCATATTCTATACACCTCGTAGTTAATTAATATTTTCACGTGTAGACAATGTTTGTCGACAGTTATAATAATGGCGTCGATAATGTACAAAATGTAGACAATATATCAACAATGTCGAAAATTATTGTTTCTGTTTAGCAATCAGCACAATTATATGTTTCTTTGTAATTCATAAACGGGGATGTAATCACGTTTAATATACTTGTTATCAAAAATGACTTTATTGACGGTGATAGAAAACAGTTAATTTGTTGCTCATCGGGATTGATTTATAACTAGCGTCTAATGCATTTGTTAATACAAGTCAGCAGTAAAACCTGAATACGTTTTAACCTCCAGTGGCCCTATTCAGGTTTTCCCGGGTAATTGGGAAAATAATTTGCTATAATTACAAACTGCACTTATTCCCAAATGTATATTTCCCGTTCCCAAATGTGTAATCTGGCAGACAGGGAATAATTTTTTTGGGAATTTTTTTATATGTAAATATTTATAAACTAAAACACGTATTGCGACCTTATTACAACTTTAATTTATTTTTAAATATATATTTATTAGCAAAAATAATATTTCAAAATTGAAAAAGATACGAATTACAATTCCCTAAAAAAATAATTGGGAAAAATTAACGTCAAAACTGCTATAAAATGGAATTATTTTTTCCCAATAAAAAAAATTCCCAAACGCCAGAATACACTTTGCGGAATAAAACATTCCCAACGGCTAGAAAAACGTCACTAATTCCCAATTCCCTATTCCCGGGGAAAACCAGAATAGGGCCACAGATTAAAATTACATAATCTAAAAATGCTTCTAAATGGTAATTCTCTTGAAAATCGCGATATTCACGTGAACAATGAAATTATGTTTGGCATACAAATTAAATGTGCCATCAGTGGCACTATCCTGGTTTTTCCTAGGAATAGGGAATTAGGGAAAAATAATTTCATAGCGTTTTCGTCCAAATTGTATTTCTCTGGTCTACTGAGGGAATAAGTTTGCTGTAAATAATATCGAAACGGAGTTAAATGGGAAAATATTTTTCCTTATAAAAAAGTTTCCCAATTAACTTTGTTTTATTTTTGCACTTAACTTATTCCTTCAGTAGGCCAGGAAAATGCAATTTTCATAAAAATGTTATGATTTTTTTCCCCAATTCCCTATTCCCAGCAAAAGCCAGAATAGTGTCACAGAACATGGATGTGATAAAGTTTAGCCGAATCATGCTCCGCATCCGATATATATCGTTATATTGATTCCTATCGTTCGGTATTGTTTGTCTGCTGTATGACTAAATTAGTTCTTTGGTTATCTATAGCCAACTTTGTAAAATCATATCTTAAAACAAATTTTCGATTTAGTGAACACACATTTGTAATCCGCAACCTCTGTTCAATGCCAATTTTGAGTAGGTAGATCGAATGGTTCGAAACCGATCACAGAGTTACACGCTGAAAAATGTTTTTTAGCTGCATTTTTTGCAGTTCGAGTATTTACATTTATTCATGAATGAACGGATAACAAGGTACGACTGGTTCTTTTTAATATGTCAAGTACGGCTCCCTGAATTAAAAAAAGTTGAAATTAAAAAGGTGAACTTAAAAATAGGGTTTTCATATGAAAAAATGGGACCATTTTTAAGTCATAGTTTTAACAAATTTTCTGACTTAACAAAGGTGTTTTACAAAAACAAATTTAATTTCAAAATGACTTAAAAATGGCATATTTTATTTCCCATTATAAACATAAAATTTACATTTGTTTTTAATACACATAGAAATGCATACGTAATTTCACATTTTTAAGTAAAACGGTTACTTGTTTTTCTTGTTACAATTTTTTTGTTGTATTGTAGAGAAAGCTAAAAAACGAAGAAATACATTTTCATAAATTTCAATTGTGAATTATTATTGGTGTATTAATTCCGAATTAAAATAAGCACTTTTTAATTTATTTTGAAATTTGCAATTGTTCTTTGCACATTTTCAATAATGAATGCATTATTTGAAAATTTTGAATGGCCTTAATTTGCATATTATAGTAAAAGCCCGATTATCCGGCATCCAATTAACCAGAACACTCAGTTAACCGGAATTTCGATTTTAGGATTTTTGTTTTGCTTTTTGTTTTTCTTTCATTTCATATGAATTTTTAAATTTGTTTTGAAATTTGCAACTGTTTCTTGGACATATTCATTAATGCATAGTTGACATTTTGGCTGACATGGCTTTAATTTTCATATTACAGTAAAAGCCCCATTATCTGGCATCCAATTAACCGGAACACTCAGTTAACCGGAAATTTAACTTTTATGATTTTTTTTTGCTTTTTTCTCTTTCTTTTCTCTTTAATATGCATTTTTTAATTCATTTTTGAATATCAATTGCTTTTTGCACAGTTTCATTAATGTTAGCATTAGTTGAAAATTTGAAATGAATCTATTTTTCATATTACAGTTTCATACAATTAACCGGGACACTCCGTTAACCGGAACTTTAATTTTTAGGTATATATTTCTCTTTCTTTTCTCTTTCATATGCATTTTTTTAATTCATATTGAAACTATCAACGTTTTTTTGAATTTTTGAGTTTTTTGACATTTTCAGTAATAAAAGCACTAGTAGAAAATTTTGAATGGCTTTAATTTTCATATTACAATAAGCGCCCGATTATTTGGCACAGAATTAACCGGAACACTCAATTAACCGGAAGTTTTAGAACTTTTTTTACTTTTTTCTCATTCTTTTCTCTTTCATATGCATTTTTTAAATCATTTTGAAAGTTGCAATTGTTTTTTGCACAGTTTCATTAATGGTTGCATTTGTTGAAAATTTTGAATGGCTTTAATTTTCAAATTACAGTAAATGCCGGATAATCGAGCTTCCAATTAACCAACACTGTATTACCCGGAATTTTAATTTTTAGTCATAGTTTTTGCTTTTTCCTTTTTCTTTGCCGGAGAATTGGGTTTTTATTGTAATATGAAAATTAAAGCCATTCCAAATTTTGAACTAATGCTTTCATTAATGAAAATATGCAAGAAACAATTGCAAATCTCAAAATGAATTAAAAAAATGCATATGAAAGAGAAAACGCAAAAAAAATCCATAAAAATTAAAATTCACGTTAATTTAGTGTTCATTCTCAGGATACTCGAACGTCTACTGTAATATGAAAATTAAAGCCATTCAAAATTTTCAACTAAAGCATTCATTAAAGAATATGTGCAAAAACAATTGCAAATTTCAAAACGCACATGAAACAGAAAAAAGCAAAAAAAAAAATCATAAAAATTAAAATTCCGGTTAACTGAATGTTCCGATTAATTAGTTGCCGGATGATCGGGCTTTCAATGTAATAAGCCATTTCAAATATTGGCAATTTCAATTGGAATTAAAAAAATGCATATGAAAGAGAAAAGAAAGAGAAAATAGCAAACAAAAATACTAAAAATTAAAGTTCCGATTAACTAAGTGTTCCGGTTAGTAGGATACCGGATAATCGGGCTTTCACTGTAATATGAAAATTAAAGCAATTCAAAATTTTTAACTAATGTATTCATTAATGAAAATGTGCAAAAAACAATGCAAAAAAATGTGCAAATGCATATGAAAGAGAAGAGAAAGAGACAAAAGCAACAAAAAATCCTAAAGCAAGAATTCCGGTTAACTGAGTGTTCCGGTTAATTGGATGCCAGATAATCGGGTTTTTACTGTATGTAATATGAAAAAAAATCCATTCAAAATTTTCAACCAGTGCTTTTATTAATGAAAATGTGAAAAAACTCAAAAATTCCAAAAAAGTTGAAAATTTGAATATGAATTAAATAAATGCATATGAAAGAGAAAAGAAGAAGAAAAAAGCAACAAAAATCCTTTATGGCATAAATTTTATGGCATTTATAAACATACTTCTTAAATCAATTTCCAAATGACTTATGGTATGCATAAATAAAGTCAGCTTTTTTTATTTCGCATGTTCATTGCAGATTTAGGGTCAATTTTAAAATGAAATAAAAACGCTGGTTTTAAGTCCGAAAAAACACCATTTTTAAGCCAGCTTTTTTTAATTCAGGGAGCCAAGTACTACATATCCATTTTCTTCAAATCATTGCCAACATTTTATTTCTTTTGGCAAGTAAACCGAGAAGAATTTGTTCCAAATTATAAATTATCGTTGCAGATCATGTGGCCAAATTGAATGCGATTTTTAATATGAATTACTACACACATTTTAATGATTTTAAACCAAATAAACAGCATCTTTACCGTTATTTTATTTTACAATTTAATTATCAGAAAGGTAGATGAAACTCCTTTATTTAACATACAATCATATTGACCTACAAAACTCAAGTGTGGTTTTGTTTGATAAAAAGAATGTATGTAAAGCACTACAGAAAGTAATTATACAGTGTAACCCCTGTATAATTACTTTCTGTAGTGCTTTATACATTCTTTTTGGTTAACAGGGGTTACTTTATAACTTCATAAATCTCGAAAATCTCGAACGATTTTATTCATGGTTTCAAATTTCATGAATTAATATATATTTTAGTTTATTTTCTGTCTGTGGGCAGTGCAGGCAATCACTGTGTTTAAACAAAGCATTCTTTGTCAAATGATAAGATTTACTGAGTGCTTGTTGACAGTACAAAGGTCGATATAATTTTAAACACTTTGTAATCTTTGATTAGAAAAACACTGCTTGGTTATTCAAATTTGAATTTGAACTATATAATATAATTAGAACTGACATCTGTTAGAAAAAATATTAAAGTAGGGTAAATTAAAAAGTTTTAAAAATTTACAATCCTAAATTATATTCTTTTAGACTTAATCAAACTTACTTAGATGTCAATTGACGATTAGAAGGTAAAGCTGTCATTCCAGACATAAAATGATAACCAGTGCCAACGAAACGACTTAAAATGGTATATCGAAAAATTTGTCTAAAATCACGACCTCAATCGCCAAACAGGATTTAACGTTGTCTAAAGTTTAGATAGATATCTAGATAAGTCAAAAAAGCAATATTCTACTTTGATTACGAATTGTCTAAATTAGAGAATTTATGTAAATTACTTTTCATGTATTTCCCCCATGCTAGATATTTTTTTTGTACATTCAAGTTATAAAAAGGGTAAACGGATTCAGTAAAAGATCGGTAAAATCTCTATTTTCTATAATTTGCTCTTGAATTGGTAGAGTCCATTAATTTGCAGTTTTTGAGTCATTTTCTTAACGGACCTGATACAAATTATTACTATATTATTCAACCTAGCCTTCAAAATTTGGAAATATTTTGATTTTTATGATTTAATCTTTGCAATCTGTTCTGTGGCCAAAGCTCAACTACCTTACGCATTGCCTGCCAAATCGAGGACCTACAGCTATAGGTCCGATTTACGTAGAACCATCTGCACTTTGCATAGCTCGATGTCAGCCTATATAGTATTGGTGTGGAAGCTGGGTCGGCCCGTGAGTTCTACACTCCGACAGGGGTCATAGTTTTGAAATTATTAATCATTACCAATACTTGGTATTGGTACATAGCTAAAATTATTAATATTTTTTGGTTATAGATCATTGTTAAAATTAATTTTTATTTTTTCTGACAAAAAGTTGTGGTTCCTTGTATTATTGTTCAATATAATTTAACGGGTGTAAGTATTTTGTGAAATTCATAATTCACATTAACTATATATAAGCCCTATAGTACTCAATCTAATAAATTTTATTCCAAATTGACTAATTGATAATATATAGAGATTGTTTTACCTCGTAATTCACTAAAAGTTTTATTAACAAAGTACAATTTAATCCGTTTAAATTATCAAAGAACCATACAAAACTATAAAACAAATACATATAACGTTGGTTTAAAGGTATTTTGAGAGTTATTCGCAATATTTCTGCACTCGATCGCATGAAGCAATTCATTATATTATATATAGCCCTGATTGACGAGCATGAATTTGATAACTAGAAATCTGCTGGCTTCAACTAGAAAAGGACAATTATCAATTTCGAGTAAACGACTTAAATGAGATGAAATGTACTTTACTGTCTTGGTTTACTGCCAAGAAAATTTGTATATTATTTAAGATAAATTCTTTCAAACTCACTTCAAAGATTAAATGTAAAAAAACTAAGTTGAAAATGAATTACCTGAAAGATAAGGTCGCAATCCTCAAGTGAATCAAAATTTTAAAAAAGCTACAATGTACTGCATAAACTTGTTAAAAAAAAATTATTGTCCACTATATGTAACTGCGGATATTTGCCTAATGAAATTTTCAACAAAGACTGAAAATATATGTAAATAGAGAAACTTAGAATTAATGGCAACAGTTCCTTCCAACCGTACTAATATTCTTGAAATTAATGAGATATTAAACAAGTATTTTGTGTCTTTATTGAAACATTATCACACAGTTCTAGGACTTATCAGCCCTTAGGGTGCTTTTTGTGTTCCATGTGTGTATGTTTTTTGAACAATTTTTTAATTTAAATATAATTTTATAATTTATTGATTGATTATTTGGTCTTTAACATTATGTATGTTATGGCATATAATGCCGGTCAAGTGGTCGTCTCTGGTTGTGGCGCAATGGTATAGCTCTTTTAACCACATTTTTATAACATTTTCGCAATTTTCTTGCAAATTATCTAGTATTGTTATACAAAGATCGCTTAGATGGTAGAAATAATGACTTTATGAAATCTGATATTTTTTTGCTGAAGAATTTATATCGTAGAATGTGCATTTTATTTGATAGGAATGCAAATTTGTGACATGATGCGAAGCCGAACAAAAATATTAAGCAATAAACTTAGAGAAGGAATTCAGTTATCTCCTTTTTTTCATGCGATATAGGTCCCCACAGACCATATATAAACTCATTACCCATTTCCGTAAAGTAATTAATAGGCAAAATTAAGTTAAGCTTACTAAAAACTGATTTTTGATTTTTTATTGCGACAAAGAGTTTAACCTAAAAACAATTTTCAAAATACTTTACTTTTCATAAATACGAAAATTATGTATAATTTTAAAAATTAAAACTTTTCCAAAAAGTAAATTAAATTATTTAAAAAAAATTACGTCGAGTTTTCATTTTTGTTTATGGTTTCATTCATAATCAATCAAACCATAAAATAAACCATCATTATGGTAATCAAAAATAATGATAATGGATTTAATTTTATTTTTGGTGTTGTTGTATGTAAAGGATCTTTAACCGAAAAAAAAATTATATAAATATAAAGACCAATGTCCGAACATAGGTATACGTAGTAATGAAAATAATTAGTTCCCGGTCATGTTAAACCAAAAAATAAAAATTGTTATTTATAATTATAAATAAAAATGTCCGAAAGGTATGGAAATAACAATGAAACACAAATTATAAATGGCCTCTTCATATTTTGGGATCTATTAAAAATCCATTAAGAACTTCTTTATGTATGTACGGAGTATGTAGATGTTATTATTGGGAGTGGTTTTTTATTCTTTTGATTATATTTTGAATTTCTTGTAGAAAATTCATCATTAAAATATCATTCTTATGTCTTAGGAGTCAGATGATTATTTTATCTTATATACGAGTATGTTGGTTGGTTTAGATATACAAAAGAAATCGGACCATACAAAATTGTAATACTGTTGTTTTTGTATAAAGTATTTTTTTTGGTGGAAATGAACATGTAATTATCATTAAATTAGAACGCAATTACCATTATTTCGAGAAAGAAACAAATTTTTTTTTTGTGTTTTGTAGTGAATGAGTCTGTAATTATAGTACTTGATATCGAAAATTATGTGATCCAGGAAATAGATCGCTTTGTTTCGTTTTTGGAACAATATAAAGCGCACATGTATACAAGAGAATGTTGATGACTTTTAAAATATTCTCGTGTGTATTAGATTTCCAGGAAGCCTTAAAAATGATCAATTATTTGGCTGTGTTTTTATATTCTATAGTGGATCAATGAATGAATTAGATTTGTATAAGTTTGGCTCTAGAAATTATACACTATGATATCGAACAGTACTCCATTGAGCAGGAGAAAGCGTGGGAATTTTACTTTTATAATTTCTTGCACAAAAAAATATGAAAAGTTCAAACTAATCCAATGATTCTCACACAAAACCTAGCCATTGCTGAAAGTTTACTGTTTTTTTTATACTAAAACAAACCTAGATAAGCACGGCGGTTATAGTTTCGACACTTTAACCGGAAGATGAGAATTTTGAATCCCAACAAAGGCACACACATATATTTTATGTCAGCATATAGACCAACAAGCACTTTGCAAACTCTGTGTTATTTGTTTGAAGGAAACCAACTATGGTCCATAGAAAGTGGTTGGTTTAAAAAACTTCAGATCGGGAACTATGACTAAAGGGGCTTAATTTAGAAATGTGGATTACAGTCGAGCCTCATAGTGCATGGGTTACATATAAGAATAATAATGTTAACCCGAAAATCCGATTAATTGTCTGAACTATCATTTGACTACTGGAAGAGTCAAATCATTGTATAGCACAAGCCGTCTACTTCTGTATTTTCCATGAGGCTCAAAATTGGTTTCTTAAGTAAATTACTAACTAATTTCATGACCTCTTAAAACCATGAATGGTTTGACTTATCACGGTCAAACGTGGTTGCGCCAAAAATAATACCGTCGCAATACCAAAAATAATACAATAAATTTACACTGTTAAATTTAAAAATATTCCAAATGAATTTGTTTTGTAGTGAAATTGAAACATTTTTAGATAATATTTAAAATTTATATTAGAGAAATCTCTGAGTTTCTAATGGTGTCGCTGTAAAGATCAAATAATTTTCTAATAAAGTGAGATAACCAGGAGATTTTTTTTTTCATTTCACTAAGGCTTTTTGATGTGTAAACATCTTTGCTCGCGCCTACCAAAAATTTTTGTATTAGAGTAAACTTGTAAATGAAACGAACGGAAATGACGTATGTACCTACTTCGTTTGAAAAAAAGCAACAAACTCAATAAAACAATTTTGAACTATACATGGCTTGCTTGTATGTATGTGCATAATAGTAGGGAAAACAAAAAAACTAATTTAGAAAATGAAATAGAAACCATCAACTTTTCCATCGATCAGAAAAATCAAAACAAAAATTACGATACGAAATACGTATTACAATTACGATAATACATGGTCTTACGATTAAAAACATAGACAACACTTGTGTATGTTGCTTTATCCTGAGTAACGAGTCCCTATGAGCTGTTCATCACGTCGGCTATCAATGATCATGTCTTCTACTAAATGGGGTTATAATGACGCCTCGCTTTTAACATTGAACTGCTAGAGTCTCAGGTGACAGTCACGCAGATAAGCTCAATTCAATTGCTTTCCGAGACCTGTCTGCACAATGACGAGTATGTTAATATTCCTGCGTTTGAATGCCGCGTTCAGCTCAGGAAAGATGATCAGTGGGCGGCCGCAGTAGCAATTCCGTCAAAAGATCCATAAAATGAGTATAGTGGACACAAATATTTTGCCGTACGAACTTCCACTTGTCAAAGGTGACGAGAACGATGAATACGTCAACAGTAAAAAATGTCAAACGACTCTGGATGGGTTTCGGTACAAATTCACAAGGCAAGAAGGTGAGGCGGCTTAAAGCTGGATGGGCGCAGAAAACGAATATCGACCGATGTTTGATGCCCATTCCTAGAAAAAGCTCAACTGTTAATCGAAACAACAATCTGACAATTAATGTTAAGCGTAATCATTTTCCAGTCATACCTGCATGTGCCACCACAATTCATGCATCACAGGGTGGTACCTATAACGAGATAGTCAGTATATACTCTTACGATAAACGACACAGTCCACAACTTGTGTATATTGCTTTATTACGAGTATAAAGAGTCTCACGTCGGCTATAGATGATCATGTCTTCTACCATGGACGTAAAAATGGGCTCCAATGGGTCTTCTTCAAAATGGGCTATCGCGCCTCACGACAAATCCACTAAGCATAGCTCAGGTTGTAATGGCGAATTTTGTACGAGATAATAATGACTTCTGGTTTTTAACATTGAACTGCCAGAGTCTCAGGTCACATCACCTCGACCTAACTGATACAGTCAAGCACGGATGCTCAAATTTCTTGCTTCCCGAGATCTGGATATGCAATGACGAGCATGTTAAAATTATTAATTTTGAATGATGCGTTCAGTTCAAGAGAAATTTTCAGTGGGCTGCCGGAGTAGCAATATATAAAAATACAAGTTGAACTTATACCGTCAACTCGCATAAGGAAGTCATCGCTGGACTAACAAATGATATGAGGGTAGCAACACAACCCATTGATAATATATACACGGCTGAACTTCAGCTTCTCAATGGGAATAAGATGCTTTCTGTAGTTTTCATTCCCTTCGCCGAAAAAATCTGTCGAAGACATAATGAAGTTCATACATTTCGTCCTTGCTCTGTATCTAAAAGAGTTTCAAAAATTCTCCAAGGAGACTATGATCTTTGGCTATCATCATGAGCGGGGATTTCTATATTTATTTTGCTGTTCTCAAGCTGAACCACTTATAAACGTCCTGCGCGTCGAATTCGATTTGCACATGAACTTAGATCGAAAGATATCTACTACAAGATACGGAACGACCATTGTGCAGTTTTTCAATGAAAATTAGAAAAGTTAGAGTCAATCAAGTTGCGTTGATTATACCGAAAGAGTAATAGACCAATTTAACGATAATAAACAAGTGAAAAACTATGGTTAGTAAGATTACATTCCTTCTTCCTTCAAAATAAACTGTACACACGCAGTATACACACGCCATGTTTACACATCTCCTTGTGAGTACTAATGGACTCACTCTTTTTTTTAATTCTAAAGAATGCTATTTTATACAATATTTCTGCTTTTATATCTCCGATCCTAGTGATGTTCACGGGGCCTCACCTATATGACCGAATAGCTAAGTAAAAAAAAAACCCCACGTAAAAGGTGAACAAAATTTATTTATGATGATTACTAGTTCAGCGTATTTTTAAACAACTGTGGTTTTTGATATCAATCTATTTTCAAATTTTCCTGTTACCGCTTCTCGAGATGTTCCTAGTTTTTAAATTTATTTTAGGATAACGTAGACAAAATTCTAGCGCTGATATGGACATAGTTAGTTTATGATGATATCCATGAATTTTAATAAATTTTCAATTTTTATTTCACCGATCCTATAGTAATTTTTACGTTTACGCTTATATATATTCGAATAGGTAAGAAAATTTTCTATCAATGTTGTAAAAACGACACACGATTTTTTGGATTTTCACCACATTTTCCTAAATTTGAAAATTTATTAAAATTCATGGAATTCCTAAGTAGTCTGTATGGCACAGAAAATATCATCATAAACTAATCATGTCCATATCAGTATTAGAACTTTGTCTACGCTATCCTAAAATAAATTTAAAACCTGTGAACATCTCGAGGAGCGGGAACAGAACAATTTTGAAAATAGATTGAAGTCAAAGACCACAATCGTTTAAAAGTATGCTGGACTAGTTGAAAATCATCATAAATAAATTTTGTTCACCTTTTACATGAGGTTTTGATTTAGCTATTCGTTCATATTGGTGAGACCCCATGAGCATCACTAGGATCGGAGATATAAAAGCCGTAACATTGTCTAAAATAGCCTTCTTTAGAATTTAAAATAACTTTTGTTAGAAAAGTATTTGATATTTACAGCGACACCATTAGGGACTCAGGGACTTCTCATAAATAAATGTTGAAGAAGATTATCTAAAATTATTTCAATTTCACTACAAAACAAATCCAATTGGAATATTTTTAAATTTAACAGTGTACATTTTTGGTATTATTTTTTGAATGTATTTCACAATCATCGGTCAAACTATAAAAATCAGATTTAAGTAACAGTGATTTACGAATCAAAGACGGAACAGAAATAAAAAATTTCAATTTAAAGTCACTCCTGAATAAATCCATAGCTTATTCGTACACTACAGGCCAAAAGTATTTGTTCGATATGGTTTTTATAACTAAAACAGTTTTTTATACAGTTTTAACAAATATAATAATTTATTTCAATTAATTTAATTAATTACCAGTTCATAACCGAACTTGCTAACTTATTACAAAAAACAAAGAAAAAACATATATAAATAGCTAAATTGCGCGCTCATCGATGTGGCCTCCCTTTGCTTTAATTACTGTGCGACATAGCCTTGGTGTTCTATCCAATAATTTATATAATTTTTAGGATGGTATCTTGATCCAGGCGTCTTGTAATTTTTAAAGTTTCGTCTATATTTGTTTTTAAAGATTTTTCGGCCCTTTTTTAGACAAAATATTACTTAAAAATAAGCGGTCATTCCCACAATGTTTTCGACTGTTCAAGCCAGAGAGACAAAGAAGTAACCTACTCATAACATATCTACCACAAAAAAAGTGGAAAATTAACTATCCCCACACGAAATTTTAGCCCCCAGGGTCATTGTGTAAAATACACACAACGCTTTAAAAAATATATATAATATTGAAACGAGAACCTGGAGTTTGGTCTCGTACTGATAAACAATTTTGGTCTACTCAACTTGAGGAGGTTCTCATTAAATATTTGATATATTTTTTAAAGCGTTGTGTGTATTTTACACAATTGACCCTTGGGACTAAAATTTGTGGTGGGGATGGTTAATTTTCTACTTTTATTTGAGGTAGATATGTTATGAGTAGGTGACTTCTTTGTTTTTCAGGCTTGAACAGTCGTAATGTCGTAAACATTGTGGGAATGTCAGTTTATTTATAAGTAATATTTTGTCTAAAAAAAAGGGCCGAAAAATCTTGTAATTTTTGTAACAAACCTCTTGTCGATGTTGGGCACGTTTCCCGAAGCTCCCAATCTAGCTGAACCCACAAGAGCTCTATCGGATTAAGATTAGGGGATTGTGGGAGCTAATCCATTAAATTCAGCTAACGGTGGCAAAGTTGTTGTTTTAAATACTCCTTACACACATTATATGTGTGATTGGGATCTTTGTTGTGCTGGTACGTAATACCCTCGTCCTATTAGTTTTAGTCCAGATGGTATGCAATATTTCTCCAATATCGAAAGATAGCTGAAGCGATCCATTCGACCCGTAATTTCAGTCAGATATCCAACTTGGTTGTTACAAAAACAACCCCATATCATCAAAGCACCACCCCGTATTTTATTGTAGGTATCATATAGTCGGGGAGAAATTTTTCACCGGGACTGCGCTGAACGTAAACCTCCTTTTCGATTCAAAAAATTCGAATTTCGTTTCGTCTGACCATAGGACTTTTTCCATTGTACCGTTTGCCAATTCTGGTGGTACTTTGCCCAATTAAGTCATTTATACGGTTTATTACCAAAGAAGTGGTTTTTTAACAGCAATTCTGCCATTTAATCCGTGATCTGTTAAACGAGCGTTGTTCACTGGCGCTAATAGTTATTTGAGATGCCGTTGACTTACTATTATGCTTGGATAACATTCCTATATATTCATCCTGATTCGCGGTGGTGACCCGAGTGCATCCCTGCCGATATGGGATTAGTTCTGCCCAGTTTCTTTAAATCACTTCAGTGTGTATTGCACGGTAGACTTCGGAATCGGAGGTTTTCGGCCAAATTCAGCATGCGAGAGCCTCTCTCTATGTATAATGAAAACGGTTGCTCTTAACTCAATCGCCAGTTCGCACTTTCTGCCCATTTTTTATACTTTTGAAAGTTTTTTCTGTTAAATCAATATAATAATAAAATTATTAAAATTTAATACCAGAATCAATTTTAAATAAATTGTAAATTTAATTTAAATATTCAGTTACAGCAAAAGCTAAAAAAATTATTTACTTTAATATTCACTCACAGATATTTATTTAATAACTAAAATAAATCAGATTTTTTACGCAACAAAATATATCGGTTTTCAGTATGTTGGTGATTTCTCGAATAATATACGTTGAAACAAAACAAAATAGGCGTATATATAGATGCATTTGGACAGGGTGTGTAAAAAAAATATTCATCGAAAATAGCATTGCAAGTCCTTTGTTTTAATTGAAAAAAACTCATCGACCAAATACTTTTGGCCTGTAGTGTACTTGTTCAGAAAATAAAAATTAAGCCTTTTTAAACATATATTTGATAAATTTTGTCTTAATATCAGTCGCCCGTATGTAGGACCAAGTAAAAAAATAATTTTCTTGTCGTTTTGGAGCTACCTGAACCCGAAAATTCAATTAAAACATCTAATCTTCTGTACCGACGATTTCTCGGTAGTAGCCTTTTCGATTTGACTTTTTTCTTTATATTTTCTTCATTTAATCCGGAGAATTCAAAAGCTTTTGAAACCTTTAGTTCAAGCAGATCGAGTACTTTTTGTTGTTCTCGTGTAATCGAAATGTATTTCATTTGGAAAATCTTCATCGGGTTTTAGATAATACTACGTTAGTTCATAAATTCAACGTTTGGCACTAGTGTCAAATTATTCCCCTAGAATATAATATTTACACGGTATATCATTGTAAATATATCTTGAATAATTTCGCAGAAATTTAACGACCTTCCATCATCCCTAAATTGAGGATAATGACATTTTCTTTTAAATCAATTTGGATAAACTGACAATCAACCAATTCTCATGAGCTGTTTTGCGACGAATTCTCTTAAAGAAAGTTTGTAATGCCGACTGCCGACTAAACGGCACAGTGGTGTAATATTTGGGGTAAGGTCAGGAGTTGCCGGAGGCAGGTTGCAAAGGGGACTTTTTATTGTCAGATTAATATCTGTGATGAAGATGAACACAAATATGACTCCCCTGTCGAAGTCATGAAGAATTCAGAGGCCAACCCATCTTCCATGCCAGTACTATGGTACAATGGAGCTATATGCAATGTGCAGATGGTTCTACGAAAATCAGACCTATAGTCGCACGTCCTCTTGGGAGTTGTAGTGCTTCGGCCCAGAGCAGAAGCAAAAATAATAAAATAAAAACAAAAAATTAAAAAAATTGGCAATGTTTATAAACCTTGTGCAATTTTTCCGAATTGTTAATTTTCGGGCCGCATTTTTCATTGCCTCGCAAAAAATGATTTATTGCTAAAAGTTAACCATTATTTTATTTGCATCTAGTCGTAGATCAGTCCTTGGTTCCGCCTAATTAATTAAGACGTCGACAAAGCTATTAGGAACATATTTCAAAGACTGCTTTGGTTTCTATTAGGTGTATTAGTCGAATTTTTGCGTTTTTGATCAAATAAAACCATATTAAAATATAATCTTCAATACCTTTGTAATAAATATTAATTATCGAAATACTCGCCATTACTATCTGTGGTCTTTTGCCATTTATCAGGTAGATAATGAATGCCTTCGCGATGGAAACTTGATGGTTTCGAAGCAAAATAATCATCGAGCCATTTTTGAACATCTTGTGAAGACATCGATCTGAATAAGTGGTAATCAGAGGGAGCCAAGTCTGGAGAATACGTTGCACGCTGTAAAACTCCTCGGTCTAAGGAGAAGATAAGTGCCTGATTGATTTCACTGTATGCGGGCGAGCGTTGTCATGCAGCAATATCACCTTCCGCCTTCCTTGATCCGTAAATGGTCTTTATTCCTGCATGGCATCATTTAATTGGATCAATTAGGACTGGTAATTTTCAGCTGTGGCAGTTTGTAAAGGACTCCTTTCCAATCCCACCAGACACATGGTAACATTTTTTCGGCATGAACACTCATTTTAGTGTTAGCCTGGATCAACCCATATTTTTCTGCGTTTCGGATTATTGTACAAAATCCATTTTCCATCACCCATAATGAGCTTGCGCAAAATCTCTTTCTCTTGTACCGAGAAAGCAAATTCATGAAGATGGAAACTCTTCGTTAAATTAAATTGTTGTATTGCGATAGAAAGGTCCTACAAGTTTTGCTTGTCTATGTTGTTTTGGAAGGAATGAATCGTTTGTAAGCAGCAAGGAAAGATTCCGTTGTAAGACAGCATACTCTTCTCTATGGTTCGCCTAAGTTAACATACATATAAGAATGTAGCTTTTTAGTATCGTTTGTAGGCCTTGTACCCCCATTCTAAGGTTGTTTTCAATTCAGTGTGCCGGCATACTCGTTTTCTGTTTTGGCAAATGCTTTACCTTTTTGTACTATTGCATCTGGTTTCGCCATAATGTGTAGTTTGAATAACATTACGTAATGCCCGATTACCATCAATAATCCAGTGCAACGTGCTATGATGTGCATCTTTAATGACTCACACCGTAATCATGTTGTGTTTGTCTAATATAATTGAATTTCGGCGGGAAGGCGTAAGATTTAAATTTTGTATAGCCGACCATTCAGTCTTAGTATTCCATTGTTATCTAAGACCGGAGTCAAAGATATGAGTCTGCTTTTATTTTCTAATTGCCTTAAGGATATGAGGTAAGGAATTTCATTTTAGAAATATTGTTCCTGGATGATTTTGATAATTGTGGTTTCTGCATCATAAAATTTTTAAATTTGCCGATACTCCTAACCGTGGGACGATTCGTTTTAATCTGTTGAAAATTGAATGTCGCTTGAATAATTGTCAAAATTTTGGGTTATTGACTTTCTCTACGCAAATCAAATTTACGATCGAGTTTTCTGTCGGTTCCTCCAGCTGTACATCATAAATAATGCTGTTTGGAATGGATGTATCGGTATGAAACACTAATGCACTATGAAGAAAGGTTGTTCCAAGTGTCGCAATGTGTGTAGGATTCTCATTTGACTTTACATTGTACCATATAGTTGTTGGTAGAGTACACCACTGCAGCATATTATGCTTGATTATCCAAAGATGAATTTTATTCTTCTCTAACTGTGGCACTTCTCTTCACTTGTTTGCCAGTTGTTGTTTGGCTACAAGCTGCTTTGTTTGCTGGCTATAGACTGTTTTGTCCCATTTTTATTTTGTTTGCCGGTTGTTGTTTGGTTGTATATCGATATGTGACGATTAATTTTGGGCTTAGTAGTGTTATGTTTGCTGGTGCTTTGTTTTATCGGCTGGAAATTGCGTATTAATTAACCGATAATTTTTGACGTAATAGCGCTTTGTTTGTTGGTTGTTGTTAAGATTAACTTCGTGGGCTTCAAGTTAATGTACTCCTGAATGAACTGGTGATACATAATATCTACCGGTGAATCATACATAATTTGTAAACTTTTTCTCGAGCTGTAATATTCTGGTTACGGCCGTTTGCCATGATTCTTCTAGAGTGCTATGACTCCATCTGGATTGCTTCTCAAATTTTCTTGAACTTTCTTTCTCTTTCAGTTTTTATTCTCCTCTCGATGAGAATGTTTTCTTATGGAATGTTGTCATTCTTGATAAATAATTGTAATTGTTCTGGAATTGCCTTTGTTGTCATCATGGCTGTTGCTGTTAGAACCAGTTATTTATTGTTTGATGTAGGAACTTTAATTGATGTTGTTGTCGTGGATATTTAATATTCAAATGCATATTGATAGAACGGTTGTCGTTTGTCAGCAGCGTCGGCTTCGAGCAGAGTTTAAATATTAGTACCGAAACACTAGATTTTCTGGCTTACCACTAATTGGAACCAATGGCTTGTGATCCAGCTCGAAGGACTAATGAAAAATCAGGCCTCTGCCCTAATTACCACTGATAAGGTCTAAATAATCAAAGAACTTTACTGATGTAAAATATTTTTAACTTAGCTTGATTGTAACGAAATGATTTTCTTTTTACAATTATTTTGTACTGTAAGCATTTTATTCATTTTAAGAATATACATTATAATCATTATATGTATATTCTTAAAATGATAAAGGAGATAAAAAGGTAACGTATAATGTAATATGATAATTAAACTAAAAATACGAGTTTTGATCGTGATTATCTCGTGAGGTATCTGCGTCTAGCATTCTTAAGATACGAATTTTCTTAAAAGTAATACAAGTTATAGGGATTTAGTTTTACAATTGGCAGTGTGTTTAACAAAATTCCGTTGTGGAATTTTTTTGTCATTCGCATCAGTCAAACTACATATGAATGAAATTTCTATTTTGTAAATACTTACAGCAGCTCAAAAAAATCCAGCACTATACAAACATAAGGACTTTTGATCATATACCCGTATATCCAAAAATCTCTCGCACATCTTTTCTTAATTTTTTTATTATCTTATGATTATTTTATTTTATTCTTCTCATATGCTTTTATTTTGTTGTGTACGATGCTTCGTATAAATAAAAAATTAAAATCCACCTTGGCGATTAAGAAAACCATCTAATTGAGGTGAATTTTGACACCGTATTAATTTTCATTATTTAAAAAGACCAGTTTTCATTTGTATTAAATTCTTAATTCTTAATGTAATTCTTTTATATTTCTTTTTATTATCTGTGGAGCTTTATATACAAGTATAAATAATATAAAGAAGAATTTCATTTATTCGACAACACACACCATGGAGGTATTCTTCTTTGGCAGACAAATACGAATAATAAGAAACCAGAATAAGTTGTATTTCATTAGTTACGATTCAATTTTTCTTTTATATGCATATTACATCTCTCTTACCAAACAATTTACCGCTTCGATAATGATGGTTTCAAGTTTTACATACCTACGTTTTCATTAATTAACCAAAAACTATATCATATTCACTACTAATTAACAACTTTTTTTTTTACTAATTTTCCAGAACGTAAGCGTGGCCGCCAAACTTATACTCGTTACCAAACTCTAGAGCTAGAGAAAGAATTTCATTTTAATCGTTATTTAACGCGTAGACGACGGATTGAAATTGCGCATGCGCTATGTTTAACGGAGCGTCAAATTAAAATTTGGTTTCAAAATCGGCGTATGAAATGGAAAAAGGAGAACAAAACAAAAGGTGAACCAGGATCAGGTGATAATGGTGACGAGATGACGCCACCAGGAAGTCCTCAGTAAAACTCTATATATATATATATATAATTTAAAAAAATATTTAAATACAATTATATAAAATAAACAAAACATAATAAATAAATTAAATTATAATAAGTTTTAGTCCTTTTTTTCTTTTGGATATTTTCTACCGTCCTCGTCTTTCGCATATAAGTTTTATTTCTTTTTATTTTAATATAAATATTTAAAAAAAACACTTATAATTTTAATTTAATTAAAATTTGTAAACTATTTAAAATTAACCCTTAAAACGCAAAATAAAAGACGAGATTTAACAATTATTTTTAAAAAATTGTATTTAATTTAATTAAAATGAAAAAAAAAACAAAAACTACTAAAACAAATAATTTTTAATTTAAATTATAATATAAATAATATTATTAATATTTAAAATTATATAATATAAATTAAAAACCAACTCATGTGACCTCAAATAAAATTTAAATTTAAATTAAATGAAAACAAAAAGAAGTTATATATAATAATTATAATTTTTAATAAACAATAAAAAAAATAATAAAAATACGTAAAAAAAATTATTTATAACAAAAATAAAATGAAATGGTTTTTTAGTCTATTTTATAAATATTAAGAAAAAATTATGTGCAACAATTGGATCTTGATAAATTAATAATCTTTGTTTGTGAATCGATTGAAATTATTTAAAAAAAAATATCGAATAATTTACAATCAATGGCCAGTGACTTTATTTATACGTAAATCTAATTAAATATAATTGTGCAATCGAATAAATATTACAACCCAAACAAAGAAAATTAAATTAACTCTATAAATATATATATATACGTAAAATTAATAAATTAAATTTAAATAATAAAACAAAACCATTTAAAAAAAAATAAAAATAAAATACGTACAAAAGTGCTGAAATATATATTATTATAATTTATCTTAAAAGTTTATTTAAATAAAGAAAAACCAAGAAAATATATTATATATAGTATATAATAAATAAAACCTTCTGTAATTTGTAAATAATAAATATAATTCTACTATTAAATTAATTATTTAGGGATTTTTGTAATAAAAAAAATAAAATTAAAAAAAACAATTATTTTAATTAATTTATATATAAATATATTAATATAATATGATATTAAAATTAAAACAAAAGAAAAAATTATTAATTTTATTACGAAATTAAATTTTTATTAATATTTTTTGTTTCGATTGTTTTCTTTTAAAATTAAATTAAATTAAAAATAATTAATTAAATAAAATGAATAAAAAATGGATATGCAGTATACCAAATTTTTTTGTTTTTTATTTATATTTAAAAAAAATTAAATTAAATTAAAAACTCATTATATATTTTCCGGAAATTATTTTTTTTATTTAAATAATTATTTTCCTTCCTCAGACG
Source organism: Nephrotoma flavescens (assembly GCA_932526605.1). Classification (NCBI taxonomy): domain Eukaryota; kingdom Metazoa; phylum Arthropoda; class Insecta; order Diptera; family Tipulidae; genus Nephrotoma; species Nephrotoma flavescens. The sequence continues at coordinate 112,428,506 of OW052220.1, read as the reverse complement.
AATATCGCGTAAACAAAACAATAAAATGTGTAAAATAAATAAATAAATAAAAATAAAACCAAAGTCACTTTACAATCATAAACCTTTAAAAATAAACAAAAAAAAAAAACAAAAAAATAGTTAAAATTATTGTTACATAATTTTTTTTTATAAATAAAAAATATATTTAAATATATAATTTCATATAAAAATAAATAGTAAATATTATATTGTATAATAAATTTTGTGTGCCCACTTTTTCATTTATACAAAATTTCTAAATAATTTTTTATTGGTGTAAATAAAACAAACACAAACTATTTTAACTATCGGTAAACTATTTGGTTGAACAATAAAAATTATACAGATACATATATTTAAATAAAATGAAAAAAAAAACAAAAACATAAAATTTAAGTGAAATAAAGCACAGGATATTGGAATTAATGAATATACGTAATTTTATGATAATCAAAATTTTTAATTGTTATAATATATAATTATTATAATTGTGGTGATGATTTTTGTAACATTTGATGATGATACTAATTAATTATGTTTTAATTTGGTATGTAGTATTTAAACAATAAACTTATTTTATTTTATTTGTCGGAACACGCAAATATATAGTTACCAATATATTTATTTAAACAAAAAATCTAAAATGATGCATCATCAATGAACAAATCATATTTAAATAATAAATAAACTTTATTTAAAAAACAAAAATTAGTTTATACAATTTTGAAACCTAAATACGTAAAATTTAAATAAAAAAATAATTTAATTTAAATATAAAACAAAAAAATTGTAGGAATTGTGAGAATTTGAAATAAACAAACAAAACAAAAAAAAACATTATTTTTAGATTATTATAAAATTGTAAAAAAAAATTTAAAATTATAAAACAAAAATTATTATATATATTATTATTATTATCATTATGATTATTATTATTATTATTAATTAATCTAAATTTTTAGATGGGCACAGTGAAAACTCAAAATTATATAAGAAAAAACAAAAATTTTGATGAATATATAAAATAATAACAACAGCAACAACAAAATATAAGAAAAACTCTTAATAAAATTAATTAAAATAAAATAAAAAAAAATTGTATATTTATGTAATTTATATTTAAAATTAAAAACAAAAAAAAACATAATTTAAAAATTTACAAAAAAAATGAATGAAAAAAAACAAAAAAATATTAATTTTTAATAAAAATAAATAAATTAAAAAAAAAAATAAAAAATTTTCTGTTTATTATTTATTTATATATTGAACAAATAAAACAAAACAAAAAATTGTAAAACGTTTTAAATTTTATTAAATTAATTTAATTAAATTTATTTTAATGTTGGAGCATTACTAACGATATAATTTTTAAAATGTATTTCATGCTTTCCGGAAATATTGGATTTGAGTGAGATTCATCACAAGGATGTAAATTGTAAGTTTAAACTGGATTTTAGTGTTTACTTTGTTTCGGTTTGCATTTTGTAGAAATTGAACTTTTGAAAATGTATAGTTTAATAGTAAAGTGTTTTTTTGAACCGACTAGAACAGTCGAACAACGAGCGAAAGTGAAGTAATTTATAAATGACTAATTTAATCTTTATTTGTTCTTTAATTTAGTTTTTTTCTGCCTGGATATCGTTTGTACATGATGTATAATTGTTCCGAGATATTTAAAATCTTTCACGTTGTTAAAGTTGTGGTCGCTTAATTGTGGGAAAAATAAAAGTGTGAAATTTTATGGCAAACTGTAATCCCGTATGGGTTGTAGAGAGGCAGAAGTTCGGTTGAAAACAGTTTAGTCAAAAATCGTCATTTCAGTTTTAATTCTTTTAACGCTATTTGCCGTAGGCACTTGGCGAAACACACTTATACTTAATAAACACATTTTTATTAATCACTTGTTTTTTGTTCCGCAGAATATTTTGAATGTCTTTCAAAAAGTTTAAAAAATCACTCGATCGATTTCGACTTGTTAGGTCATCATCCTACTCCTGATGATGACCTAACAAGTCGAAATCGATCGAGTGATTTTTTAAACTTTTTGAAAGACGTTCAAAATATTCTGCGGAACAAAAAACAAGTGATTAATAAAAATGTGTTTATTAAGTATCAGTTTTAATTTTGGAAAACTGATGTGAACCATATTGTTGCAAATTTAATTTATACCCCTTTTATGGTTCTCACATTTAACTCACTCAGTGACTTCAAGTTGCAGAATTCAAATTTTGGTATTATGATTCTCACCGTATGAGCGCGCGGTGAGTGAGAGTAATGTCAAAATTGCTCAGTGGTTTCATAGAAGAATTTATTTTATTTGTAATCAAATACAAACCAAAATACGCATGTAAATTTTTCAATTTTTATGAAATAATTATTATTATTTTATTATAGTTTTAGACCAAAATTAATAACCAATTAGACCAAAATTAATAACCAATAACCAACAATTCACAAAATTTGTGGAAATTCCCAAATATGGAAGATGAAATCAACGTTGTTTATCATGGTTTTTGATAGAATACTATTTATGTTTGCTTATAAGTTTTAAATAAAATCATGTATTTTTACGAACATTTAATAATAATTTTATACAATAACACAACAATATAATATTAGTAACACAACAATATATTAGAATTTATTAACAAATAATTAGTGACACAAATAAATACATAATATATATTCATATTTCGTATAAAACTTTGAAATTGCTTTACGACCAAACTCAAAACAAAATTTTAGGTAAAGTCAAAAATGAAAAAATAATGGTATTGCCAACATGGAAATTAATGGAAATGGTCATACCCAGTATGCAATTATTCCACTGTGTGGAAAAAACTGCTCAAATGTCGTACATAATTCCGTACTACAAAATATCAAAGACACAAAAATTTTGATTTGGCGAAAAATAATTGTTTTTCTCTTTCTATTTCGCGGTAATATTATTTTCGTTTTATAAGTTTCGATTGTATAACTTTTATTTTCAGTTTCTTCTGACAAGTCGACGTGCACGGTTGCACTACATAATTAGTTTTTTTACTTTATAGTGTTGTGTTTCATTATAATGTTTTTCGATTTGTTAAAGTAAATAATTTTAAATTTAAATATATAATAATAATTATTAACTTATTTAGTGATCGCGATGTGCAAATTTGGACTAAAAAGGTAATAGAGATCTGTCTCACAATGGCGTCGCCGCGAAATACATTTACGTAGTAAGTTTTTAATGAATTTTTTTTTCAAGATCTCAATACGCTGGCGGATGCAATATACACCCGAATTTTTGTGACACTTTTCTTTTGCTGGTAGTACGAATTTCCGTGTGCTACACATGGTTCTTTGAATAGAAGCAGTGTGGTTTTGGAACGCGAATGTAAATGGAATTCTGTCGGCATTGCATATTGGGTAATACATAAAACTACAGCGCACAACTCTCACCAAAAAGAAGCTAGAAACATAGTTTCAAATTAATAGTCGCCCGACATTTAAATGCTCGGGCGAGCAGTCAGTGAGATGAGAACCATAATAGGCGTATTAGAATCTTTGCGTTCACACTCGCTTTTTCATTCATGATAGATAAAGTTGTCAAAATATTTCGAAAATCTACAAATTGCAGCGAAGAATACCATTAGATGCTCTAAAAATCCATTGAAACTTTGTTTAAAATTGGTTTACTTCAAAAGTTTTTACAGAAATTCGCCATAACTCGTTTAGAAAGTCAAAGATTATTTGTTTCTGATGGTTAGTTAATCATTTTTGAAATAAATGGAGATCCCAAAACGACTCATATTTAAATTGGGCTAATGAAATGAGTCGTTTCGCTTCAATACAAATGAATTCAAAACAAGTTTTACTTCCAGTGGAAATACTGCGCTTCCAATACATAATTTGCACAATATTTTTCTGTCAACGTGATATAATAATGATCGCTGCAAAAATCCCTAATGTAGTTAGCCTTACTGATTTTGAACTGATAAATGTTTTTGATCCTGATTCTGTATGTTCCGGTTATTTTATGTTAATGACGTAAATTGGAGTAGATCAGCGTTTAAGTTACTGTAATATAATATGTCGCCTCATTCACCTGTAATCCAGGTTCGACGACAAAATACGAAGTTTCCAATACCCCTGCTTTCCAAATGCAGCCAAACCATTAATTTCTTACTCAATACGTTATTATATATCCCTTTTCTACAAAAAAAAAATTGACACAATTAAAGCCCAAACTACCAAATATGTGAGTAAAAAACAAAGAATGAAATTGCGTTTTTGATAATAAATTTGGCTTGATATGAAGCACAATCAACACAATTGTGTGTATAGTTATAGTGTTTTTTTCGGATGAAAATATGTTTAAAACGAATACACAAATGTGTAAGTTAGTTCAAAACACATACAAAAATACATTTTTGACATGATTATTATGCCTTACCCACACAATTGTATGGGCAGACAGGAAAAGGGATATAATCATTTTAACTGGAATTTCGACAACAAAATATTTTAATTTTTTTTGCAAAAATCCCTGCCTTACTGATTTTTAACGGACAAATTTAATTGTCACAGGTTCTGTATGTTCCGGTTATTTTGCATTAATGATGTAATTTTGAGTAGATCACCGTTTAAGTTGCTGCAATATGTCGCCTCAGTCACCTGTAATCCAGGTTCTATGACATAATATAACCGGATTATAAAATACGAAATTTCCAATAACTGTGCTTTCCAAATGCGAACAAACATGTAACATGACCAGAGGTCATGGTAACAGAAATTAATTAATTCGTTATCCAGGCGGTCTTTGTCCGTCGGCTAGATTCAGAGTTAGGGGTGGGTAGATCTGAATAACTCAATAATCCTAGTTTGGGCCGCAGGAGGAAAGGAAAATCAGGGAAAGGTAGGGTGGGAAGAGAATACCAGCAAACAACTCACCTTATTTTTAGCTCTACTTACCTACATTTCATTCGAGAATTTTATTTTATCTTACTCCATTATGAATTACACTACGAGTATAAATTACAAGAAACAAAACCAAACCAAAGCAAAAAAAAAACGAAGTAAAGAAATTACAACCACTCAAATGAGAAAGGAAGTAAAGCAGTGAAAAATTCTGAAGTTACTAAACTAATTTTAACAGCATTTATTATGATTTCAATTATAATCAGAATAGAAATTCCCATCACCAAAATAAATTATTAATTAAATAAATTGAAGTTAATTGAGAGAAAATTAAATGAGTTTTACTTAAATATAGCACGAATTTAAAAAAAAATTAACTTAAACTAAAAAAATATATAAAAACAGTTACATGTATCGTTGCGGATCCGATCGAAGCGATGTATCCCAAAATAACGTGATGAAGGCCGATAATATTTCCGTTTAAATTTGATCGCGGAATCTTAATTTTTATTGTTAAGTGTTTAATTATTATTATATTATTAATTCAAAAAAAAAGTATTTGACTTATTATTAAATTATTATTATTAGCTTTATTTTATTTTATAAATTTAACCCACTGAATTATCGACGAAGCGATTCACCAATGTTCACATAGCGTATCATTCTCCGATACAATGTTTTTATCAGTTTCCGTTCATCTATTTATAAATCGATATACTAATTAATTCTAACACTATTCTTAATTAAGTATATATTGTTTATCTTTTGCATGATTGGTATTTTCACTGATATATCGTCCATGTTTTCGACAACAGAATTTTGATTTAGGTTTTTTTTTTATTAATTTTCTTATTAAATATTTTTACACAATTAGATTAATTTAATGACTTAAGTGGTTATAATAGTATGAATTTAAGTTTTATCACTACTTAGTTACAGTTTTTCAGTTTTTGATTTATAAATTGTTTCTTTTCACTTATATTAATCGTCCATTTTCACAATCACATTTTCCATTGAAAATAAAACTTATTATCAAACTTAGATTAATTAAATTAGTTATTAAATTTTATATATTATAGCATTAGGCACTTAATTTTTATTATTTTTGTTTAGTTATATAAGATATAAGTTATTATTTATTTTATTGTTTTTTTATTGATAATCAACCACACAACGATATTTTAGAGAGCAACTTTTTATTTGATTATATGCGATCTTTGTGTGATCGTTGCAAAAACTCGTCTCCCCACATCCGCATCATCATCCAATTTTTTACATTACCAACCGGGAATACTACAAAATAGTATATTATCTTTATAGACAGAGGTCTCAATAGGGAAATTAAGAGTATACATTACATTACTTTAATATAGTCTGCAACCAAAGAATTTTTCACTCGTTATTACGAATATTTAACTTTCCATTTTTTTGCAATACATGGAACAAAATAATTACGTTACAAACCGTTAATTTCTCATTCAATACGTTATTTTCATGACTTATAATCATTTTAAACCGGAATTTCAACAATAAAATATTTGAATTTTTTTTGCAAAAATCCCATATGTTAACCTTTGTGAAGATAGTCCAAATTTATATCCCCGAAAATCGAAAAATTTGCTTATGGCAATACTATACAAGTTTATGTATACTATTGCGACATTTAATTAACAATTATAGCAATAAATCTAAATTCGGGTATAAATATTTCCGAATAACAGCGAAATAATAAATAAAAATGTTATGAATTTAATAAAAACCAGAATCTACTTAAATATACAGTCAGAAACATTCACATGTATACGGCATATCTTTTTTATTAAAGTTTGAAATTTAATAAGAACATGACATTTTTTTCAGTTTTTTTTATAATCTTAGTTTGTTTATTATTTTAGATAATAAAAGCAAAAAAAATAACAAAACAAAAACAAACAAGAAAGGATTTATCCTTGAATATTAATTTGAAGATCATAAGACTAACGAACATTCAGTTGTATACGAGTTATAAAAACAATGGAAAAACACTTGACCTATACAATTTTTTAGTACGGATTTTTTCTTTGTTTTGATTTTTTGTTTATTATTTAATCAGTGCAGTTCAATATCTATTTTATTTCACACCCGTAATTTAATTGATTGTAGTTTTTCAAAATGGGTAAGAGTACGTCGGTTAATATTAGATTGTTAGTGATTTTCCAGCGAAGAAAAGGGAAATCATTTAGTGAAATCGCGATAATACTTAACATTTGTAAATCAACAGTACAAAACGTTTGTGATCGGTATTTTAAATAAGGCCGAATAGAAAATACATCAAAAAGGTTATTTTTCACGTAAAGCGAGGAAACACCATTTTATTAGTAAAGAAAATAAAAAAGAAGAGAATATTTTGCCTTAAAATATAAAAATGAAAGTATTGAATTTTGAAAAAATGCGATTTTTGTTGATGAAAGTCAATTTACCTTGTTTCAAAGTGGTAAAAGGCAAGAAAAAGTTTGAAGAAAACGTGGTGAAGAGTGTAATGTTAGAAATGTATGCCCAAAGTTTAAACACGGTGGAAATAGGGTAATGTTCTGGGGTGCTATGGGTCATAAAGGAGTTAGAAATTTGAAATTTTTTGATGGAATGATGGACAAGGAAAAATATTTAGACATTTTAAAGAAGAATTTAAAAGAATCAGCTCGAAAACTGGATATAGAAAATACTTTTCTTTTTTATAAGGACAATTATCCAAAACAAAAAGCATGGATTGTTCGAATGTTGTTTCCTTTCAATTGTCAAAAGTGATTGGGACTCTCTCCACCCCTCCCCCTTCCCCCTTCTAAGTCCTCAATCCAATTGAAAATCTGTGGGAGCATCTCAAAAGCAAAATGAAAGAAAATAAAGAAAATCATTCAATACGACAAAAAAAACAATTAAAATCAGGTATTATTGAGGAATGACAATAAACTCCTACAAGAACAACAAAAACATTGGTATAATCGATGCTAGATCGATTAAAAGCTATTATAAAAAACACAGGGAACCCAACAAAATATTAAACAAATGTACATGTGTTTTTTCTTAGCAATAAAATAAAATTGAGTTTTATTATAACCCCTCGTATACAACTGAAAGATCCTAAGTTTTATGATCTTCAAATTAATATTCAAGGATAAATACTTTCTTGTTTGTTTTTGTTTTGTTATTTTTTTTTGATTTTACTGTCTAAAATAATAAATAAACTAAGTTTATAAAAAAATTCTGAAAATAATTTAATTGTCTTATTAAATTTCAACACTTTAATAAAAAAGATATGCCGTATACATCTGAATGTTTCTGACTGTAAGTCCTGCTTACTCTTCTCATTGACAGATACCTATTTAAAAAAAACTAACAAAGAGTATGTTGGTTACACTAACAATGCAACGTAAATTTGAATTTTTTTTGTTCTTTTTTTTTGTTTCTGCACCAACACACTTGTACTTATAGTTATTTTTAAAAAAAGTACGATGAGAAAAAGTTCCAATACATCTTTACTTAGTAATTGTTTATTTCATATGTGTGGAGTTAGCAAGACTTATATTTAAGTAGATTCTGATAAAAACAATAAAAAGTCTAATAAAACGTGTAAATAAACAAAATACAACTAAATTCTATTCTCAAAAAAATATACTGACAGCGAACATCAAAAATTACTTTGAATCTTCCTCCTTCACCAAAATGTACTCTCAGCGCAGAAAAATGTGTGTGCCATGATAGTTTTAGCTGTCATGACAGTAAAAATTGTCGGGGGTGAGAGTCAAAAACAAAAATCTTATAAATAAAAATAAATTAAAAAATTTTTATAAAATTTTGTATACGAAATTGTATGTATACATATATAAAAGTGTCTGAATTTATTGTATTAAGGTTTCTATGCTTTTTTGAATTCTGAGCTATAAGTCCATAGAAGTCGGGAACTATTCGTTGGCCCAACTAGTGATGCACATCGTTTGATAGGTGAATGTTTAAGCAGCATGTACGACTTTTTTTAGAATTTTTCTATCAATAGGAGTTGAGATATAGTCCATAGAAGTTGGGAACTATTCATTAGCCCATCTAGCGGTGCACATTGTGTGATAGGTGTCTATTTAAGGAGCATGCACGATTTTTTTAGAATTTTTCTATGTATACGAGTTGAGATATTGTCCATAGAAGTTATGAACTATTTGATGGCCCAACTAGCGGTACACAGCGTTTGGTAGGTGAATGTTTAAGGAGCACGTATGATTTTTTGCCTATTATAATACCGTGACAAATAAAGTACCACTGCCACTGGTAATATATTTGACTTCTACTGCCAGATAATATGCCATGCTATTGTATATTTAAAATTCATATTTTTTTAATCGTTACCTATGTACATAATTTCCTTACATACATTAATAGCAAAAACAACAAATTCAAAGATAATATAATATTTTGGTATAGATAAGTAGATGACGTAATACTATTCTTTAACGGCAATATATAAACACCTTACAACCAACTATAAAATTTAAGTACAGAAAACAATAAACGGATATGAACCTCACAATTTAAAATGGCAACCAGTGCAGAGAAAAAATTCATAAGCGTAGAATACAACAAAATAACTCACAAAATAATAGAAAAGGCTTTCAAAAAAAATCTGAAACACGACAGCTCACAAAAACAGTAATAAAATAGATCAGAAACCCAAAATTTAAATTACCCCAAATAATATAGACGCAGGAGTAAACTACCATGTGACGAATGCGTACAAAAAATCGCACATGCTCCTTAATCATTCACCTATCAAACGATGTACACCGCATAAGAAAACTGAGAGTAAAACTGTACGGCGATTTTTGAGCTGAGTGTAAAAAATATCATGATAGCAATAATTTTATTGCCATAGCATTCGTTTGGGACTGAATTAAGCCTATCTTCACACACATATGAAAATTAGGCTTTATTCACAAACATGTACATATTTATAAGTATTATATCTATACATGTACATATTCATAAGTATTATATCTATAGTACTATATTTCAGCTCGCAAACTTCAACTGTCATGACATTTTTTAACTATCATGATAGCAAATATTTTGGGGGCTCACAGTAAAAATGTCGAGATTTTTTAGGCTGAGAATAAAGAATATCACGATAGCAATAATTAATGATGCCATCGCATTTTTTGGGGGTTGCAATTTGCGCTATCTTCACACACATCTGATGTTAGCCTTACTGATGGTGAACGGATAAAACTAATTAGCACAAATTCTGTATGTTGCAGTTATTTTTCGCTAATGACGTAATTTTGAGTATATCAGCGTTTAAGTTGCTGCAATGTGCCGCCTCATTCGCCAGTAATCCTGGTTCGATGACATAATATAACAGGATTTCAAAATACGAAATTTCCAATAACTGCGCGTTCCAAAAGCAACCAAACCGTTAATTTCTTACTTAATACGTTATTTTCATTACTTATAATCATCTTAAACCGGAATTTCAACAATAAAATATTTTAATTTTTTTGCAAAAATCTCTGGCCTTACTGATTTTGAATGGGTAAAATTTATTGACACAGAATGTTCAGGTATGTTCCGGTAATTTTGCGCAAATGACGTAATATTGAGTAGATCGCAGCGTTTGTCTCCAAGCAGCTTCAATTTCAGGCAGACCTCAAAAAATTTACCCCGAATTAAGGGAACACAAACTCTAAAAATCGAAACAGTGAATGTATTCACCTTTGGAATGTTGGAGCTGCGTTTCGCAACCCAAATGTCATTCGAGAAAATGCAAACAAGGCTAGAGGGTTTGATTTTTGCTGTTTTCCGATATTTTGTTGTTCCAATTGAATTTGATGGTAAACTAAATCGATTTTGGAAAATCTGATATATGATTCAGTTTGGTTTGTAAAGTCAGGCACACATCGCATTGGGTAACGTTCCAGTTTCATTATTGCAATGAACGCTAGATAATTGCCGACTAAACGACAACCATCATCTTTCTTTAACGAGGACTTGCCTATTTAATTTTTGATAGCCTGCAAATTGTTTGAAATAACCTAGCTTCGATTTCTGAGTTAGCTATTTTATCTGAACATAAGCGTCGCAGTTTTACATGACACGGTTGACCTGTTATATCTATAAAATGAGTAATTTTGTGTGTTACCATATTTAAACTCGATGATTTATGTGTAACCGTTTTAAATACATGTAACAGTTCTGAAATACCCGCGGCATACATGCAAGCTTTAATATGGTCGTGATACTATATGACCGAATTTTCATAGTATTTCCGGTTCTAATCAAATTGGTATTTAAATAATCTGCTTTTTGGGTTTCATATCGACTACCGAACCAAATAAGGAAAACACAATACACTATAGTAAATCGATGTACTTTTGCTATAATGAATTTCCCAGTCAATTGTCTATACGAAGTCGTAGCTTGAGAATTAAAGTTTTGTAACCATATGTATCGATTATTGAAGATTATGCCGCATAGAACTTAAATGACGATGGTTTAGCTAATTGAAAATTTGTTTTGCTGAAATATTCGCCTTCTTTGGATTAATACGAAATTTCCAATAACCGCGCTTTCCAAATGCAACCAAACCGTTATTTTCTTACTCAATACGTTATTTTCATACTATAATCATTTTGAACCGGAATTTCCACAATAAAATATTTTCAATTTTTTTGCAAAAAAGCCTTACTGATTTTGAACTGGTAAAATTTATTGGCACAGATGCTGTATCAGCGTTTAAGTTGTGGCAATATGTTGCCTCATTCGCCTGTAATCCAGGTTCAATGACATAATTTAACCGAATTTCAAAATTCGAATTTTCCAATCACCGCGCTTTCCAAATGCAACCTAACCGTAAATATCTTTTTCAATTCATTATTTTCATTACCTATAATCATTTTAAACCGGAATTTCAACAATAAAATTTTTAAAATTTTTTTGCAAAAGTACCTGATGGTTAGTTGCCTTACTGATATTTAACTGATAAACTTTATTGTTACAGATTCTGTATCTTCCGGTTATTTTGCGTTAATGACGTAGTTTTGAGTAGATAACCTGATTTCAAAATTCGAAATTTCCAATAACCGCGCTTTCCAAATGTTCCCTTATATTAATGTTAGCGAAATTGTTCAAGGTTTTTTGTCAAATTTTCTTGATTGTAATCCTAACTAATTTTTAAGACGCAATATTTTTTGCCGAATGAATTCGAGACATGTTTTACTTTCAGTGGAAATAACGCGCTTCCAGTACATAATTTGCCCAATATTTCTTTGACAACGTGAAGTCTTAATGGTCATTCGTTAAATTAACAAGATTGATCGAAGTTTTTTGTCAAATTTTCCCGATGTACCCTTAATGAATTGTAAGACCCAAAATTGTTTGCCCTAGATCTTTAAACTGTTGATCATTTTCGAAATAATTGAAGATCGCGAGACGATATATGTGCAAACTGTGGTATTATTTGTGGACAACAATAATAATTTTTACGTTATTTTCAGATGGTACTTTCGCGTTACAAATTTGATTGTGTTTAGTGTCTCTAAAAAGTCAAACCAGCATATCTCAGTATTTTACCAATTACTTTAAAATTATACCCCTAAAAATAGAAATTCGTCTATTTATTTTAAAATCTGATCGCTTATCCCCGACGTATACGCATAATGAATAAGATTTATTTGGTGAATGACCAGTTAATTCATCAAAAAATTAAAAACTGTTTGAAGGGTAACTTTATCATATGTATACGTTATTAAGACATCGGAAATTATGTATACGTTCCCGAAAGGCTTAAAATATTTACATAATACGTATAATGTGCTTGCAACCGTGCGCTTGTAAAATTTGGGATAAGAGGAATTAAAAGTTTGTCCAATAATTACATTCGAAACCTAAAAATGTTATTTATGTATCCCCTCCATTTTTCATGTACATTTTATATTAAATTAAAAATTCATAACTTTTCCAATTCAATACACACTTTTTTGGGTTAATTTTCAATTTTTGTAATGGGTTGATGTATACGCGTATGCGGTACGGTACCCACACATCCACACACGCTTGTATAATATAATGACTTTAGGGAAATATACATACCCACGTTCGTCTATGCAGGACTTTATGATTAGTCTAATCATTTTTCTTGTAAATACAATCGCATTTTGCTTTCAGTAAATCTAAATTTTATGTTTTCCTTTATTTTTTGATTTTACGTTCTCTTTGTATTTATTAAATGTCGAGAATTTCGAAATTTGTTTTTAAGGCAATATTGATTTGTAATTTACTATTTTTGATGGAAAATTATTTTAGGGGGTGATATATAATATTTTTCATTCGTTGTGTTGTTTTGGAAATTATGATTGATTGATAATTTAATGTACGCAATGCGTTTGAAAGCTCTATAGAAAAATGAAAATTTAATAATATATTATTTTTGTTTAAGGGACAAATGGTAAACATATTTTCAATATGGAGGGATTAATTTGATTGTCAAAATCAATATTGTAATATATGTATATACCATTCTATTAGAGGCAGAAATATTTTAGTTACTTAGCTCGAATGAATAGATGTGGAGTACATTGTTCAATCCATAGAATTTTAAGATTTAAGGCCATGATTCTAAATAGGCAATTAATAGATTAATATTTGTTATGAACGAATCAATGTTTTTATTAAAAGTAGTAAAAATATTAACCCGTCAAAAGTAATTGATAGACAGAAAACAGTTCTATCTCATAAATAACAGACAGGCTTCATTTGCGAATTGCCGGGAAAATTAATATTTTGAAATTAAGACGAAATTTTTTAAAATTAAGGCTTAGATTTTATTTTTAATTAGACTTATACTTTTAAATAGAGCAAAATAGTGATTGATGCACTTCAACACGGTTTGAATTTCGCTATAATAGTTTACTGGTACTGAAAATTGCTCAACACTATATACGAGTAGTTCCCAGTTTAAGGTATAAATTGATATATTTTTGTTATTTTACCGGGTATTTTACATTTATTATTTAAAAAAATATTATTTAATAAATTAAAATCATAAGACTTTTCTAATGCGACCGTCTACATTATTCATATGGTATTATAATTTTTCCAAAATTACTTAAAGTGAACGAGCGAAGACACTTATCAAAAATTTGGAACCGACATATTAGGCCCGACATATTTTTAAAATCCATCTATTAATGTAATTCTTGTATGTAAAATAGTGCTTTTAGCATACTGTTTTCTTTGTTATACTCTGGCTGAAGTCGTCATTCCTTTTCGAAATAATAGTGTACTGGTTCTAAAACTCTCGATAATTTCACGATGGTGTAGCATTTTTTACCAGCAGTAAATAAAAATTGAAGGGTGTTTATATGTTGCGGCCATCACCCGATTTCCTTGTGAAATTTGTTTTTATAGGCTCTTATCATGTCAAAATTCTATCGATCATTTTCGACTTCTATATTTTGTCGTCTCTCACGTTGTTCTCTTTAAAATAACAAAAAATTTCTTATAAGAAATGATTAAATTGGTCATAATATCTGCTTAAAATTGTGTAAAGTGATATTGCCCAGTTTTGTTGCAAATTTAATTTTGAATTGAGTTGTTTTTAATAGACTTTGGCTTCGGTCCAATTCGTGACTTAAATTGTGGAGACTGACTTATTTGAAAGTCTACAATAAGTCTTCTGTTGAATAGACTTATTGAAAACTTGTTAGAATTAGTTTGATGGGTTACCAGTTTGGGCGTAAGCCTCGCATAAAAGTCAAGCAAGTCCACAATAAGTCTAGCCGACAGGAGGCTTATTGTAGACTTTCAAATAAGTCAGTCTCCACACAATAAGTCACGAATTGGACCGCAGTCTTTGAATTAAAATGCGCTATTATAATAGCGCATTTTAATTCAAAGGCTGCGGTCCAATTCGTGACTTATCTTAGAATCGCTATAGCGATTCTTATTAAATTATGTTTGAAAATAGTAGTGCATTGTAGAATAAGTAGGAGTTAATTCAACTATTTATGTTGCTAAAAATATTGGCAAAAGAAAAAATTACAATGGAAGCTGCCACTCCCGGTACACCCATTTCCGCCGAATTTCTCTGGAATCTACAAATTTGTAACAAAATTTTAAATATTAGTTTTATGATGATCATTCAACCTGTTGGGGCTGTGAAGAGACCGTTATTTATTTATTTATGGTGAAATAACGGTTGATTATTCCAAATCGCCATTTTTGTTTAAATTTTTGAAAAATAATTTAATTTTTCTTAATTGATTTTCTCGCACAAGCTATATCTTATAAAATATTTGAAAAAACATTACAATGAGAAAACTGCGCCATTATCATTTCAGTTTCATCCAAATAGTCGATCCGTTTGAGCTGTAGAGAGAACACAGGCCGATAGAGAAACAAAACCTCGACAACCAGGTCGTAAATTTTCATGATTTCTATACTTACTTTTACTTTGTAGAATAAAATAATAAGTACGCCACAATTGTTTAAGGCGTATTTCGATTCAGTTTAAGAAATTACAGACTCAATATCAACCGAGTTATATATTTTTCTTTTGAGAAAGGACCTCGTTCCATCCTGTTTACTTATTTTACAAAACCAGATCCGGAGCACCATTTAGAACCCCTTCTAATGTTAAAAGTACAAATAGAGTTGCATCTAAGTCGGTTAATAAATGGCTTAGGTTCATCTAAATTGAAAATTGTCCAGAAGACGCAACATAACGGCTAATCCGGTGAACTTCGAAACAAATTTCCCAAATTTTTAATCCATTGTAGTTGTGTCAAAAATATTCTAATTTTTTTATCAAAATCATTCGAGTTGATCTTTTTAAACAGCGATGTGAACCAATTTTCCAGATTTTGGAACACAAACGATTCTTAGCACTCGAAAACTCGTCTTACTCATTTTTAAAAAAAATCATACGAGTCGTTAGACGTTTCATGAATTAGAAATCATTAGGACATAAAATTAGGACTCATCGTACTCCACTCGTTGCATTAGAAAATCATTAACACCGCAATTTGTATCTTAATCTTTCAAGACGAAAAATACTTAATAATGATATCCTGCAGACCCCACCGAACGACCCCTATATATACAAATTTAACCACTCGAAATTTAACCCCACAAACCACCCATCGAAACTGATTCTTGGTAATCGAAATCATCCCTATACATCATTGTTTATCAAAATCGTGTGAACCGAAAATAAAATAAATAATGAAATTCAGCCTCCACCGTGAAATCAAGACCCATCGCAATCGGGCTCTGGTACTAGAAAACACCCCCTTATGGATGGTAACAAAACTGATTTAAATCGAATTCTATAAATTTATGCGTTGTTACTCATAATAACCAACCTTTTCAAAAGGACGTGATTATGTGCAACCATACGATCTCACTGTAGCGCAACCAACGTGCAGCCTGGTGCAGCGTTCCTCAATTTATGTAACATAAAGAAAGATATCTAATTAACGAAAACCACAAGACCCAACCAGAAGAAACATGGTACAAAATCGCACAACTTACTGTAACTATGTAACTATTAATTTTCTGAATCTAATTATTTACAAATCCTAACTCCTTGTAATTGTTTTTTTTCTTCTTTATTTCATTATCTTAAAAGGATTTTACGAAAACTAGGACTCACCGGAATCCATTTCTGGCATTAGAATTCACTTTATCACCGAAATTTTATCAACATCGTTACAAAAGGAAGCCCTAACCGGATTTCGTTGAAGTTAGAACCTATCGAGATCGTTTTCTGGTACATATATTTGAAATGAACCTTTCACCAATTTTTATCAAAATCGTGTGAGATAAAAAAAATTTAATGGAACCCAGCCGACGATCCCCTAAATAAATTTCTCAACTACTCGAAAGTTGCAACTTTATAAAAAGCTAAAACTGATGAAAGCTTCCAAATGACCCGCTTTTAAAGTTAGATGTAAACCAACAAAAGTAAACGGCAGTGAGTTTGTATGGGTAAAATTAAATAAAAATGACATTCAGGCAAATAATTGAAATATTTCAATTATTTTCCAATTCAATTTATTCTTTATATTCTTCAGAAATAGAATATCTCGAGAATCAATATGGTTATCACCTAGTTCTGTATGATTTTCTAAAGGAATAAATTAGATCTATCAATCTTTTAAATCACTTAAAAAACTAATGGGATTCACGTGGTCAAATAAATACTTCAATAGCATATACGCGCTCCTTACCTCCGTCCACCTAAAGTGGTAATTTACAGAGGATCTTTTAACTTACGAGCGCAGGTTATTGAATTATTTATTAGACCACGTGAATCCCATTAGCTTTTTAAGTGATTTAAAAGGTTGATATAGATCTAATTTAGTCCTTTAGAAATTCATACAGAACTAGGTGATAAACATATTAATTCTCGAGATATTCTAGATTAGACCACGTGAATCCCATTACTTTTAAATTGGTTTAAAAGGTTGATAGATCTTATTTAGTTTTACAATAAAATGGTACAGAATTATGTGATAAACACATTAAACTTCAAGATATTCAGTTTATTAATAAAAGCCTTTCGTATAATGTATGGCGCTACCGAACTTTTCTCAAAATATTTCAACACTTAAAAAATTGATTCAAATATATTAAAAATTCGCCTAAATGTCATCGTTATTTTATTTTTACCAAAACATTCTCAATACATCTTTATTAATATTTGTTGGTTTAGGATCAAATTAGTTCTAACTTGACGCGCCAAACACCCTGTATTTAGCAAACCTATGATTGAATACAAAGTGAAGCTTTGCGATATGGGTGAATTTATCACATAAAATGCAGATGATTTAACAGTTTAATACAGATTAATAAATTTTCTCTAGTTAAGCAATCATTTAGATAATTCCACACGGCGTTCCAAGTAAAACCATCTGCGCGGGGTGGAATTTCTGTGTTCGGTTCCACCAGCAAATACATTACAATTAGCCCTGCTTGACGATTTTGTCGCCAATTCATCGCCATCTATATTGTCATTTCTTCGGATGGGGTGTAGCAAAAGCCAAGCAAGAAGAACAAGGTTATTTGATCTTGATGATGAAATTGTCTTCGTATAATTTCTTTCCACAACGCCAAATTGAATATTTTAAAAATCTTCCCAGTCCTAGTGTATCCTTGCTATACATATATTAGCCGTGTTTTATGATTCGTGCATTATCTGGAGCCGGAATGGAAAACTTATACTGAAACTGCAGCTATGTTATTCACTGGTGTCGCTATATACCATAAAAATGAAAAATAAATGCTTCCATAAAACAAACATTTATCACCTGAAATATACTATTGACGTTTATTTTGACATGTCGTTATAAACAAAAATTTATCTTACTGCGTTCTAAAATTTTATTGTAAGATTAAGTTTCTAATGGTTTCAGGGGTATACAAAATAAAAGCCTTAACAAATTTCCCATTAAAATGGATAACGCTCCCGATAGCAGCTCCCGATAAATAGGTAGAGCTAGATTTTTTGGAGATTACACGCGCATAATATAACTCTGAAAATTAAGTAAATTAGCTTGGATAATACACTCAATTTAAAATCCTAGATATTGATAGTGGCAAGCGAAAGGAAAAAATGTTCTGAAGAAATATGCGTGATAACCAAGATACTCTCAGTACGATTTCAAACTGTACCTCATAAAGTCGACATCGAAAGTCAAGAATTCATAAGAATTTGAACATCGACAATAGATTTAAATTCAAGTATAGCAGGGAGTTGCAGCTAGTAGTTTTTTCTACGTCGATTTCTGAAATTGATAGCGCCCAATCATCAATTTCAAATATAATTTTTTTAACAGGTTAGCTTAGTTGGAATAATTTTCTAAAATTATTATATTCTGGACAAGAAATAATGAAATTGTTCTTCTGAGACAAAAAATGAAATTCCATTGGTAACAGCAAAAAGTTACCCATTTGGACTTTATGCCTAAAATTATTTTTAAAGTATTAATCTCACCTATCTGGCAGACCCAAAATAAACTTGAAACCTCTAAGATGACGTCTTTCTATCGATAAAACAACAGAAAAAACATTGTCTACATACTCTACCATGCGACGCGTTAGATGTTGGCAGCCTCAGTCCTAAATTTAATCTACTCTACTTTAAAAAAGAATATGTGCCGTTTGTAAAAATTCTTGCCCAATCTGAATCGGTAATTTCATCTATTAAAAATGAACATTATGCCATAAGATGTTGCCCGGTTTCGAGTTTTCAATGTTATTCATAATTTTACATCCGAACGTGGTATTCTTAGGGTTAAGGACGATTACATTAAAACACCTATTTTTAAGAAGAATTCTTTTTAAATATTAATCATAATCTTATTATTCTGAACGCAGTTAAAGGTAACACATCGGTTATCGTGCTTAGGTCGGAATACGCAGATATAATTAATGAATAGAGCCAAGATTAAAATACATTGAAAAGAATCAAGAATTTGTTTATGGGAGGTTTTATTTGGTTTATTGCTTTGGTAATTTACAACAACACTAGAATTAAAACTTAACCCAAGTGGATTCATCTAAATTAAAAATTATTTTGGATTTACGTAAATCTAGCCCAATTTTTAGTACTAAAGTTTGTACTAAAATATTAAAACTGATATTTCAAACTAAAAAATCGACATAAATATTATTAAGTTTTAAAATAAAACTAAAATATTAATAAAACCATGAAATATGCAAATATACATAGAAAATAACATTTTAACTTTCAAACTTTGAAACCAAACTAAATCCTAATTGACATTTTCCAATGCAATGCATATATTGATGAAGTGACTCGGTCTAAACTCATGATATACGTCCGAATAGTCGGGTAAATCAATAACTAAAAAAAATCGAACCATTTTGATACAGTTGGAAAACATTTTAATACTATAACAGGTTTGGTTTGCAATTTACTTTAGAAACAGAAATAGATGGTAGACTCCCATTTCTAGGTACTAGAAACAAATATCCAAAATGTATATCACAATAACGTCCAATAGAGTAATAATAATGTTTAGAACAACGTTCCGTCTCCTACTCAAAATTTAATGTTTAAATCATTCCAACACGTAAAAAAATCTTGGTCACAATATTTCGAACATACTTCGCAAGTTTAATACAAAATGTAGAATCACTCCTTCTGCAGCTAATTACATACGTAACATTGTTTTCAGTCAAATTATAGACAGTAAACCGAAGTTTTACTATAAAGATAAAATACGTTGTTATCGCTAGTCGCTTAATGCAATATTATTGGTATGCAACTGTATTTTTTTGGTGTACTGGTTATGATACGTTTTGGCGGTAATCTAAATATCAAGGAAAATTAAAAACTCGTTATGGTATAACTAATATGTGGAATACCAAAATTTGACAGCCAAGAGAATACATACAAATTTAAAGCTTCTTTACGGTGTATTTGAGTTGAATGGATACTACGAAACTCAACGGATCATCGGTAAAAGAGCTGCACATTTGTCAGCTTTACGTGCACTTAAAAAGTATTACAAGGAAACCGTTGTTCATTTGCTTAAGTAAAGTGCAGTTTTCTTATATGGTTTAATCCAGGCGATTATCAACTTGGATCTTTACCAGCGATTCGGGCTTTTATTTCTGCCTGCATATCATTCAAGGAGGTTATAAGTGACCCGAGGTATTTAAAGTTTTCGACGCTGTCAAAGTTATGGTCGTCAATTTCGAGATTTGCCATGGAGGTGTTTCTGGGTGTTGTTAAAAATTTCATTTTGGTACTGTTCACCTCCAAACCAAGTCTACTTGCGCAGCGATTGAGCGGGATGAAGCTGTCCTTGATATTGCTAGGTCTTCGGCCAAGAAGCACGATGAGATGATGCAGATGATCTGCATATCCAAGAATTTGGCCTGATTTATTGAATATACATCTCTCTCTCTCTCTCTCTCTGGCACTATATCCCATCAAGGGATTTGGCCGCCTCAAATGAGGTTTCATAATCATATTTTCATTTCGGATAATGAGTGATTAATTCATTGATCCTAAACCAGCCGTGAAAATTTTTTCCTTGTCACCACCGGGAATCGAACCCGGGACCTCCGGCCGCTGGAGCAAGCATGCTGACCACTTTGCCACCGGGGCGGTTGAATATACATCGCGAGGTTTCAATGTTGTTTTTCCTCCCTATACATACTCAAGCGCCAAATTGAACAGCATAGGCGCGAGTGCATCTCCCTGTCGAACACCAGATGTTATTTGAAAGGAGTCTGATACAGTTCCTTCAATTATAATTCTACATACAGATCCAGATGTTGTTAATTTACACAGAGAAACAAGTTTCTCTGGAATACCTAGGCATATGAGCGCAATTCTTTTGCTTTCAACTTATAATTTTCAATTATTTTCTATTGATCGTTTTTTTAAGTGTAAGCTGAAGTTAATTAATAGGCATTATATAATAAAAGCCTATTAATTAACTTCATAATATATTTTTTTGAATAATACTTTTTTTTGAATTAATTAAAAATTTAATAAAACATCAAGGAAGGAAGCGTTTTCATCGTCTTCGATTTTGAAGGTAACATTTATTCAATTATTTTATTTGCCGTTATTTCAAGATTTTGTTTTTTGAATATTTTTTTTATTGCATTAATTAACACAATTGCATTAATTGATATTTTCGAACGTTGTAAACGAATTCTATTTCAAACGTTGAATTGAATCAATATTTGTTATATTATTGTACATTATTGTCGGTAAACCGACATTTTTGTCGGTTTATATTGCCGGAGGAATACATTTTATCTTATTTGTACCTTGAAAGAAATATAATTTGTTTTTTTTTGTCATGATGTCAATCTACCACATTAAAATTGAAAACCTAAGTGGTTAGAATTAGGCCGTGCAAGGAGGTAAGTTGTGTTTTTTAACCCTTTCAGTCCTGATTTAAAACTGGGTCAAATAGATTTTTCTTGTGACATGTTTTGGGTTGCTTATTTACCATTTTAAGTAAAAATAAGACAAAAATTTAAAAAATAAGTCAGGGTAGGTTTTACCCAATGTACTCGTTACATGTACAAATCGAGCCAAGAGTAACTATTTTTGTATTAAACAAACTTATTATTTCAAATTCAAACTTAAAATGCGTATTTAAAATTCAAAAATAAAATAATAATATAAAAAATATTATATAGAAATAATATAAATAAAGTAACATCAAATAAATAAAAATTTTAATATTTCAGTCTCAAAGTTTTTAAAATCACATTCATTTATTATGGAATTTTAAAAAACAATTCTTTCCTTTTGTGGACAAAGATATATATAGAACATTTTCCACACTATTCGTATACGAGCGAAACTAGGGAATCCAAGTCGGTTCTACCCGACTTCGTGTAGTTGGGCAATTACTCGCCCCCAGAGACACCCGAAACCATCGGGCATCGCCGCAAACAACCGAAACCGACAACCCTCCTATGCATCTGAACGAAAATGGAAAAAACATAAACTTATGTACTACGGAATCCAATTACCCGACTAGGGAGTCCAATTACCCGAACTTCGGGTACCCGACTTTCGGTTCCGTTTTTTTACCATTACCCCACCGGTTTCTACAAACATACGTTTCTATTTTTTTCCATTTTCGTTAAGATGCATAGGAGGGTTGTTGGTTTCGGTTGTTTGCAGCATTTCCCGAAAGTTTCGGGTGTCTCTGGGGGGTAAGTAATTGCCCAACTACACGATTTCGGGTAGTGACTTGGATTCCCTATAAGCGAAACGCACAGTTTTCCAACTTGGATTTGATTATGTATTGATCATTTTCCTGAATTTAGTGGAAATATAGAGGCAACTTCTTTATTTCCACTAAATTCAGAAAAATGATCAATACATAATCACACCGAATGTCCGAGATTGGACGAATCTCGTTGTGTTCTTTTTGAATTAATTAGAAATCCGGTATTGGTAAGATCCGCTGGAGGACGCTCTCGTTTTCGTAAATTTAGGAAAGAATTCATCAGAAAGAGTGAGACATGTAACCGGAATTCCAACAAACCTAGTATGCCTTTATTGTAATTCCGGTTACATGTGTCACTCTTTCAGAAAAATATATTTTAAAATGACTTAATCAACATTTTGTTTATAGAATGTACCTTATCGGATATTTAAATGTATAGAATACATTATTTGGTTTACCAGGAATTTTTTTATTTGCACTAAAATTGAGCTAAAAAATAAATGATTTCTACTACTTAAACACACACTCATTTTTTATAGTTTGAGGGGTAACTTATTGTAATGAAATAAAATGATAATTACGTGAATATACTACGTCTCTTTGAAAAGTTTCTACATACTCATATACAACAAGTCTGAAAAAGTTAAAATCAGTGATCTTTAAATATTGTTACAATACGCCATAACACAGCTGCGATGAAATACAACCCACGACCGTAGTTACGTAATCTTACCATCGACTAAGCCGGGAGTCTTCTGTCATAACCTTTCGTGACAACAAAAATTGTTTTATGTCAACTGCGGCCATCTTATTTTTTCCACTTAGTTTATAAAATGTTTAGGCCAATGTTACAACGTTTTGAATGCAAAACCATATCCATTCGAAAGACTTACCCCAACACTCATGACACAATGCAAACATCTGACTTCATGAACTTAGAAATTGTTGAACATGAAAGAATTAAATTACCCTTTTTTCCTTGGAGACACACATTAATGCAAATCTAAATTTGCTATAAATAATACAAATGTGACACAAAGATTTATGCCGGGTTTCGGGTATCTTGAAGGTTAATCGAAAATTGAATCTTACAGTAATTTCAATATATTAGCCAACCGCCTTGTACAAATTTATTTTTAGCGGATAATAGTTGTTGTTCTCCATTTACAATTGTTTATTTCCGAGAAAACTGTTATTTATTTACAATAATTAAGATCAATATTTTTTAAAGTATTTACTGAATTAAATGTTCAAAAATTTCATTAGTATATTATTTTATTTTGTAAGAATTTGTTAAATTATTTTGAACGTTTAGAGTTCGGTAAGATATAACGATTTTTTACTGAATTTTGTTGTTGTCAAACTGGTGTTTATTTCCTACAAAATATCAATAGTCATAAACAATGTACCAGAAAAGTGTACGATTTTACGAAGCTCAATAATGTCAGCCAGATGGATGTAATACCATTAAAATACACATCAATATTTTACTATTTAACTTTTTGTCGGGACGAGATTGTGCTCGTGTTTGCATTTGCCGGATTCATAATATGGACTATCTAAATACTATTATATTTGTATTTGAATACACGAGGAAAATGTATCTTTATTTAGAGTGATTATTGCCCAATCGCTTCTTTACTTTTTCATTCAGTCCTACTTTGTTCAGTGTTCACTCTGTACTAAGGTTATAAAATTAACTTATTTCAATCCTCAAGAAGATGTGAAGTACCCTATTTGACTCCGCAACTGGTTTGATGTTGATAGGTAACATTTTCTTTGCGTACACAACAAACAATTTAACGATTTACGCTCAACAAAAAATATTTTGAAAATATTTTGATGTAGAAAGAAAACTATCTCACACGCATATTGTGAATTCCACATTCAAACACGCGGCTTATATTCAGAAAATATTATACATAACCGGTCGATTTATTTTACACGCATCCAAAGAAAGATCGAAGATATAAAATTGCCCTAAGCACTAAGTCACACGTCTTCTTATAACGAACACATATATAAAAAAAAAATCCATTCATAAATAATTTTTTCCTGATTAAATTCTCGTTTCATTCTAAATTCAAATATGACATAAATATTCTATATATCGCATAAAATACAAACTAAAATCAACCACCTCGTCTTGGTATATACAAACAATTCTTATTATAAGATTATTATTTATCTTCATTTTTTTTATGTACCACATCTCGCATACAGAATACCTCCGAAGCGAAGAGAATCATCTTAAATTCAATTCA
This sequence comes from Nephrotoma flavescens, assembly GCA_932526605.1. Taxonomy (NCBI): domain Eukaryota; kingdom Metazoa; phylum Arthropoda; class Insecta; order Diptera; family Tipulidae; genus Nephrotoma; species Nephrotoma flavescens. The sequence continues at coordinate 112,403,590 of OW052220.1, read as the reverse complement.
ATTTTCAATTATTTTTTGATTAAAATTAAATAATCATAATAAAAACAATAAAAATGAGATAAATATATATATTAATTATTTATATAGTTTAACTATTTTAACGAAAATGTATACTGTATATAAACAAACAAACAAAACAAAAAAAATTGTTATATACACAACAAACATTTTTTTGTTTTGGATGCCATTTGTAAATGGGCTTATCCATAATAATATTTATTTTTATTTACTATGTACAAACACATACAAAAAAAATTCTAATTTTTTTTTTTAAACTAACATAAATATTAAAAAAAGAAGAAGTAACCAAAAAAAAAACTCATAAACGAAAACGCCTCAGGTAGAAAGGTGGTAACACCACAGATTGCCGCCCCACACATTTCGTGCATCAAAACAATACTCTAGAATAGCTTATAAATTACGATTTATATATATTCCTCTCGTTTTACTTTTCTTATATCTTTCTTGTCTTTCATCAATCAATCAAATTTTTTTCCTAACACGTCAACATTTGTATGTATCAGAATGAGTCAAACCGTGTTCCGTAAACAGACATTTGTCCCATTTTAACTTGGTGTAGTGGCAGGTTTATATTTTTAATAAGAGTGTATATGTGTATTTTGTTGTAATTTATAGCCCAACCCCGATAACTATACATGATTTAGTAATGAGAGTATCACTTCGGAAATATTTGATTTATAGCCATTTTCATAAGTGAGTTCGAAATTTGAATTAAGTTTATCAAAATCGTAATATTTTTATTGATAATAATTTATTATAATTATTAAATAATTTTTGTAAATTATCTTTATTTTGTTTTTAGACTTTTGATAGTTTTAAATATATTATTACATGATTTATTATTTGTTTTGGTTGATAAATAAATTGGTTGTCTGCTAACCCTAACACAAATAGGTAGATCTATCAGTTGTTGCCATCTATAAATATTTTTGGGAAACTGTAGTCTTAAACTTTAGTTTTTTTTAACGTCTTGTAAATAAATGACAATTTTGTTTAAAATATGAATTTAAATTTGTTACTAATTGCGTTTGAGACACCAAATAATGGAAGATGCGGTATTTCGGTAAGTTCATTTAAGGTGAGTACTATATTTGTCGTTTTAGAATATAATACTCGAAGATCGTCCGACGGATTTTCATAAAATTGCTGTCCGATTGGTTTATTATAGTCAAAATCAGCTTTTGAGTCCGTTGAATAAATTATAAAAATGAAATCGTTCGTTTACAAATTTTTTGCAGTGTAATTGAAAAAACTCCGGCGGATAACGAACATTTTTTACTTAAAGAAGCAAATATATCCGTTGCAAATTATTTTTCTCATAATTAATCGAATTTGTACCTCTTATGAACACTTTGATTCAGGCAGCGCTTCTCCACAATGAGCTAGTTCTTCTCCTGTCCAACAATTTTTAATACCAAAAAATCTTGTTTGAAGTAACGCAATGTAAACTTACTGATAACCAACTTAGCGGCGGAAAATTTAATAAGCTTTGGTTATGTGCCGATTGTTCCAAACGCCTTGGTTTAGAATATTGAACAAAACGTCGAGTTCAGTTGTTTGTTAGCTAGATTTGTATGTGTGTTGACAGGAACTGTAGCAAATTATCTCATATAAATTTACTTAAATTAAAGTTTTAATTAAACAATTTTTTTGAACCTATATAAATAGTAGTATTTTACACAAACTCACAATTAAAATCGGTTTTTGGATCTCTCGGGCCGTGTCAAACATGCAGACATAATAATGTTAAGAAAACCGACCTGATCTTTTTAAACAAAGCTGTACAGAATAAACTAACATGTTGTTGCTTTACTGGATAAGGCACTTACGATTGTTGCCAATGTTCATGAAAGTATCCTTTCATGTACAAGCAAGCGCACGTTTGATTGGGGTTTGGCTTGTGTGAAAATACGCGATTTAAATAAACAAGTTTTAACGATCTTTTGGCTTTCGTTTATATTTATTTAAACTTGGAGGGTTTCAGATAGCCGCTATGGTGAACGTTAAACAATTTCCAATGCATGTCTTCCAAAACAAAGAATTAAGCATAAAGTTATTAGCGTATTACCGTCGCACACTTGAAAAGAAACCATCTATAGCCGGTTTAAACTAAAAGAATGAAATCTTTTAGTTTAAACTGTTATTTTGTCCAATTTTGAATAAATTTTAATTTTATCCAAAGGATCAATATTTATTTTTTGGCCAATGATAATTTTGAAACTTCCGCCGAGTATAAAAAGCACCCACACAAAAATTAAAATTTGCATTTTTAAAATTACAAAATTTTCACATTTTGGAAAACAAGTATTATGCCGGGATTAGTAAAATTTGCCAATTCAATGGTTAAATTATTTATTATTATTTCGATAAAATTTGCACATCCTTTGCTTTTCCAAAGTGAAACTTCAATATACAAAAATTAAAGAATTATGGAATTTACATTTATTTTTAATAAAATAGTTGAACAAAAGTACAATTGTTAATATAGAGGTTTTATAATAATTACATTTAATACATTTATACAATGAATCTATTACTGCTGGCGTTATCTCTTTCTGCTGGAAGATATACTTCTGGCGTGTTACATTCGACTTACGGTACTACGTTCTGCCACGCAGTTGAGAATATATTCTATATCTGTTTTTTATCTAAAAATGTAAAAAAGTTAAATAGAAAAATATAAATAAATTGTGAATTATTTATTTACCGCTTCGTCTATTATAAAAATTACGTCGGCAAAAAATGTTTTAGTGTTTCTGTTTCAATTGATTAAATATTTGTAATTACACGTAAATGCTATAAAACAAAAGAAGCACTAAACCACCTAAAATGATAAAATTAATAAAACTTACATCTTAATTTGCAAAGAACCCTCTAATGGGTGATTTCAGATCCGTCATCTGTTGGTTAGTGGCATCATCGCCAATTTGATTTGAAAATTTCGAGTACAAAATATCCAGAAAGTTGGCTCAGATTTTTCTGAACGAGTTATCAACTGTGGGTTGGTCTGAAAGCGCCAAATGTAATTGATAAAGGCTAACTAAATTTTTACGTCCAAATAACTTAAATATTTCTGTAAGACGATTGCTTCCCTTTACTTCTCCACTACACAAATAGCAAGAATAAGGATAAACATTTTCAATTTTATATATTTGCTAGAAAGTTATATTTATAAAAATATGTAGGTTTAATTTTGACGTAAAAATCGAGTTTGCGGGGTTATGCTGAAAATTATAAAAATTTATGCAGATAAAACTAATTAAATTTTTTAAATTTTTATACAAAATAAAGTACGCAAGTGTCATATGGTCCTGGTTCTATGACTGTCACTCTAAGAGAATTAAGAGTATTCAAAAGCAGTGTCTGTTATTTGTTCTCAAAAAATTACCTTTTTTACAGCGCGACGTTTATAATCTCTACACCTTACCTTGGCCGTTGTCGTTTCCTGGACCTTCAGTTACTGCCTTAGGCATACATGTGCCAATGCTACTTTTACTCGTGATATTATTTGTGGTAAAGCTGATTGTGCGGACATACTTTCACTCTTTAATATTTATGCTCCTCAACGCACATTACGCCAGGTAACATGGTCCCGCAACGCGCATCAACGAGACCTCTACACCGTTGCTGAGTATTTTGATTTACACATTTTTCTGACGTTTTGACTTGGTGCCACCGCTGTTGCTCCTGCTCATCTTAATAAATAAATGAATATAATTTGAAATTGTAATTTATAATTAATAATTGTTGTTTGGTTTTTGGTGCCATTTTTTGTTTTAGAACTTTAATTTTTTATTTATATGTCCTATTTTATTTTTTGTAATTTAATTATTATTTTTATATATTTTGTATGGTAGAATAAATAAATAGAAATAGAATAGAATTAGCAAGATAATTTTATACTGAAAGGCATCTATGATTTTCACTTGCTTTTCACTTTAAGAACTGAGAACAGTAAACGGCCAAACGGTTATGGTGGTTTTTTGTGTCCAGGCGCGTTGCGAATTTGCCGCCGCAAATATAAAAATTGTTTTAATTTTTAAATAGAAGGAAAATAGAAAAACACTGAATATCTGAACTTAATACACATATTTGTATTTTAATAAGAAAAATTAAACAAAAACAAAATAAATAAAAACTTGGTTTATAAAAAATATAAAAAATAACAAAACAAATAATAATTAAAAGTGAATTTTTCTCGCTTTTAATTCTCCAAAATCCTTAACGAAATCCTCCATGTCTAATTGATCAGCAATTTCTTTTTCTATGGAAATCGTTGCTAGACCAACTAAACGACCTCGACACATCTGTGACATCATATATGATTCTATAATTTTCAGCTGTGAAAAACTTCTTTCAGCACTAGCAACTGTGACTGGTAATGTTAGCAGTATGCGAAATGCTATCGACAGGTTGGGGATTACTTCAACAAATTTAGACGTGTAAATATATTTTAACACACGTGTTTGATCGCTTTTCAAACTAACAAGTCGTCTTCCTATAGCTTTAATTTCTTCCCAAAGTTTGACCCCATTCATGATTGGCCATCGGATGTAAGCGCTAACTGCAAGTCCTTACAATCTCAAAAATTTGCCATCCGTAAATCTCTTACTGTCGATATTGTAAAGAAACCCAAATAACTCGTTATATTCCGATAATTGGGTAAATCTTTCATTTGTTGCTTGAATCGCGATGTCCAATATCCGATTATAAAAACATACTCTGAAATTTAGTTCTGATGCTACTATTTCGGTTCATAACGAATTTTTTATAAAAACTGTCTACTCTTTCTGCGAACGCGTACGGGTTCTTCCTCACAAAATCGTTCAACAATTTCAAGTTCAATCGGTAATTTTTTGCAAATGATGATGCAGGATTAGAACAATAATTGCATAGAAAAGATTTGATAGCGTTTAAATTCTCTAAAGCCATAGACAAGTTTAAATGCTGTCATTGCAGCATGACAATGTTAATTTGCAATAAAATTTCATATCACAATACCAAGGAGCAAACAAATTTGAAGTTTGAAATGGCTATTCCCTTAGCTTCTACGCGACTCTTTACTTGTGGTGGAGTTTTTAAAGAGTTGTCTTCAGCTAACTCAAGTAGGGCATCGTAAACTCCACTAACCCACTTTCCCGAGTGGCAATTAACGGCTTTACAGTAATATCGCGTATTTGCTTTAATAATACACTCCAACGGTGCGTTGATGCTGAGTTAAAGTTATAAATGCATTGAATTAAATCAAAGAATGCGACACTCTGCATACAACCATTAGCTGCATCGTTCAAGTTGAGCGAGTAGGCACTACAAGGTAAAAAAAGTTTGGGGGTGGCCCCATTATCGTACCCTTGTCCTCTCATGTCATCAAGATTAACGCATAATTCCTGCAACTTGTCGATTAGAATTGTTATCATATTTGCTCCAGTCGAACCATGTAATTCAAGAAAAGTTACGAAGTGTTCAGAAACTATGACTTCAGCTGCTTTTTCTGAAGATGATTCAGTTGCACTGACAAACCTAAACACAACTGTCATATGTTCCTTGTGGCTTATATCGGGGGTACAATCTATAATAATTGAGTAGTACTTTGCTTGTTTTAGTTTTGTTAAAATGTGATCTTTGATTTTATTGGCAAGCAATTCAACGATTTCATTTTGAATTGATTTTCCGAGAGGTGGTTTCAATTTCACTTGTTGTTATTCGTCGAATATGTTTACTCATAATAGGATCATAGTTCCTAAGAACTCATTAAATTTCAAAAAAATCCGTTATTTGGCTCGAGAAGCTTTTCACATGTTCCTTAATTAATTAATGTTATTATTCTTTCAATAACTTTTCGCCAATGTTGCATTTCAGATTGAATTATTTTCTAATGTCATCAATGGTAGTACCTGATTTAAGTCTACCCGAGACCTCTCCAATTTAAATAAGCAGTAGTGCGGGCACTTGATGTTTAATGTCGTTTGGTAACAACAAAAAGGTTTTCCCAATCTCAGCATCCGTCGTTCGATGACAATGAAAATTTATCCGGACTGATTATTTTTACAGCGTCTATACAGTGTCTTTTGTATTGGATTATACAAGCCAAGTGCGTTTAATTTTATCACCGATAGTCATTCGGTGATAAAAATGAAAGCAGGAAAATTTTCTACCTTCATCATCCTCGGGAAATGATACCGGAATTTTTTGAATCGGCCATACTTTACAAGCAATGCTTTAAATTTAGCATCTATAGGCAAGTTTGCCGGATCATTACAATTAAGAGACAAATTTTTATTGTTTTTGGGGTCTGGACCACTTTGATCTTCATTATTTTCCTTTTGTTCTATATCATCGACGTTCTGTGCAACAACTTCGATTTCAATTTCGCTTTCATTTTGGCCACCTTCGATTTCAATTTCGCTTTCATTTTCTTTTGAAGCTATTACAGGTGCCCGTGCTGTACTGCTTGACGAACTTCTGAAAAACTGCAACAAAGCATTCTTCTGTTGGCAGAATTTGACTCACGTTGAAGCCTAATTTTTTTGTACTGTGATCCGGACAAGCGTTGTCTCTTCTTATTGTGGTCCATTATATTGTATAGATTTAATTTGATCTCAAACAAAAAATAAAGCATACCATCCAAAACGACAAAAATACATGGCAACAAAAAAAAATTAGAAAATGCCGCAAATTAGAAAATTCCGGTTTCGAAAAATGCAAAAAGTGCCGCCGTCACCTACGCTTGAAACTGGGCCTGGCCACTTATCGTAAAGCTCGCCAAGAATTAAATCTAATCGAAAACGGTGCAAATTGGCACAATTTACTCCTTGCTGATGTACCGAATACCACTCAACTACAGCAAATACGCACGTTACTTAAAGTCATATTGACACATGAGTCACATTAGAACATTTAAACCACACCGAACGTGTGTAAGAAGAAATTGGTTTCGATTCCGGGCAAATGTTTCGCAATCGCTAACAAGGCGCACTGGTATAACAAAGAATGGTAGTGTATTGTTTTTCCTTTGTGCCCTGATGCATAGACAAAACATTTTCATATTATTTCCTTTGCCAACCACTCGATCGCGAAAAATAGAGTCATGGCAATCGCATCATATGGAATTGCGACAACTCTTTTGAATGGTGGCAGAACAGCGCATTCAATTTTGAAATTGACGTTGAATATGCAAACCACTGAGATACCAATATTAACAAAATTTCTGGAATGAGTAAATTATTCCAATCGTGTCAAGCCAGTAAATGAGACGAATGTGCTATGGCGCTCAAAAAAACACCATTCATCGTGCACTATAAAAGATTTGAGAAGAAATGAACAGCTCTTTTGTAGCATATTTATTTTATTGTCTTATCAGTTATTCGCATTTAACATCCGTTGACGAACTTATGCAGTCAGACATCAGTTGTATGGCAACACGCAAATTTATCATACATAACTACAAAAATCATCAGTGGCTCAGTACATTAGCAGCCACGAATCGAGGTGTAGTTATTATCCAACCGAATTCTTGTAATCACTTAATTTACCAGGAATTTCGCCACAAGTTTAAACATTCAAAATTGGCGTACTTATATCATTCATCTTGGAAACATGAATCCACCACGACTTTGCGACGGCAACACTTTTAGTGAAAGTGGTGATGAACGATATCATCAAAGTTACAGTTTAAAATTGTATAAAGGAGAAGATGTGCTGTTGCCACACATTCAAATGATTCCGACAGGTGCGCCATTCGAATTAATTCGTTTTGTTTTTCTGATGCGATTTGCATTTACCATCAACAAAGCACAGGGACAATCGTCACAGGATTAAATTTAGAAAATCCATGCTCCTCACATGGACATGTGTATGTGATTTGTTCACTTGTCGGAAAACCTTCTGTTTTATACGTGTATACGCACCAGACAGACGGAAACCAAAAAATATTGTGTGCAAATGCAATTTAATAAACATTATTTAAATACAAACATTTTCTAATGCGTTAAATTGAAAATAGTTAAACAAAGCCAGCTAGTTAAATGAATAAACATTCTAAAATTTGTGGTAACTGGTTCGGTAAAAGATGAAAAATTGTTGAAAAATTTGTGGAAACTGGTTCGGTAAAAGATGAAAGAAGCCTTCCTTTGTTTGACAAATTGGAAAGCATGGATTTACAGAATTTGTTATTGCAGCAGGATGTTGCAGCCTCTCAACAAAGCGCTTTAATTTCTCGAAGAGAGCACATTAATTTGAAGCCTATAGGCTATGATGTGTTATTAAATGGCAAAATTATGTACCAACAATTTGATGTTAAAATTCTATACCAACGATCCACAAACAATTGAGGACCTACAGAAGAATAATATTAATTACAAGAAATTGAGCCGCAGTTATATCAGAATATCATTGAAAATATTTATAAAAGTTTGGTAGCTTGCATACAGTATAGCAGGACCAGGAGGTCATTTCCATGACATTATTTTACATTACTAAACCGGAACCATTGTACTAGCATTTGATAATAATACAACATTGAGTAATTATATATCACATAATTTAGGAAAATTACACCCCTAAAATTTAATGAAAAAATTATTTATAAATTGTGTCATTTTATAAGGGGATTTAGCATAGGTTATTGCATTACATAAATCCTTCATCTGGAATTTGCTTTCAGTGTATTACTTTAATTGGTTAAGTACCTATATATGATGTGAGATCGTATACAAATAGCAACGAACACATGAAAATGGCCCTTACCAGAGAACTGCATTTTTTATAGTCGCTTGAAATAGTTTTTCCACATATACACATAATTTTAACCGAGCAGCCTCGAATAATATTATTGTGCAATCGTGCCTGTTTTTGCCTGGTCGAATAATGATTAAGAACCATACTTAGAGATATTCTTACTGCATACTCAATACGTCAAACGGTTATGGGTCACATCGCCGACTACAACATCGCAGACCGGACAGATAGCCGACAATACATCGCTGACAGGAATTTTGGCTAAAAAGCCCACATCGCCGACACAGCCAGATCGCCGACAAGTCTCATCGCCAGCACAACCACATATCTGACACAACCACATCGCCGACAAGCATATCGCCCGCCGGCAACCACATCGCCGACAGGAATTTTGACCGACAAGCCATCTCAGTTGACACAACCAGATCGCTGACAACCCACATCGCCTACACCAACATCACAGACACCCACAATAATAATTTAAATATAATTAAAAAAAAAATACAAAACAAACAAAAAAAAAAAACACAAAAATGCGAGAAACTATAAAAATTAGAAAAAAACCAAAAAAAAAAATAAAACTTAAAAAAATGGAACGTCCACGTCGTTGGTTCCGAGTTATTTATTTTTTATTTAGTAATCCATACATATATGTGCAAACATTACTCTTTGCGAGTCTGTGTCATTCCTATTTGACTTTACATACACATTGCACAAGTGCAAATATTGAAGGTTTCTTAAAATCAGATGTGATGTGCTTTTCGGCAATGTGGGTGTTTGTAGTGTGAATGACGGTGATGTGGTTGTGCCGGCTATATAGAGTGTGTTACTTTAATGCGATTGTTGATCAAAATCCTTATAGGCGATATATACGGGTGATGTTTTAAATCACTTAATTTAAATCAGGTGATAGAATTACAAAAATCATTGATTAATAACCGAGAAAACAAATTTGCTTTCCGCGATTATTTTGGTGGTGTGGTTTTTCAGCGAAGTTGGTGTATCGGCAAAGTGGCTTGTCGACAATCTTTTACTATGTGTTAATTATGATTTTCGGCCAAAATTCATATGGGGTACATGTGGTTTATATGGCGATGAGCGCCGGCGATGTGCGGATGTCGGCGATGTGGTTGTTGGCGTTGTGGTTGTCGGCAATGTGGGTGCCAGCGATGTGGTTGTCGGCGATGCGGTTCTCGACGATGTAGTGTCGGCGATGTAGGTGTCGGCGATATGGGCGGATTCTCTTTAAATCGGCCAGTGACATCATATAATAATGACATTCCTCTCAAATGTAATATTTATAAACAGTCGTTGGTGGCCAAGGTTCAACTTTAACTTTTGCAAGTTAACCTAGGTTTTTAAGTGATTTGAGAAATGTCTTTTTATCGCAGCAACCTTGATGATGAAATTTGCTGTATGGATGCTCCTTATAGTGCATATACAAATTTTGCTTTGCTGTTATTGATATTCCAAATCGATTCGAGTTTTAGCCAAATGTTTTTATTGCTTTATATGATTTGTTCTTCGGCCAAGAAGTAGGTTATCATCATTTGCTATCCAAAAATATAGTCCTCACCTATCTCGAATATGAAATACGAAGGTATACAGTATCACATATCTATTTTTACGAACTCGGTCGCAAGATTAATCAACACAGGTGCAAGTGCATTTCCTGTCACACACCAGGTGTTACTTCAAAGAGATCTGATACTGCTAATACCACTAAGATTTTTTTACTTGGAGCCAGCTATTGCTAGCTTACAAAGATAGATATAGATATACGCTTTTCTGGAATTCCAGGAATTATTCACCAACTCTACAGTTAGAGTAGAGCCATGAAAAATCCCGACCTCGATATTTTTGTAGATTTATCTTTTCGGCGAAGGTCGAAAGAAAGGAGATTTTGAAAAATTATTTGTGTATCTATGAGTGGAGACTATTTTATTCTGTCCTATGTACAGCCTAAGTGTATTTGTTCGTAGTGGAATTGGAAATCGGTCCACTGTGACAGCTTCCATAGAACCAGTTCACATTTTTACAAATATTTTGAAAAGTGTATCGTTTACGAGTAAGCCCATTCTATAAACTAAACGATTCTAAATTAAATTTGCTGTAATACCGGTTTTGATCAGTTTTCTAAGCAGAAATGACGAGTTTTGACAAAAAAAAATGTTTTCCCAACGCGTCGCGTTCCGGACGCGAGAGTATTCACAACTACTCATAGAAGACTGCCAGATATAATAACAAGTTCAAATATGCGGGCGGAGCCCCATGCAGTCTCATCAAATCATTTGGATGTCGATGATGAAATAATAAGAAATGTAACACCAAATCCAGCTATCAGCATACGGAGGCTCTCCTTACAATTGAACGTCTCTCGCCACAGAATTCATGAAGTATTGCAGAAGTAGAAACTTCATCCATATCATACAACACCGGTCCATGAACTATAGACCACAATAAAAAATTGGAATTTTGTAATTGGTTGATTGAAAAGGATTTTGACGATGATAGGTTTGTGAAACGTATTCTTTGGATAGATGAATCTCAATTCACAGGAGATGGCATAACAAACTTTCGCAATCTACACACGTGGGCTCTGAAAATCCACATTCGAAAAAACAAACGTAATTGCTGCATCGCTTCAGTGTAAACGTATGGGCTGGTGTAATTGGCGATTATTTAATTGGACCATTCGTATTACCTCTCTCTCTCTGGCACTATATCCCATCAAGGGATTTGGCCGCCTCAAATGAGGTTTCATAATCATGTTTTCATTTCGGATAATGAGTGATTAATTCATTGATCCTAAACCAGCCGTGAAATGTTTTCCTTGTCACCACCGGGAATCGAACCCGGGGCCTCCGGTCGCTGGAGCAAGTATGCTGACCACTTTGCCACCGGGGCGGTGGCGTCGTATTACCATCGACATTAAATAGCGAACGCTACTTACAATTTTCACAAAACGATTTACTACTCCTCCTGGATGATGTTCCTCTTGAAAGCAGAGTCTTGCATATATATCAACATGATGGTGCACCTAGTCACTACGATATAATTGTTAGTAATTTTTTAAACGAAAATTATCCAAATAATTGGATTGGAAGGAATGGTCCAATTCGTTGGCCTGCAAGATCGCCTGATCTAACATGTATTAGATTTTTATGTATGGGGAATAATGAAGGCACTTGTATACACCAAAGAGATTGAAACAAAAGAAGAACTAATTCAAAGAATACACAGATTGGCTCAACAGATTAGGGAAGAATTACCAAGAATTGAAATAACGTAGTAGTTTTATTCTCGAGCCTTACCTTGTATTGGGCGTTGCAGAGAAGGTCACACTGAACTAAAATTAATTTTAAAAACATTTTAATTGTTTTTTTTTATTGTTGAGAAAATACGGTTTTTATAAAAATAATATAGTTTTAAATAAATATTTTGGGAAGTACAGTTTAATATTTTTGTGTAGTTTTCATTCTTTATCGCATAAGTAAAAAACTATACCACGTGGGTACAAATAACGGATTGGAGGATTGTAGAGATCATACCGGATTAGAATTAGATAAAAAAAAAAATTTTGGTGATTTTTTTGAGAAAAACTCAATTTGATAAAAAAAATCATTTTTTTTATTTTTTTTAACTTTAAAACGGCATAGCTCTTAAATGGATATAGTTGCAAGATAGATAACGAAATCTTTAATATAGCCTATTCAGTTGTCCATCAAATGAGGTTTTGTTGGTTGCCGTCCGATAAATATTTTGTAAGTTACAGTTTAATATTCGGTTGTACTTTTTTCCCAAACCAAATTTTTTTAAACACCCTGTATCTCAAAGGATATCAAAAATTGGCCGGTTCTACTGTACGATTTTTTCATGAAATGGACCAAGGAATCACCCCTTAACGGATTAGCATCCCAATCGGGGACACCCTGTATAATTTTTGAAAACAAGAACGACTGTGAAGTTTATAGTGTGAACTAGGAAATTGTAAATTATTTTTGCAATAATATCGGTAAATTTTTCAAAACTTAAGCGGAAATAAAAATTAACGAAAAATCTGTTTTTAAGTAAAAATTCGGCACTGTACAGTTTATACGGATTGTTTAATCGGAATGAAACTTCATTCCTAAGCTTTTCCATAAATTTTGAGATTCCAATGACTTCCAACGTCCTCCTATCATAGGAGCATTTCGTTTTTTGGAAATGTTTCGTTACAGGATAATTCCTTGGTTCAATCCGAAATAAAAATTCTTTGCAAGGCAGTTATAGATGATGTTAAAACATTGTACTGAAAAACACGCACATACAATTATAGCTTCCCAAACACTTAACTTATAGAGTAACTAACAGACACAATCTATGGTGTCTATCGCTGCACTTCATCAAACTAGCAGTTAAAAACTTGTATTTACTCACTACGAACAAAAACAATAATAAATGTTTAGTCAATTTCAGTAAGATCAACTAACATGATGGTAGCACGTATCATTATAATGTTGATGGAGTTGAAAGCTCCCAAACATTTTTGAAACACACTATAATTCTTATTTAGGTTTTTAAAAATGAACCCTACCATCCCATTCCGTTTTTTTCTCAGAAACAACTAGACATCATTCGCAGTAACGGATGATCATTCGAAACTTATACACCCTGTGTAAGACAGTTTAAAACAATTTGAAAATATTTTGCCACTACTAACACACACTTTAATAACAAAAAGATTTAAAGTTTACTTCTATCTTCTTCACAAGTTTTCCCTTCAGTTGATTACACATTTTACATGAAAGTCTGTACCTAATACAAATTGCGGTTACATTTCGATTATCTTAATTAAAAAAACTAATAAATAATGCAAAAATCTCTAATTTATAACATGCTTTATAATTAATTTATTTTATAAATGTAAAATAAATTCTAACGTCTTACACGAATAATGCAAATATTTATCATTAATTATTTCGTACTCGTATACACGATACATATTTCCTGAGGGTAAAACTCTAAAACGTTTATTTGTATATTCGTTTGTTTTGCGGTATTTCCATTCCTCTTGCGTTTTTTTCCATTCTGATTCTAAACCAATCTGGGTTCGCGGTACAATTAAGAAGCTGGCCACCTGACATCTTACTTGCACACTTTATTTTGTGGAGCGTGTGCCAAACTGATACACCACATTTATTGTGAAATTAAAAAAATTATAATATTTTCCGCCTTATGCGTACGAATTAATTATTACGATAGGTCAGCTGAAACGATCTCATTGATTAACTTAACAATCGCAACGTAATCAATTGCATTTTGAAAATTATAAAGTTTCAAGTAAAAATCTACATTTTTATTTCGGAAGCATGGATTTGTGTTATTTTTATTTAGAATGTTTTGCGAATTGCTTTTTATTTATTTTTAGCAATAAATTTTGTTTGTTTTGAAAACAACAAAAATATATAAAAGGAGGAAGAATGAAAATGAGCGGAGAAAAACAAGAAAAATCGGTAGCACTTTGACTAAATGAGTAGAATATTAAATTTAATGACGTGGCAGTATTTCAAAAGTACTTAACACTTGTGTTCATCTGTTTTTGTGTATATCGCATAATATACATTTTGATTGTAATTTATTTAGTTTCGTTGTTTTGTTTGGATATTTTTGCTCGAGGATTTGTTGTTGTGATATATATTTTCACTTTTTATATAACAATAATGATAACAATAAGTGATTTCTAGTCGCATAGATTAAAATCAGAATAAGTGAGTGTCGTTCGATAAATGTTATTTATTAGGTAATCGATATGGGTTGGGTATAGCTGCTGATTAATTTTGTTATAATAATATTAGTAATATTTATCCAATAACAGAAAATCGTTGGATTTGTTTTGACCACCTCCAATTACTAGCCGAATTTGCGTGAAGTCGGCCTGCGGTATTCTTTGTACGTGATTAAAAGTATGCTCATCAACGGAATAATGTTGTTTCTTTCGATTGTCGGTTTAACTCGTTTAAAAGTAATTTCTCATATAGGTATGTTACTAAAGGAGGAGGTTCTCCTGCCTTTAAAATTATATTTAATCTGAAATATGCATTTAGTCATCCTGTAAAATTTCTTTAGACATTTGTCGTTTAATCTTTCAGTACCTTAGACCCCCTGCAGTACATTTTCATTATACAACTCTCAGAATGTCAAATTGACGCGATATTCTGAGAGTTAACATATGCTTTGAATGTTCTCAGAAAATTCATAAAGTGATACCCGTCGTTGCACTCAACCGTCATGAGATAGTAGTATGTTGCTGGTCAGAGGCCAGGAAAGTCTATCTAAAATAAGTAACTAATATCTGAAACTGGTGCAGATTGAGAAGCTAAATGCATTTTCGGCAATTAAGGATTTGCGGATCTATATTGAGAGAATACGGAAGTTAATTTATCCACCGAAAATCTTTGGTTTTGACTAGATCTTTAACGATCTATTTACCGACGTATACTCACGCCAAGTGGCCAAAGAGCCGCGTACAAGTAAAGATTACTAGTCAAAAACAAGATCCAAATTTAGCTGTGATCTTATTACTCATTGAGAGCATCAGGCAGATAAGGCAACAAGAAATATGAGTGTACTGGTCAGGCTACAAAGACTAGTAAAATAAATAATTTAGTGTCGTGATTTCGGATTTTTAATAACAACTATAAGAAGCAGGCGCAGATAAGGAACATTCGAACGAAAGGGAATGATAAGAAAAGGTAAGAAATGGTTTAGAACCAGGCAGAAGTTTAAAAGCTACAGAACAATTTCGCAACCTAAGCAGATTTCAACGGGAACAAAGTCATCGAATTCTGTAGCGGCATTCGTTCGGCAATAACATTACAACCAGTCGCAATAACATTACAAGTAACAGCCCAAAGGAAGGCATTTTTATTCATCCTCGCAAACCGTGTACTCAAACTGTATAAACTGGGTGAGCGCAAGTGTCCATGTTTCAGCGACTGTCAAAAGCTGAAACATTCAATGTATTCGACGTCGCCATCATACATATAGTGTATATATAATTATTCCAGAAGGTGAAACTAGCTTTGTTGAGTCCGTGTGATCATAGAACGATGCGGGAAAAATGAAGAACTCTTCTAAAAAATGGAAGGAATTAACGAGTAGAAACGAGTATCCCTGTAAAATGACGGCCGTAACCTTATGAAAGAAACTCAACTTCAGTAAATGAATCAGTAATTCACTAAAGCCATGTGACGAAAGCGGAAAGGGAAAAATATAAAGAAAATAGTTATATTTCGGTGGGGTTAAGATAATCGTTCTCACAAAGGCGAAGGCAGACGACTTTGTGATCTAAATGAACGGTGTCAGAAATTTAGCTGGAGTAGCGGCCGTACATAAGGAAGAAATGGTAATGATACATATATAGAGCTTTGATATTGAGATTATCGTTCTGAGTTGCAACTTTTCTCCTAATGACACGATAGAGGTGAAAACTCCTCTACCGTGTTATTGAGAGAAAAATTGCAGCTCAGAACACAATCTCAATATCAGAGGCTCCAAATATATATCATTAACATTTCTTCCTCATGTACGGCCGGCCACCGTTCATCTTAATCATAAAATCGCCTGCCTTCGTATTCCTGAGAGCGGTCATCTCCATATAAGATTCGATGAATATGATATAATGTGAACGTGATATGATGTGACATCATGACATATGATGTGATATGATTGATAATAATGATAAGATTTGATATGATGTGGTATTTTATTTTATTTTATTTTAATATGATCTAATAAGATGTGGTATGATGTGTTATGATGTGATATGATGTGATATGATGTGATGTGATATGTATGATGTGATATGAGTTAACGTTATGGGATATGATGTGATATGGTGTGATATTATGTAATATTAAGTGATATGATGCAATTTGGTGTGATATAATGTAATATGATGTGATACGAGGTGATATGACGAGATATATGATGTGGTATGATTTGGTATGATATGATATGATTAGATAATGAGATATGATTCGATAATGTGATATGAGCTATTTTGTGATATGATGTGATATGATATGAAATGATTTGAAATGATGTGATATGACCTGAAATTATGAGCTATGATGTAATATGATGTGATATGGTGTGGTATGATATGATATGAGGTGACATGATGTAATATAACGTGATATGTAATATGATCTGTTATGATCAGATATGATGTCACATGATTTGACAAGGTGTTAATCTGATATGAATTGATAATGTGATATTTTGTGGTATGATGTGATACAATGTAGTATGATGTGATATGTTGTGATACGATACGAACTAATATGAAATTATGCGACAATGTGATGTGGTGTGGTATGATATGATATGATGTGATATGTTGTGATATAATGCGATATGATGTGATATGCTGGTAAATGATGTAATGTTACATGTGATAATTTTACAATAAGATGTGATATGATGAAACATTAAGTGATATGATATGATATGATGTGACATGATGTGATATGATGTGATAATATGATATGATGTGATTTGATGTGATATGATGTGATATGATGTGGTATGATATGATATAATGTGACATGATATGATATGATGTGACATGATGAGATATGATGTGATATGAATTGTTAATGTAAAATGATTTGATGATGTGATTTGGTGTAATATGGGTAATATTTTTTGATATGATGTGAAATGGTGTGATATGCCGTCAAATTATGTGTTCTGATGTGATATGATGTGATATGTTGTGATATGATGTGATATGTTGTGATATGATGTGATATGATGTGGTAAGATTAATATAATGTGATATGCTGTGAAATGATGTGATATGATGTGATATGATGCGATATGATGCGATATGATGTGATATCTGTGTAATGATGTAATGTTACATGTGGTAGTGTTACAGTATGATGTGATATTACATCATATCACATCAAATCAAACTTTATCATATAAGATTTTAAAATTGATTAACAACGATGTAGTATAATGTAATATGATGCGATGCGATAATGTGATAAAATGTGATATGATGTGATATGACGAGATATGGTGTGTTATGATTTTATAATGTGATATAATTTGCTAATGTGATATGATCTAATATATGTGATATTTTGTGATATGATGTGATATGATATGATATTTGATATGATGCGATAATGTAATATGACGTGATATAGTGAGGTATGCTATATTATGATTTGGTAATGTGATATGATTTGATAATGTGATATGATTTGATAATGTGATATGGTGTAATTTGTGTGATATTTTGTGTTTTGATGTGATATGATAATATATGATATGAAATGATGTGATATGACGAAAAATTATGTGCTATGATGTAACATGATGTGATAAGATGTAATGTGATGTGATACGATGTAGTATAATGTGGTATGTTGTGATATGATGTGATATGATTTGATAATGTGAAATGATTTGATAATCTGATATTATTTGATATGTCACATCATAATGTGATATGACGTGGTACAATGTGAAACGATGGGATATGATGAGATTTGATGTGATATGGTTATATGATGTGATCCGATGTAACAAAAATGTGATATGATGTGATATCATCATCATAAAATGTGATATCATCATCATATGTGTAGTATGTTTTGATATGATGTGATATTATGTGAAATGATTCGATGTGATGTGATATTATATGATATGATGTGAATGATGTGGAATGATGTGAATTGATTTGATACGATGTGATATGATGTGAATTTATGTAATACGATATGATATGATGTGATATGATGTGCTATGAAGTGATTTAATATTATGTGATATGGTGTGATATGATGTGATATGATGTGATTTTTGTAATATGATGTTATATGATGTGACATGAAGTGATATGATGTGATATAATGTGGTTTGGTGTATAATGATGTGATATGATATGATATGATGTGTTTTGTGGTGATATGATTGGATATGATGTGATGTAATATAATAAGCTGTGATATGATGTGATAATGTCTTATGATGTGATATATTTTGATTTGATGTGATATGATGTGATATGATGTGATATGATTGTGATCTGATGTAATATGATTGGTACAATATGATGTGATTTGATGTGATATGATGTGATATGAAGTGATGTGATATTATGTAATATAACGTGATATGATGTGATTTGATGTGATATGATGCGATATGACATAATATGATGTGATACGATGACATATGATATGATATGATGTGACATGATGTAATTTTATGTGATATGATGCGTTATGATGTTATATGTTTTATATGATGTGATGTGATGTGATGTGATATGATGTGATATGATGTGATGTGATGTGATATGATTTGATATTGTGGTATGATGTGATATGTTTTGAAATGATATAATATGATGTGATATGCTGTTATATGATTTCCACGATATGATGTGATATGATGTAATTTGATGTGTTTTGATTCGATTTAATGTTATGTGATTTGATATGATGTGATATGGTGTGATAAGACGTTATATGATGCAATATTATGTGATATGATGTGATATATCATGTTTCGTTGTGATGTATAGTCGTATGAAATTGTGGGATCAAAATGTATTTTGATTAGCTGTAATGTGTTTGTTATATGATTTGTTATTATTTGATGTTATGGTGATAATGTGATACTAATTTGATAAAAAATTATATGACATTATGTTTTACAATGAAATTGCTGTTCTAAATTTTTGATATACTGTACTATTGAGGCTTTTATACTCGTTTTTGGTGTTTTATTATTAATTGAAAATATTGCGTAAATTATGCAAAACAAATTACTAAAACCAAAATAAATTAAGTTTACTATCTCTGGGGTAGATATATGCACAATTTGTAATTTGTTTGTTTAATTATCATGACCACATAACGTTATTCATGTTATATATTTAATTTTTCACATAAAGCTTATTCTTATTATTTATAATGATTACTATATTCTTATCCGAAAAAGTTTTAAACAGTCTTTACTGCTTCCTTTACGAGATTTTTCTAGCCATATCAAACGTTATTATTGTTGATTCTAATGGAATTTATGATTTTAATCTAGATAGTTTGTAAAGTTAAAGATCTGCTAATTTCGAGTACTGGTTAAGCGAGATTAGATAGCTGGCTTTCCCGTAGGTCGATAAGCTTTCCTCTTCTCAGTATGTTCATTTGTAATGAAATAATGTGGCTTATGAAATGATCTGGCCTGTAAAACAACTTATTATCCCACTATCATCCATACTTCGCTGTATTTAGAGTTATTTCTCGAATATCGACTTTCTTACCGTTTTTATATACAACTAATATGGTATACGAAATATTCGTTATGTAGCGATAATTGAAATTATATTCGGGGTTTTATTAAAATTATTAAACCACGTAAATAAATGTGTGTATCGTATATGTTACCACAACCATATCATTGTATGGCACCGTATGTAAACTACTTACTAATCGAGAGTACATAGTTTGATATCGCACTTTGAAGGACTTTAAAATAGTTTTAAACAATTTATGACATATTTATCACTACTATTATTAAGTATTACCAATTATATTAGTTTTAAATGAGCCATTAATCTTTTTATCACAATTTTCATTAAGTATTTAATTATAAGGCTGCAGTATAATTAACTAAAGCGATAAGACCCAGAAATATGAAAAAGATGTATAATATACCATCTATATTACGCTCGCTTTACATATGATAGCATATTAGTCTATACAAATATTTAACATCAAATGTATAAATTCATCATTTAAAAGAAGAAAAAAAAAACTCCACTGCTACTTTATAAGTGTGTTAATTAATTTTAATGAGCTTTAATTAAAATTATCACCAACAATATATATTATATTTCTTTCGAGTTTTGCTTTCGATTTCAGGTGTAACACGAGAACGTTTATAACTTTGTGATATTTTTTGCTATTTACTGATAAATTAGCAGAAAATTATTAATCGAAAGTATTTTAAAATTTAATCTGGTAGAATAAAAAACAACAAGCGACAAAATGTACCGCTGAATTTTGCAGAGGCGACAACAAATAAATTAATCGATTTATATAGTGTAATAAATTAATGAAACTAAAGCCAATAAAAAATCTAAGTTCTTATAAAAATGTCAACATATATTTTGTTTATATATGAATGAATTTGATAAATATTATTAAATGTATAATACATCAATGTGTTTCAATCTTAAAATAGTATATCCAACACAGCAATATTAACTGTATAGCCTGCACGTGCCTGTTTGCTAGTTGCGAGATATGTGTAATAAATAATATATTCCACAAAAATTGTGTTTTATAGTTTTAGTCGATATTTCGGCAAATTATGAATTTAGATTCCCAAGATGAAGCCCTCAGG
The DNA here is from genome assembly GCA_932526605.1 of Nephrotoma flavescens. Classification (NCBI taxonomy): domain Eukaryota; kingdom Metazoa; phylum Arthropoda; class Insecta; order Diptera; family Tipulidae; genus Nephrotoma; species Nephrotoma flavescens. The sequence goes on along the minus strand of OW052220.1, from coordinate 112,382,419 downwards.
CAGTGAATAGAGCTATCGGTTCTGAATGAGGATGTCATCTATACATTTACATTAATAAAAGATATTCGCCATATAGGAAGCTTTGTTGATTATTGTAGAATTGACTAGGTTTCAGATACACTCCAGGAGAAATGTAGATTGCAGCCTTCAAAGTAAATGCATCTTGATTATGCTAAGCTACCACTTAAAACAAATAGGGTTTAATGTAAACCAAGAAGTGTTCCTTCACTTATTACTATACTCACCAAATGAGAATTGAACCTTTTCCCAAGATTCTGCTGAAGCCCACTACGCAATGCAGTACTATCTCAATAAGGGATTTAGAAAAAAAATCGGATTCTCTGTATTATATTGTGACTTGGCACATGAACAACTTCGCAATATTACCACTCTCTCTCTCTCTCTCTCTCTCTCTCTGGCTCTATATCCCATCAAGGGATTTGGCCGCCTCAAATGAGGTTTCATAATCAGATTTTCATTTTTGATAATGAGTGATTAATTCATTGATCCTAAACCAGCCGTGAAATTTTTTCCTTGTTACCACCGGGAAACAAACCCGGGACCTCTGGTCGCTGGAGCAAGTATGCTGACCACTTTGCCGCTGGGGCGGCATACCACGCTAATATTTAAAAACAATTAAGTTGACGATTTTTGAAACTGCACTAAAAATTATTACCAGTATGGCCCTATTCCGGCTTATCCGAAGAACAGGGAAACGCCACTATTCTGGTTTACCCTAAGAACAAAGAACATGGAAAGCAAATATTTTCAAAGCATTTTAGTTGAAATTGCGTTTTTAGGCCTACTGATTGAATTAGTTTGGTGCAAATATTTTTGAAAGAAAGTTATAATTGGGAAATGTTTGTTCCACAAAAATTTTATGGAGAAAAATATTTCTCAATTTATTTTTGTTTCAAAAATATTAACAATAAACTGATTCCATCAGTAGACCTGAAAACACATTTTACACAAAAATGCTATGAAAATATTTTACCCAATTTCCTATTCCAAGGGAAATCCAGAAAAGTGCCACAGTCGACTTTTATAAAAGACCCTTGACATTTACATGGATTTACATGTTATAATCGGAGTGAACTCGTTACTTCAATTTGATACTTTTACAATAAGAATTGAAAACCACTTTATAATGACCACTTTACAAATTTTGTTAAAAAATATAATAAATCTTCTGCAAAATTGAATATGTTTATATTTCTTTTCTTTGTCTCTCACGTACAAAAAGAAAATGTTCGATACTCTTCATTTTGCAGAAGAAAATTGTTGGTCGTATGTAAACGGGCTATTAGAAAACATCTGCCTAATTCGTTCTATATTTTTTTCTGGAACCTAAAGTTTTCATTAAAAGTTCGTAGTGTGTTCAATTATGTTGAGGGAACCGCTTGGCATTTTTATCTGTCTTTTCAAACCTTACTATTGACCTTTATATTAAGCACCCCAATATTTTTCGGACGATAGTCATATCGGTCTTGATAACTGTTATAGCATCTGATATGATCGAACCTTGCCGCAGAAAATACTTAACTTCACCAAAATGCTGTTACGTTCGCCCATCATTTGGTTTCTCAGAATGTAAATGTTTTCTAAGGAGGGGTGCCCACCAAAAATTTGCCAATACATATTTACTAAATCATAATTCAAAATGTCGCATTTCCCAACAGCGGAATAGTGGAAATGATTCTAGGTGTGAATTAAACGTCGATTGATTTCCGGACAACCCTTCGAAATGCTATAACATTTCATCGAAAACTGATATTATTTCGTGAAACCGAAAACAAGGAACTGGAATTACAGTTTACAGTTTCTAGAATATAATATTAATGTTAAATAATATTCTGCCAAAATTATAGCTTCTGTTTAATCAAAATTTAGTTAAAAAATATTTTTTTATCTTTTGTATCGATTAATTACAATAGTTAAAAGGCTTATTTGGCGCTTTTATTTTATAAGTTACGGGCGTTCGTCCGATTCTTGCAATTTAACGTTCTAATGCCAACTGTTTATCAAACTTCATTATAAAATATTGCATGAGGTGCTTTTAAATATAAAATAATTTTAATCTTGTGGGATTCTACGCGAATTCAATTCTGATTAAAAAATATAGCAAACAAACATCTAAACAAATATATGCCACTTAGTTGAGTTTCTGATAACTTTGCATCAACAATTTTGATTTAGCAACCGTTAGATATTCAAGTGTGCGACCCAGAGGTTATCATGGTAGATGTCGAGCGTCTTTTATAGTTGATTTCTTTTGCTTATATTTTAGTGCCAATATTTTTCCAGAATCACCCTAAATATTTATTCTAAAAAAACGGAGTAGGAGTTTTATTTTTCCTGTGCAGTTTTGACGTTTAAATGTACGTAGGTATTTAAGGTAAGGAACTAAATTCCTCAAAGATAATATTTGAATGGGTGATAAGATTTAAATAAAGATATAACTTGATTTTTGCTAGATTGTTTAATAAATGAAAATAAGTTTTATAAAATACGTAAATATTTATTAAAATATAAATTTTGAAGTTTAATAAAATATTAAAAAGAAGCCAAATGGGTCGTTCACTGTCACATAAATGCCACCTTCACTAGAGATTTTATCTAAATGATCGCGGTCTAAGGAAAACCTCTTATTCTGCAGTTATGAGTTAACAATGTACAAATAAAAGCCAAAATAAAAGAAATATGGAATGTAGAAATAAAGTTTAGAGTTTTCTACGCCCAATCAAGATTATTGCGATCAAAACATCCATCGCAGTCATGCAAGCTCTCACTTTATAAAACACTCATAACACATGTGCTGAATTTCGGAAACCAGAGCTGGACCATGGCCTCTAACGATTGTAGATTGTTATCTACCTACGAAAGGAAAGTCATCTGTCCAATCTTTGATCCAATTAAAGTTGCGAACAACGAATATCGGGTTCGTATGAATTACGAAATAAAGTAGCTCCTCGGAGGTAGCGATATAATCGGTTTCATCAAATCCAACCGGGTGAGATGGCTCGGCCACGTTTCAAGGTCCCCACAGAAACGGATGATTACTAAAGTGTTTCACCAACAACCAGCCGGAGTGATCGAACAAGATCTACGTACATTAGGATGTCGAAACTGGAGGACGAGAGCGATGAATCGAGATGGATGGAGAGCCAAAGTGCAGGCGGCGTAATTCCTTCATGGGATGTGAAATCCAGAAAGAGAGAGAGAGAGAAAATGTATTCATAACCGTAAAAAATCATTTATGGTCCTGCCTCGTCTATAAGGATTCAATCAATGTCTTGGTTGGCGTCATCGTCGTTTTATCATTCTAAAATATTTTTTGCTGTTTATTGTTACTACATATAAAATATTATAATGTGCAAGTCTTTCGTCTTTTAACTGGTATTTACCGCCTTATCGTAGACAGCAAAATCTAGAAACATAATTTCTTAAAATTTTTCTCTATATTATGCCAAAACACACAATATATTGTTAAGGAAAATATTGTACTGCAATAATTTTTACTTTTCTAATTAGAAAAAATAATCCGTACTCACGGTAGTCAGAATCAACCTGCAGATCACTGCTGTAGTAGAAGGTGTAACTGGTGGTGTCATGGACCCCACTCACAGACCATTTATTTAAATTGATTTGGAGATCTCAAGGTCTTAAAAGTTGCATTATGTTCCATGTTTTCATTATTAAAGCATTGTCCGCGGTCGATGTCCAGTCTCCAAAGTCGTGTTTGTAGTGAATCCGATATAGTAGCAATCTGATTTTCTTCCTATTTTATAGGGTGCATAGCATAGCTGTGTCGTGAAAGAAGAATGTTAGTCTGCCGCTCAACCCGCTTATAACGTCTTTGTGTATTGGTGAATAATTTGGAAAAAAATCTTAAGGTATCCAGTCTTACATCGAAACCATTTTTATGGTGTAATAAGCGGATTTTTGTAAGATGCTCGTTTCAGCCGCCCCTAATTTAGAGAACAACCGATGATTTCTTATTTGAACAACACGAGGGCTGAACTACCCAGTATTTTGTTCTCAGAGTTTTATGGTGTTTCACCGTTTCAATAAAATAGAATCAATAGCGAATAAGGTATCTTTTCCAACTGCTGCAAAGTTTGTTATCTTTAGTTCAATATATCCTTCGTTTACAGAAAGAGGAAATAGGTTTAAGTACCTCCATGAAACTAGACCGAATTTTCAGCCCGAAATTTTAATTGTTTACTTATGGAAATACAGCTTCTGTCATGACACAAAATATACGCAAATTTTAACTAAAAAGCAAATTTGTGTTACACGAAATTTATTACTATTAATTAATTATGTATTAAATAGCTATCAAATTAATCGTGGCTTCTAAATTCTGATAATTTACTGCTGATAAATGTTACTGCTGAAACATTAAAGTAAAGATTAGGTCAAGTTTTCAAAAAAAAATGAGAAATGTTTTCAGTGGAATTATGTGAACTAAATTCAGCTTGGGAAAAAGATTATCGGATATTACTTGGAATTAATTATATTAAATCTCACCTCATAAACGATATATCACTTGACATATAACAACGGAAATGCAAAAGTTTTGACTAGAAACCCCAGAATTTCAGAAAAAATTTATTTGGAATTATCTGGATATAGTTATTTGAATCCCGCCTCACATGCAATTCACGAGCATTTGACATATACCGCCAGGTTCGTGGAAGTTTTCACTACAATCTAAAGATTTTCAGAACAATTCTATCTGGGATTATCTGGATATAGTCGTTTGAATCTCGCCTCACAGGCAATTCACGAGCACTAGACATATAAGCCTCGTGAATCGCAATTTGAGACGAGATTCAAACGACTATATCCAGGTAATTCCAAATAGAATTGTTCTGAAAATCCCGTAGTTTGTAGTGAAAACTTCAACGAACCCGATGGTATATGTCAAGTACTCGTGAATCGCTTGTGAGGCGAGATTCAAACACCTATATACAGATAGTTCCAGATAGAGTTTTTCTGAAAGTACCTTAGTTTGTAGAAAAAACTTCAACGAACCCGGCGGTATATGCCATGTGAACCGCGTGTGATTCAAATGACTATATCCGGTTAATGGAAGATATATTTTTTGGTCAAATCTCTCAGTTGCCAAAACTTCAACCGACTATATACCCATAAACAACAAATTAAAATTTCGGGCTGAAATTTCTTGTTAGATTCATCTTACTAGATTTCAATTAATTGTTGTCAATCACGTAATGCTAATTAATTTTCCGCGTTGTTGTTTTTAGTGTCGGTATGGGCTGTCTGTTTGCCAACAATTATGAAGGGATATTTTAAAAATACGTAAAAGTTATATTTATAACAAAAAAAGTTATATTTATATTTAATTTTAATGTCGCGACAGTGATAATTTTTCGGGCTGGGATATAAAATTTTCTCAATAGTTATAGTTTAGTATTGTTAGTATTGGGCTATCTTCATATATAAATGAAGAGTTTAGGTCTGACTAGGCTACCAAGCAATAGTAATATACATATCTTAAAAATACATAAAAGTAATTTTAAAAGTACTTTTATGTATTTTTAAGATTTCGGGTTGAATGTTATAAATTTTATGGCATTGTATCATAATACTGTTTACTGTCGCGATAGTGATATTTTTTCGGGCTGGGATAGTAAACTCTCACGATAGTGATAGTTTGGTGTTGCCATCGCGTTTTTTCAGGCTGAGTATCGGGCTAGCTTCATATGCATGGTTTAAGTTCTCTATATTGTGGTAAAGATGTGAAACTGTTCAGTTGATGCAGTCTATAGGCTTTCAGATTCTACCCGAATATATCGAACTTCTACGCCTGATTGGGTATAAGTGTTTCGGCAACTATCGCAAAAAATTTTATGTATTGCGATAGAACTATAACCTAAAAACGACATGTTATAAAACAATCAAAATATCGAGTCTGAGTAAATACCTGGCTTCCGCGCACTTTCTATGAGAAAATCGATTAAGGAAGCCACATTAGTTTTCCAAAATTTAAGCTGAAATGACGATGATTGATGATAATTTATTTTTGAACCAAATCTAACTAAGTTTAGTTATAGTCCTTACATAAATTATTTAATATGAGCTTTTTATTTTTACTCGTATATGGGAATCGGAGATTTCAGACCTAGAAAGTTTTCGTTTCGAAAAGGTTGTGAATTGGTGTTTTCTGGTTTTAAAATAAGTAGCGAAATAAGAAAATTGTGTTATAAACAATATTTTGTTTCCGAAGCAAGAAGGCAGAAAGTTTAATGCTAGATCTGCTATATATAAACAAAATTAATTTAGAAAATGAAAAAGGTTAGGACTCTACGAAAACTTGTTTCTAAAACAAATAAAAATAAAATATATCGAAAAGTTAAAATTTAATAATACATGCAATGAAATATGAAGGAAATGAAACACCAAAAATTCTAAGAGCTTGAAGGTTTACGTGAGTCATCATAAAGCAGTCCTTTTAAAAGCCATATACTGTTATTGCAATTTAGAACGAAAATTAATCTCAATTCTCGCGAAAAAATTAATCTAAAAAAAAATCCAAGATTTACATTTAATTTTATATTTATTTAAGTGTATTAAATTAAAATATGAAAATGAAATATAAAGTTTCCTAATAGTAATATATATTTTAAAAAAATATCTTACGAAAAATTATCTACTGATTTCATTTTTTCGAATCTTTCGAAAATAGAACAAAATGAGTCGGAATCGTCGGTTTTGAGATTTTTGTTGTTTGGATTACTATTTTTGGGATGGCATTTTGGGATATTTTTTTTTCGCTAATAAAATTGTGGGCCTTTCGATAGCAACCCCTGGGATTTACCGTAATCCATATACTGTTACATAATATTGAAAAAGCTGGCAAGTTCTGAACTTCAATACTACCAGACAGTAGCTAGTGCACCAAGATTATTTGCAACTGTTTAGCGTTTACTGAGTAGTTGTTAGTAGATTATTTGCAAGTGATCAAAGTAACGAGGCAAATTATAAATGTCACCCTGTGGAAGCAAAACACATAAAATTACGTTAAACCGCTTCAAGTTTTTATATATGAACCTTCTGATATGGAGACCATACTTTTCAAGCGTATTCCAGCAGATGACAAATGAAGGCCATATAAAGAGCTACGGTAACACAAAAAATTCTTTTGACCATCGTTTAACAAAACCAATGATTTTAACACTTAAGGTAAAACAAAATTGCTACTACGAGTAGTAATAATTGATTTTATACGAGAGAACAATTTATCAACCAGGATGAAGCAATGTTGTTAATGAATCGTGATTTTAAAACAATTTTTTTCGACGAGTGAAACTCTATCCTTTTCTATGACCCAGCATATATAAAATAACTATGTATAATAAAAAAAATGCAAAAGATTAATGCGAGAGGCTAATATGTTTTTACTGAAAGCATACAGCTATCCAAAAATAACTGTTATAGTGGGTCATAGAAAAGGTTCAGCTTTGCCTAACTCATACATACCGTAAAATCTCCAGAACAGTTTTGATGTTTCTTTCGTTACTTATATCTTGCTGCTATAGGATCTGCGAAATAAAGTATGTTAAATCAACACGTTTGCATTAAAAATATTAGTCATTTTTGCCTAAATGAAAATGTATTATACGCTTAATTTTAAGAAGTCCAAAGATTGTTCAATATTTGTGTTGAAAACTTGCACTTGCTTCAATGTTTGCCTTCTATTTCTATTAGTGCGAAGATAAACAGAACTTAATGAATGGTTTCTGAATGTGTTAACACGACACTCTAATGGAAGTAATAATAATAAAAACAGTATGATGATGGAATTATCAACCAAAATGGACGAAAATATTTACACTTTAGTGATCCGTCAAAAGTAATTTACATTACATTGTTAATCTTTATTTATTTGTTAAATTAGAAAAACCAAAACGGAAATAAGCAGCCGGTATAAATTAATTTACAATACTGTATTATCAATTTGACTGTACCGATTTGCATCTGGGCCGCTATGATGAAATTTTTCCGACGTCGTAAAATCCGTACCGCGTCGGATATTCATATTATGAAACTAAAAAAATCCGATCCGCGCAGATTTTATACTATTATGAAATAAAAAACCGAGTTAGCGGATTTTACGACAAAATTCAATTGTCAAATCTGACAGTTAGTTAGGTGACGGATATTGTAGTATACGCACGGAAAATAGATCGTTGTTCATACTTTTTATGTGTTATTTAATTATTTAGAAATTTAGAAAATTTTTAAATGTAAGTACATATATCTATTAAATTATTTTAATCAAATTTAAATGTGACACGTGTATACTAATAATTTCGAGTTTCACTGTAAAAATACATGTTTTATAATACGAATATCCGCCGCGGATCGGATTTTACGACAACGTATTCCGACCAATTTCATAATAGGCCCCCTGACTGCGCGCAATAAAGCTACCGTCGCCGGCGCCTATATTGCAAGGTGTGAAGAGCCACCAAAGGCAAACAAAGAGTAATTAAATCCTAAATTAGTGACACTTCAATAAAATCATGTAATCTTAAGTGCATATATGATATTGCACTTTTCAACTATGTACAAAACAATTATTGATATATTATCTCCAATAATATTTAATACCACCATTTATTCAACAAAGCAAAAAATAAGCAATACAAGATCGATTGATTACCTGTATTAAATAAAAAAAGGATGGATAATCAATTGATTGATCATTAAATTAATCGAAAATGAAACACAGATGAAATGATGAAAATGAAGGCTTCTGTTGAATTGATTTTTAATCATATTTTAACATTTTATGTTGTGGTTTGTTCATGAGCATGATTAAGATCATTTTCATTGTTCTCGTAATTTTTTTTTTCAGAAAATCGGAAAGGTTTTTGTATAATTTCCGGCGGTGTAAAAACAAAAAGAAGACATAAGCAACTTAATTTGATTATTATCGATAAATACTAAATCAAATTTTTTATTTTGTTATAATGATCGCTGACCATAAATATTTTGTATGTTGTTCGTTTAGAGATCGATTGGCTTGTTCATGATGATAATATCGACGGAACGATTTTATTTAATAAATGGGTTTTAAAATAAATGATGTCTATAATTTCATTTAATTTTATGTAATAAAAACGGAACGAAACCAAAATATTTATTTATACTATACATTTGAGTGTGGCATATTTAGCTGCGTCCATTGAGCATTAACTGATTAATATAATTATCTAGATATGCAAGTTTTTACTAAACCTTAATTAGTTGACGATTAATTACAAATAATAATTATATTTCTACTCGTAAAGACAGATATTAAAAAAATATTTAAATACATATGCCTAGTTACCAAATATCAAATTAGGTTGATTTTAATTTTAAAATAATTTTTATCACTGAATTGTGTCTTGTTTCGTCGTGTCCTTTCCGTCTTAACATGTGCAAATTTTCTAGATGCATTTATTCTATTTGTGCATACAGAATTACGATTAAGTGTTGTGATGTGAGTCGTTTGGTCGCCACAATATCAATTTCAAGTTGCCTTCGTTAATAACTCGCTATCAGATGAAAATATCCAACTTTACAAGTGAATATCGTCTTTTAAAAATATCCATTTTAAACAGCATTCGCTTCAATTTTATTCTGCTGGTGATTTTATTGTTGTCTTAGGTTAGGTTAGGTTAGAGTGGCTGCTATCGCACACTTAGGCCAATAATGGCCCATTGTGATACCACAGGATCCAATCTCCCCTTACTCCCGCTGAAACCAACCAGAGCTACTGATGTAGCGTAAAATATCTCGCACCCCAAAGTCCGCGAGTTCAGAAAGGCTGTCCATGTTGTACACACCCAAGTACCTATGTCTTTTGTAGGATAGTGCTGGACACGAGCATAGGAAGTGAACTAACGTCTCTTCCTCCTCTTCGTCCATACAACTTCTACAAAAGTCATTCGTCTCTAGACCCAGCCTTCTCGCATGTTCCCCAAAAAGGCAGTGTCCTGTCAGTATCCCTACGACCAATCCTAAATCTCGTTTTCCCAGGGATATAAGTGCCTTGGAGCGCCGCAGGTCCAGTTTTGGCCAAACCTGTTTTGCTACCCTGCACGTGAGAGTGTTGGTCCACCTCTCATCTGTCAAGGCGATTGCCTTTTTACTGAGCGTCAATTTAAGCGCTGCTATAGGCCTCCCCAGACCTGCCCTTTCCGGTTGCATCTGGAGAGTCGTACCGTACCTAGCTAGTTCGTCTGCCCTGCAGTTTCCCGTGACGTCCGAGTGACCAGGGACCCAGATTATCTGGATACTGAAATACTCGCTCATCTCATTAAGAGATGATCGGCAATCCAGCGCCACCCGTGACTTCAGAGAAACCGCCTCTAGTGACCTGAGTGCCGCTTGACTGTCCACATATATAGCGATATCCCTAACAGATACCACGTTATGCTTCAACCATGTCACGACTTCCCCTATCGCCACCACTTCAGCCTGGTACACGCTGCAGTAGTCAGGGAGACGAACAGAAATATTCACATTAAGCTTCTCACAGAAGACTCCGGCTCCTACTTTGCCGTCTAGCTTAGAGCCGTCTGTGAAAAATTGCAGTGCCTCGTTTTCCAGTATTGATCCGTTCCTCCAGGATTCCCTAGAAGGACAGATGATCCGGAAACCTATATCGAAGCACAACGTTGGTTTAATATAATCTAGATTCACCAGTTCTTCCCCTAGTGATCTAACTATCGTCGAGTGTCCCGCCTGGAGACACTTCCACTGAGAGACAGCCGAGAGCCTTGTAGCCACATTGGCTGCCATCTGCTTACCAAAAAATTCGATTGGAATAAGATGGAACATAACCTCTAAAGCGCGTGTAGGTGTTGTCCTAAGCGCCCCGCTTATAAGCATACAGGCCGTTCTTTGCACCTTCTCCAACATCCTTATATAGGTTACCTTTTCCAGAGCTGGCCACCACACGCCCACCCCGTATATCAGCACAGGCCTTACCACTGCGGTATAGAGCCAGTGTACCAGCTCTGGTTTCAAACCCCATTTCTTCCCTATGGCGTTTCTACACGAGTAAATGGCTACATTAGCCTTATTCACCCTTTCTACAATGTTAGGCTTCCAGCTGAGCTTACTGTCCAAGATTATGCCCAAAAATCTCGCTCTGTCAGCAAAAGCCAGTCTAATGCCGTTCACGGTAGGAGGGCTAACTACCGGAATTTTATATTTCTTAGTAAATAGTACCAGCTCTGTCTTGGAGGGGTTGATCCCTAATCCACATTTGCTGGCCCATTTCGTAACGATCAGGAGTGCATTCTGCATAACATCCCTAATCGTATCCAGATATTTGCCTGAGACAGCTATTGCTACATCATCTGCATACGCTACAACCCCTATACCCTCTTTCTCCAGTTCCAACAGCAATTCATTCACCACTGCACTCCAAAGAAAGGGGGACATTACTCCTCCCTGCGGAGTTCCTCTAACCACCCGCCTTCTAATGGTGGACTCTCCCAGTTCCGAGATAATAATCCTGCTTACCAGCATCTGATTTATCAACCTACTTATAGGATAATCCACCTTCAGAAATGACAATCCTTCCATGATCGCCTCCGTTTTTACATTATTAAAGGCACCCTCAATGTCGAGAAATGCTACCATACAATACTCTTGCGAGTAAATTGACTTCTCAATCATGCGTACTAGATCGTGCAGAGCTGTGTCCACCGACTTTCCCTTACAGTACGCATGCTGCGACATTGCCCAACTCCTTGGCTCAACTTTTGTTCGAATAAGTACGTCTATCAATCTTTCCAAGGTTTTCAACAGAAAGGATGATAGAGTTATAGGCCTCAGGTCCTTTGGATAAGCCTGTGAGCTTTTTCCCGATTTCGGGATAAAAACCACTCTGACCTCCGTCCATTTCCTGGGAATATAGACCAATTGCAGACATCCTCTGAAGATAACCTCCAGCCAGGGGAGGATAACTGCAGAGTTTCTTTGGATCTCTGCTGGTATAATCCGATCCGGGCCCGCCGATTTATAAGGCTTAAAACCGTTCAGCGCCCACAGGATTCGTTTCCTGTCCACGATGCCATCCACATCTGTTAAAGGTGTTCCTCGATGAGCTTCAGGCTCCATCGAGTCATCAATGCTTCCCGGAAAATGGGTCTCAATGAGAAGCTCCAATGATTCCGCACTTGAAGCTGTCCATAACCCGTCCGGCCTAATTAAGTAACTAGGACTGGTTGGGTTGGTAGATAGAATTTTCCTAAGGCGAGAAGTCTCAGAGACTTCCTCCATTCTACAACAGAAGAGTCTCCAAGACCCCCTTTGTGCCTTCCTCAACTCTTTTTTGTATTTTCTCAGGTCTTCCTTATAGGAATCCCAATCCCGATTTTCCCTGGTGTTCTTAGCCTTATTAAAGGCTGTCCTACACACTCTCCGATAGGTTCCCAACTCCGTGGTCCACCATGTCGGTTTCTGCCTGCCCCTAGGTTTTATCAGGGGACACGCAGCGTTAAATGACAGATTGCATGCTTTTGTGACAATATCAACCATGTCATCTAATTCCTCTACTGTCGCCGGAAGTCCTATTGTTGTCTTGCAACGGTTACTTCTGAAATAATCTCATTGTAATCTGTGATCCATTGTCCCTGCTTCATAATAACTAAGACTAAGCTGTAGAAAGTTAAAAAGTTCGTGTATCTCCTGAAAGATTGATGCATATTAAAGTATACATGTAGCTTGAATTATGAAGTCATATATCGTTTTTGTGTTTGACTGTCCGCGATATTTTTTAATCGAACTTCTAAATTCAAATTTTCAGAACAGCTTAATGCTTGATGATTATGCAATATTCAATCATTTGTAGCAACCTGTGAATAGCATTTGATGCCATTTTGAATAAATATATTTTCCGAATAGAGACAAGGCCGATCATACGATCGTGTAAACACTTAATCGCAAGATCGCAGTTATTTCTAAGAGAAATTAATTATATAAGATCAGTTAATTGTTAACCGAACCTACATATATGTATATTTAATCGTATGTGCAGAAGCAGTTATCATTTTTAAATTGATTATGCTGAAATTTTGTGCAGTGGATAGAAATGGGATTATAAAAATTTGAAGAATTTGAAAGAATTTTTGGAATCAGTAAACCTGAAGCTAGGTATGTTGGATGGAAATGAAGTTTTGCAATAAATTTGGAATAAATGTTGGAGTATGGAAACTGGGATGAAACTTAACTATTTCTTAACTGATCCTGATCCAATTTATTTTTTCTGTAATTCACTTTCATTATATCGGAATACATATTTTCAAAACTATCGTTATATATCTCCTCAAGTTTTTCGCTAATGAAAACTAGTTCGATTTAAGCTTGAAAGAGATCAAACAACTAAGTAAAGATCTGACGGCCCAGCCGTATAGAACTATGTTATTTCTATAAAATTAGTTATGCATTTTATATTTAATATAAAATGTAAGCCTTCAGAAGTATTACAGGTCCTCCAAACCAATTTATGCTTAGTGCAACAAAAGACGTAATAAATCCATCCGTCCTGGTAGAAAGCTTAAAGCTTTCATCCTTGTATCATCCTTAGTAGCAGAGTAAGTATTAAAGTATTTCTTTTATTATTGAGAGATCTGGAGAGGATTCTCGGTGTTGAACAGTAAAAAAGTTGCGATTGGATGTTTACACTCCAAAAAAAAATTACATAATTTTTGTAAATATACAGCCCACAAAATAATTTGTAAATTTGACAAAAACTGTAAAAATTATAAAAATAAATTGTCAAAATAACAACTTGTTTTAATAAATTCAACAAAATTTTAATAAAATTGAAAATATTGAAAAAATACAATAAAATTTGTAAATTTAATAAAAATTTCGTCCAATATACAAAGTATTAACAATAAAATTGAAATGGACGTTGTTAAATTACAAATAAAATCATAATTATTACATAAATACGTTACAATTCCAGGAATTTATTTTTATAAAGTTTAGAGTTTATGTCAAATTTACAAATTATTTTGTTGGCTGTATATTTACAAAAATTTTGTAAATTTTTTTTTTATGTGTAATCGTCCGAATATTGAAATATAGAGACGCTGGTTGTAACCACTGAATTACCGTTTTAACAGCTTCTTATGTTCGAAGGTACGTTCTTTAATTTAGAAATATGTATTGGTTTGTACGTTTCGAGAATTATGTATGCATCCCGCTATCCACCTATTGACGTTATATTTTTAGTTTGGTTTGCGCTATGTCCCAATTATCGCTGAGTAAACAGAAGATCGAGGAAACGTTTTAATTTTATGTAATTAGTTTTTTTTTTGTAACTATTGCCAAATAGGTTTATTCTTGAATCTTGCTTTATACGAAACTAACAAGAAGTGTGAAATTTTTAAAAACTATAATTTTTTTTAACTTAAACCTTAACCTATGTTAATACTTAATATCATTATGCATTATTATTATTAAATTATTATTAATTACTTAATTTTAGTGTGTTAGCTCAACATGCGCTTAATTATTAGAGTATATTTGTCAGTTAATTAAATCTAGAGGATCTGTTCTGCGAAGCCGTCCGTATTTCGGTTGTCTTAGTAGTTCTCTAGCTAATTCGTTAGGGTGTGATTCCAGTTTCAGTTGGTATTTTAGACTGCATGATTTAATTGTCTCTTTAACAGTTTTGATCGCTAGGTCTCTATGGATGTTGCTGTTTCGAATATACCATGGGGCATTTGTAATGCAACGAAATATCTTTGCTTACGTGTTTTGTATGATATCTATATTTGATACACTAGTTGAGACCCATAGTTGGATACCACATCTCCATATGGGGATTAGGAACGCTTTGTATAGTAGAACCTTGCTGTCTATGGGTTTCGATTTTCTTCCGATCATCCACTACATTTTAGAAAATTTTATTTTTAATTGATTGCGTTTTGTTTCAAAGTGCTTTTTCCATGTCAATCTTCTATCGAGATGTAGACCGAGATATTTGACGTTTGTTTGTTGAGGAATTGTGATATTGTTTAATTTTACTGCTGGACATGTACGTTTATTTAGTGTGAATGTTACATGTGTTGATTTACATTCATTCGTCCTTATCCGCCAAGTTTTTAACCAATCTTCTATTTTATGTAGATGTACTTGTAATTCTCTCGATGCTCTTTGAGGATTTTTGTGTGAAAATAATATAGCTGCGTCATCAGCAAAAGTTGAAGTGACGATTTTTTCAGTTATTGGTAAGTCAGCTGGGAATAACAAGTATAGCAAAGGTCCCAATACACGACCTTGCGGTACTCCTGCTTTTATCTAGGTTAAGTCAATAGTGGCCGTATTTTGTTTCACCTGGAACATCCTTTGGGCTAAGTAGTTTTCAAGAATTGCATGAAATTGTTTAGGCAAAAGAGTTTTAATTTTGTAATTTAATCCTTCATGCAATACTTTGTCGAAAACTTGCGCAATATCCAAGGAAACTGCCGAGCAATATTTCTTTTCTTCTAAGGAAACCTTAATTGTATTTACAATTCTGTGCAACTGTTCTATTGTGCCGAGTTGCCCTCTAAATCCAAATTGGTGATCTAGTATAATGCGACCTTCGGATAATATAGGTATTAGTTCTTGTAGTACAATCTTTTCAAAAAACTTTGAAATTATTGGAAGTAGACTTATTGACATGTACAATGAGACTTGGGTTTCGTCTTTACCTGGCTTAGCAATCATGCTGATTTGAGATATTTTCCATTTTTGGGGAAAGTATCCACATCTCATAATCGCGTTAAAAATATTTGTTATAAATTTTATGCATCTATCTGGTAATTCTTTGATCATTTTTCCAGTTATTAGATTATGACCTGGCGCTTTCTTAGGATTTATACTGTTTTTGATAACCGTTTTGACGCATTTCTATTTAAATTTTACTGGATTTGGGATCGACTCGTCCCTCATAAACTGTGGTAGTACGCAGTCATTATTTTGTTCGTTTGGGGTGAATACTTTTTGTAGATGATTCTACACTTCTGGCACAGTGACCATCTGGTTTCCTTATTGATGGGTTCGATAGCTCAGGCCTGTTTAAATTTCTTGCTGCCTTCCACAGTGAGTAATCCGTTTTTTTTGTTGCTGTGAGCTCATTTAGGTAATTCTGTATTCCTAAATTTTGTTCTTCCCATACTGCTTCTTTCAGAGCGTTAATAGCTCTATTTAATTTCCATTTATGCAAAGGAGATTGGTGAAACTGCCGTATCCGCCGAATTGTCCGCTCCTCTGTCAATAATTTTTAAAAGTTACTTGAAAGTCTTATATATTTTTAGGAATTTTTGTTCTCCGGAGTAACTTTTTTTGCAGCCATTTCCATTATTTGTCTTAGGTTTTCTATCGCGGCATCAACGTTTTCTGGTGTGCGACATCAAGATGACAATTTACATCTAGTTCGTTAGTTTGTTTGTTAAACGTTGGGGTGGTTCAGTTTTTAATGCTTGATGGGTACTTAACTTTAATATTATTGGTGAGTGATTTGATGATAAATCGTAACAGTCATCGACTTGAACATTGTTGCGTGCTATTCCTCGTATTACACAGAAGTCTATTAAATTAGGAATAGATGATAAGTAATCTAAGTTTTTCTTGTTTATTGCTTCGTAGAGTTGCTTTCCTTTGGGTGACGTCAACCTCGAATTCCATTGCACATGCTTAGCGTTGTAATCACCCCTGGCTTCAAATTTGATTCCCAGCTTTATGTTGCGAGAGCCCGTTCGCATTCCAAATAACTAGTTTTAGAACTGTCATTTTTGATTTTTGACTATAATTTGCATAAGCGTATTCATATTTTGCATCATTATGCTCTTTTGTCTTTCCAACATCATCATGAAACTTTGGATGGTCTCGGTTAATTAATTTACCATGGTATGCATGTACGTAGTAAAATAAATTATAGTAATCATGAATATCGATATCAATACTCATGCAAGCTATTTTTATCCAGATTCTTTATGATTTTAATGATTCATTTTTCTGCATTTGTTTAAGCGTTCACGTTAAAATTGGTTAACGATTAACTGTCTGAAGGATTAAGTGCAGTATTTTAAGTGAGCGTACAAAGATGTTTTGACGGAAATACGATCAAATGTCTTTACGATTATATATAGTTCACGATTACATAATTTAAAAACATATTTAAGTAATTGATAAATAATCTATAGCTAATTTAAATTGCTTTTAGTTTTATTTTTAAATCGATTTGTCGTCTTAGTAATCTTGTAGCCAATATTCAAATTTGGAAACTTTTGTATTAAAATAATAAATTTTTCAGTTCAAAGTATAATTTGTATTAGAACTGGAATTTATCAATTTAAAGCAATTTATTTTTTCCAGTATACTGTGATAAAATACAGGGGTCGAATCATGAAATATGATCGGAAAATTTAGACGGATTGGAAAATAGTTTCCAACATACTCCATTAAATTTATTATAATTAGCTTTAGCGAATGTGAGGTGACGCACAACTATATTTTCTATACTACTTTAAGAGCAATGTGTTTTCCACTATAAGATTTTCGAAATTTAGTCTTCCGGTGGTGCATTGTTAATTTTTTGTGTATTTGTGTTTTCATACAAAATATTTAAGCCAAATTTAACCATTTTTCAAACTTTTTTCACTTTGTTCATATTAATTGTTAGAAACAATTGATTTATTTCGAAAGGAATGAGGGAGAAAATCCTGTTGTCAATGAAAAGCTTTGAGACTTTAAGGTCGAAGAGGCCCTATGGCATCATCCCTATGAGTATCCAATTGGAACTCTATATCATATTTCTAAGAAATTGGATAAAGCAATCATTGTAGTAAGTTATAACTACATACTAGTACACACACACACACATCTGACGTGAAGTTAAATTTTTACTGGTCGCGAAAATTAACCACATAAATTATTCCATGAAAAATAAGTTTTTCGATTTTCGTTAAATTTTAGCGCAGATTTTGTTTTTTATAACTTCATGTCAAAATATTTTTTATATTTCTTTTAAAGTTTCGGCTTTTTTATAGAAAAAAAATATGACATTCAAAATGTTTACGACTTGTTAGTCATTTTAAACAAATATCTCTATTAAAAAAAGTAAAAGATTCACCCCCCCCCCCCCATGTTTAACCCTAAGAGTCTTGTATAATAGAGATACAAAACCCTTACAAAAATGAAGAACTTCCTCAAGTTGTGTTTGGCAGTTTGGTTTCGTACTGGTAAAAATATTGGTCTACTCATCTGGTTGCAACGAGCAAACTGCAAAAATTCACATCTTATTTAGAGTATACCTACAGTATAACGCAAGAACATATCGATTTAGCAAATTATATCACTAAATCAAAACTGTGTGTTTAAAGCATACACTAATATAATTCAGAAGTTTGAAACTTGTCTGTATTAATATTTATTTAAAGTTTCGGCATTTTTATAGACAAAAATATTATTTTTAATGACGTTCACACTGTTTCTAATGACTAGTAAGTCATAAACATTGTGAATGTCAATAAAAATAATATTTTTGTGTATTTAACAACAAATAAAAATAAAAGATGAAATGACAAAAATTTTGCTTGCTAGCTATCGCTATGTGTTTTCCGTACCTATAGCCTAGTACTCAGTTCGATTTCACGTGGAATCTTCATACGATTGTACTAAAGTGAAATTACGAATGAAAAAATCCACTTCAGTTTTAAATTTTATAGTACTCAGTTCACAAGCGAAAAAGCCAAGTGTGTTCAATACATAAAAGATGGAGCGCATAGACCCTCCAAATTTTTTTCATGTGAAAATAATGTCGCACATTATTGTCACGTAAAATTTTGACATATTTTGCTTGTGTTTAACATTAAAAAAAAAATTAAATACCATAAATCTTAAAATTTTTAATAAAATCAATTAAATAAATTTATAAACAAATTCATCTTTGTATTTTATACGTTACGAATAAAATTTTACTTCTACTTCACCCGAAAATAAATAGATTTTTGGAGACCGCGTTAAAATTTCATTCTACTTTGAACTGAGTACTAAGTTGAACAGAGAAATCTATATTCTAATACGAAAAATACCAATTTCACTAGCTAAACTGTGAACCGCAAAATAAATGTTCAGCTTTTGTATGTAAAATTTCATTTCCCTTCGGCTGTGCACTAGGGATTAGTTGGGAAGCTCTCATTGCAATGACAAATATGTCGGACAAATATAGGTTTAAAAGCTTATTCTCGTTTTTATTAAAATGTGTGGATAGACAATAGGAGCTCACGTCAGATGGTCGATCGAGCCAAATAAGTTTTCGAAATGTCAACACATTAATTTAAATTTGAAATCTGTGGAAGCTGTTCTTCAATCCCTTGTTACCCCTATTGAGAAATCCGAAATGATATAACCTTCCTGTATATAGCGATGACCTTTAACTATATCTGTTGAGGGCAATCACTCGAGGGCTGACCTAATGCTGTAAGTGAGAACTGGGTGAGGGAAGCTGTTCTGAACTCAGAAAATGTTAACTTGTCAATACTTAATAAACACACTTGTTTTTTATTTTTCAAAATGAAATGAGATTTTGCGAAATAAAAAACAAGTGTTTAATAAAATGTGTTTATTAAGTATTAGTGTGTTTCGCCAATGCCTATGGCAAATAGCGTAAAAAGTATTAACTTATCAATAAAATTGCGATCCAATGCAAAATTGCATAGGATACCGAACAAATTTCAATGGCTAATTTTGATAAGAAAATTACAGGTTTGGGACACTGGGAAAATAACAGATTTAGGATCATTACGCAAAAGTGTCTCAGAATTGTCTCTTTTCTAGATAGCAGATTAGTTCAACATTCACACGATGTAGGTAGACATTAATATGAACTAAATATACTAGTTCGTTCGTCATGGTATTACCTGCTTCATCTGTTTAAGGAAAGCGTGCAAGACAATACCTCAACCTGAAACTTTGCGGTTGACCAATGACAGATGGGTTAATAGCAAAGATTGAGCCATCTGATATTTCAAACGAAAATTTCGTATATCAGCGCATGGTTTTGGGTGCAATTAAATAACATTGTCTCAAATAAATACACAAACAGAAAAGGAATTTTTTCTAACAATTACTTTAGTAGTTACGAATAGGGGATGAAACTGTCCCTCATTTGCTTTGCAACCGCCTCCTTCTAGTGCAAATATTAAATAATTTAAACTCTTTTTAACTGAAGAGTCGTGGTGATCTTTGGTTGAATGACCGTCAAACATTTTGATACTTCGTTGTAAAAACAGGATAGTTTAGATAGAGAATCATGTGGTGTGACTAACGACTAAAATTTATTTATGCTGGTTTTTTAGGACAGTCACCATATTCTAACCTAACCTACTCTAGTACTCAACTGAGTCTCTGAATGTTCATACAAATTTTGCAAAAAAAGTTACTGAATACATCCCTTTGACCCTTTGTAATTTACAACGGGTTTTTACAAGTAAATTACATGTAAACTACGTTTCCATGTTTTTTACATTATGTAAAGTAGAAAATATAAAAGTGGCACGCGCGCCATCTCTTACATAAAAATTTGCTCAAAATAAATTTTGCCTGTAATTAATTTTGTATTCCATGCCTAATTTTACAATTTTGTTGTGTATTTTCCGATCATAACCATCAGCTAGGTTTCACCTACATTCACTTCGTATTTACTAATAATGTAATACTCGGTGATAAATTGATGCCGTTGTAATTAATTAAGAATGATCCATATCGCACCAATCATTATGAAGCTATTCGTTCGCTAAAGACAAGTTAGTGATTTGGACCAAGTGTTGTTTCACTCATATCATTTGTGTGCTCTATACGTCAAGCCGTGAAATAGCCTAAAGTGGTCATCAATTTGGTTGGTCGTAATTGGGAAGCAAGAAATTTTAAATTCCTACATGTTTATTGAGCACATCGTAATGTCTTGAATCGACCATTTAGAACCATGACAGTCTGACACAAATATGTGAAAAATGATTGAACAGTTAGTCTACGACAGTGATGTTGTCGAAACCTTTATTAACGAAACTTAAGACTCATCGTATGCAGACAAATTCTATCAACCCGTTGGGTATAATAATAATGATCTAGTTAACATTTAAAATTTTAGCTCATGACGATATCAACTTGATGGATTGGTTGACTTTAAACTGTCAACCAATCCATCAAGTTGATATCGTCATGAGCTAAAATTTTAAATGTTAACTAGATCATTATTATTATACCCAAGGGGTTGATAGAATTTGTCTGCATACGATGAGTCTCAAGTTTCGTTATGCATAAAGATCAAAAATTTGGAGATACCTATACGTTACGAGGAGAGACGTAACAAACAATTATAGTGTGACAACAACTTTACCATTAACGTCAATCACACATTGCTTACTTTGGTCAAATTTTGGTAGCCGCAAGGGAACACCTGAAAATTGTAAAAAATGGAGAAAAGAAACCATCGCTCCTCGGCATGTCAGTATGCCTCATCCAGCAGCAGCATGTACCTTCCAGAAGCCTGTCTTGATTGTCAAACATAAGTTAGACATGTATGCACCAACAGTTTAGTGTGTGGCCATATACCATACGTTCGGTAGAAATTAATTAGTTCAAGCTAGTGATCAGTAGGTGGATTCCGGTCGCGTGAAATTGTTAGTGTAACGAGATTTTGCAGTGAAACAGAATAAAATAATTGAAAATTCAAGAGAGTAAAGAAGAACATAAAAAACAATTTTGTCCCATTCCTTCTCACCAAACCGGAATCTATACCCAGATATGATTTTACGGGGACCTTAATTGTAGTGCTTAATTGTACTGTAATAAGGTATTCGCGGATTAAAATCGCTTGGTGGACAAAACTACAGAATGCAATTTTAGACTTGTAGTGCTCAGGCAACTTCTACAAGAGGAACTTCATTTAAAAGTAAATTAACCGTGGAAGCTGAAAAGTGAGAGGGCTGATAAAAATAATTAAACCATTTTTTAAAATAAAAAGGATTTTTAAAGATTACTTTGGACATTTTATTTTGGTGATGGGCCATCGATTGGACCATGGGATTTGTTTCACAAGCGCCACCCGTCTGCATCGATGCTAAATTTCTTTAATCGAAGATCGGTTTCTTTTACGAAGGATATTTAACTCAAGTGGCGGGTAAGTTATGGGAGCCTTTCAAATTATCTCAATATGCCTGTATAAACTCAAATTAGAAAAAAATATTGTCTGTCCATTGTCTGATTTAACCTCTCATTCTTATTTTAGAAAATCGGCAACTTTACTCATCGGCACAATGTTATGCATGGCTTCCCCTAGTGCTCCAGAATATACTAATATCTCGCATTTTTTGTACTGCATTGAAATTATCCACATTAAACACTTCCCGCTGATTCCGAAATATCAAAAATGATTGCTTTTGTTTGTTGTTTGACTTTCACGAAAAAACTGTGTACAATTCTACAGATTTGATAATAGATGACACGTAATTATTGCGCCTAAAAAAATTATTTACACTTTTCAATTATTTTCAACAGTGTTTTATCCCAAATGGTTGCTTTATTAATTGAGAACCTAACTGGGGTAATAGATCTGGTATTGTAGATCTGATGACTGCAATTTACAACAGATAGTTGTATAGTGCCACATTTTTAAAGAATTCAATGCGCTCAGTTCGTTTTCGTATTTTTAAAGTTCACGTATAGCTCGGACTAGGTACATCATAGTAATTTAGAATAACTTAACCATATTTTGATCAAAAACATAAATATTATAAAATATTCAAAATTATAGATTAGACTTCACAGTGTAAAATAATGCAATAACAATTTTGATGGTTTTGCATTCATATTGGCTTTCAAAATTTGGCATTATTCAATACGTAAACGCTTGCTATTTAATTTTGCAACAAATAGAAAGCCAAATAATAAACTTGGCAGTCGAATATGTGTCTAAGCCAACACAGACCCTACTTTCTAGACTAGGCTTGATGTCTTTATAACCAATTATAAAAAAAAAATGCTACAATTTTCTGTGGAGCGAAAATACGAAGAGCGACGCAAACAACAAAATAACATTAAAATTGAACTTAAATCTAACAACTTGCGGATACATTTTTAGAAGAAATGAAAAATCATTGGCAACGCCTGTCATCAAAGCGAATGTACAAAAAAAATTATCTCAAGTAAAATACTAAAAAAAAAATGTTTGAGATTGCAGAAATGTATACGTTTCTTTAGTTTTTCATACTCGTTCCATTTCTATTTTTTGTGTTAATCTTGTATTTTGATAAATGACATTTTGTGGTTATGAGGTGTAAGAGATGAAGATACATTAATAGATATTTCGATATTATTTATACGCTTGTATATGGAGAGAATAACAAAAAAAATTATATTCTATACTTAAACTATATGATATTCCATTTCATTTAACATTTATAATAAATATAAAATATAAAAAGAAAATAATATTTTCGTATTTAAATGAAAATTTTCATTTTATTTTCAGTATTTGTTACAAATATACAATAATACAACACAAACACATACGAGCTACAATGTGCGGAATATTTATTGTACTGAAAGTAACGAGAAAAATCCCGGAAGGTGTTAAATATTAATTTTTCATTTTCACTTTTTTTCTTTTTAAAGATGTTACATGTAACGGTTTATACCATAGACTTAAGTTTTAAAATTAATACTTATATGTACATATTTACCACATCCATGATTAATAATCTGATATTTATGTACAATGATACAGATTCCGAATTTTCGTATTTTATAGAAATTTGAAACGGGCAGTGCAAATGCAGTTTAGAATGAGCAGCGTTGTGTGTTTACGTGTATTTCGAAATTGTCTGCATAATGGTATCGGAAACAGAACTGTGTATCCTGTTTGTACTACGAATTCATAAACAATGTAAAATAGTGCGTTTATTTTATACAGCCCATCTCCCAAAATTTGGGAGATTTCAGTGAATTTTGGTCGAATTCGGTTCACAGGTAGTATATGCGAAATAACTATATAGGACAAAGTAATCTGTGCTGCTTTCCTTCAAAACTGTTTCGCTGATTTTATCATACATTGGACGGAAAAATTTGTCAATACATACTCAACAAATTGAAATCATATTTCTTTTCGTCGCTTTTCCGTATTATCGCTATGTTAATTTGTTGTTTTTAAATACCAGTGGAAGGAAATATGTAGCTTTATGGGAAGATTAAGTACAAAGGGCCGATTGTCGAAAGGCCGAATGTCGAAGGGCTGAATGTCGAAGGGCCGAATGTGTCGAAGGACCGAATGTGTTGAAGGCCTGAATGTATCAAAGGGCCGAATGTCGAGGGGCCGAATGGGTCGAAGGGCCGAATGTTTTTTTTTGTTTTAGAAATATCATTTTTTAAATTTGTTGTTTTATGGAATATTTTGTAAATTTTTTTTTTATTAAACACAAATGAATTTCTTGTAACTTCATCAAAAAGGCACGTTAAAATCCCGATACACAAGTGGATGGGGTTTTAGTTTATTAGAATCCTAGCCTAGCTCTATAAACTAAATTTGAGAATTATCGGCTAGGAAAAGGCCTGATTCCATTCATTATAGCCAAATCCCAAAATTTCGGCAAAATACAGCTTCGCACACCGACTTTGAACATCATTTGTTGAGAGATGGTCTAGTTCCATTGAGCATTATGGTAGAGTGCCAATCCAATTCTGCATACCATATTTCATAGTGATTGGTTGAGGAATTGTAAAGTTCCTTTGAGCATGGCATAAATGTGTCCTATGTAGTATAAGACTTGGAAATTAATCAAATATTTTTGGTAACCAAATTAGTAAAGCATTTGAACTTTTTGCGAAATAAGCTTAATTTATTTGAAATATCCCATCCGCTAGTTAATCTGGCATTTAATAACATTAATAGTTTATAAGAATCATTGCCTTTGGGATGCCGCACTGCAACAAATAAGCAACTTTTTGAGATTTTCTTTTGTTTTACTATTTCATGGTCGCTCAATTCAAGGGTTAACTACCAATGGATTTTAGAGTAAATGGTAATATATTGTAATCCAAATAGGTAATTATATGGTTTCAGGAAATTCTATTGTAAGTTGTAGTGTTAAATTAATAAATGTTTATATTATTTAGAAAGCCGGAAAAAATTAATTTGGAATTAAATT
Source organism: Nephrotoma flavescens (assembly GCA_932526605.1). NCBI lineage: Eukaryota > Metazoa > Arthropoda > Insecta > Diptera > Tipulidae > Nephrotoma > Nephrotoma flavescens. The sequence goes on along the minus strand of OW052220.1, from coordinate 112,357,187 downwards.
TCAGGAAATCTACATATACTTGTGAAATAATAATATTTCTTTGAAATTCATCATTGTAGGTGTCTGTAACCGGGCCGATTCAATCAATCAATTTTTGTTTCAGAAGCCGTAAAGTATTAATGTAGAATTATGTTTCAGGAAGTTTCAAGATGCACGTGAAATAATAATATTTTTTCCCAGATTGCTGATTAGGAGAAGCTATTGTTGAAGACCAATAACATCATTATCTATTAATCCTCTTAAGCCTTAATCCTTCCTCTAGTAGATTACAAGTAGATTAGAATTGCCGTAAAAAACAAAATTTAATATTTAGTATTTCTAAAAAAATCCCGATTTTTAAAGTTCCAGCAAAATCGGGATTTCGAAAATCGGGATTTTGAAAGTCTAGATTTTGAAAGTCGGGATTTTAAAAGTCGAGATTTTTTGTCGGGATTTTGGTAATGTGGTCTTCAAATACTAGGTATATGGTACAAAAAAAAATAAAAAAAATTATTAAATTAAATAAAAAAATAAAAAAAATATATATTTCTAAACACAAAAAAAAATATTCTTCCGACCTATTCGGCCTTTTGACTCATTCGGCCCTTCGACACATTCGGCTCTTCGACATTCGGTCGAAGCAAGGATACGGTACGAGCAAGGATCGAATATTTACGGGGGTCTGTCGATAAGATTCGTCGAGACAGTCTCAAAACTACACTCAAAAAATAATCGATGCGATTTTTACTTAACCTGTTAAGTAAATTTAAAATTGTAAAACTGACATAATATTTTAGATTATTTACCCATGCTCACTACAAATTTTATAAGTTCTCTTTACTCAGCCTAGGTCAAAATAACATTTTTTGAAATGTAAAAGCAATTTGTCAAAATAAAACGAAACAAAACCTTTTAAACAGTTAAAAGAACTTAATCATATGTAAAAAATCAAGTACATCAAAAAATCGTCATTATATTCTTATACTTATTGTTAACAAGTAAAATTTACTGAAACAATGTAAAATACATTTTTAACCAAAATTTACATTTGCAAGGTAAAGGTTGCAAACTGGTGTGTTAAATTTACATAGACGATATTTAACAATTATTATTGCATTTTTAATATAATTCGCTAGGTCAGTTGATGTAAACATCATTTAAATTCATGAAGTTTGAAACGTTATGTTCGTAGTTTTAAAACTACATAATCTGATCTGATGATGAGGATATCGAATCTTTTAATTAAAAGATTTAAAATTTGTATCTCACTGGTTTTGAAAAGATGAGACCTCATCTCGATGTGATAACAAATATTTTGTTATCATGTAAAAAAAATCACGATTTAATTTTTTATTAAGCAAAATGTAAATTTTACTTAAATTAAAGTTAATTCAACATTTTCATTTTACGTATTCTATATTTTCGTTTTCTTTCATCCAATAAGTTGAACCAACAAAATGCGAAGTAAATATTACATGCAACGACATAATTTTATTTTAAAATATTCTTTCATAGCATGAAGTTAATTTCACATTTCAAAATTTGTGAAATTTACTTTGCGCTACTTAGGCTCAATTTCAACAGCGATTTTAGGTTAAATTTACTTATATTTTTTGTAGACTTCACCCTATTATTTTTTTCAGTGACGGAGAAATAAAAATATAACATAAAACTTTTTAAAAATGCCCAAACATATGGCACGATAAAAAGGCAAAGATCAAAGCCTATGGTTACCGCAAGAAGTAAAAGGAAAATAAGGCATCTTACAGTTAGAAAAAATTATGCATTCATCTCAAATAGAGCGTGAATTGCATCTGAACGTCACTAAACGAAGAATATAACAGATTTTAAAAGTGGATGTTAATCTGAAATATCATAAACGGGTGTGTAAACCTAAACTTCTGCCACGCCATAAATCAGCGAAAATGGAATTTGCTGAGAAATTAAAATTTTGGGATGAAGAGTGGCGATCAATAAATTTTTCGAATGAAAAATTATATTATTTTGCCAAACCAGATGGTTGTCAGAATTTCTAGAATGCCAATTATGATATGAGGTGGCTTCTGATATCGAGGCAAGGCCCAATTTTGTTTTGTTTTTTATAAAATGAAATGAATGCGGAGAAGTATGTGCAGTTATTATACGACGTTTAAGTTAATGTGGTGGAAATGTACGGTCAAAGAATACTTGTCTGTCACGAAATATACCAATATTATCGTGACATTAGTCCGGACCTAAATTCAAAAAGACATTTGTGAAGCATTCTTAGTCAGGGAGTCCTCAAAAATGGACGTCAATTTACTACTTTTGCGGGGCTTAATGTCATAGACCCACGAAATCATGATTTCGTACTAGTGTGTCATGTTTAACCATATTTTCAAACAAAATTTGAACTCCGGTCAAAATGAGATATTTTTTGTCATTTCGATGTATTTCAGCGCTCACAACGCCGAATGCATCAAAAATGGAAATTCCTGCACTAATAGTTGACCAATAAAGATCTTATTTCCTTTGAGTTTTCTGTTTTTTATAGATATTTAGTTGGCGGGAACACTTTTTTTTCTGTTCTATCAATATAAAAGTTATTTCTGACAATTTAAAAGTCAATTATAATTGTCAACCTTGACATTTTTGCCAACGCCTACTCTATACTATTTAAAACCAAATGAGAAGACAGAGAAAATTGTAGTGTGTCTTGTGTTTTCAGTTAGGAAACCATAAACCCGAAATTATGGTTACGAAACTAGTAATGTGTCTGTAGTATAAAACAGTCATTCAAGAGGAATGGGCAAAAATTGATGTGTTTGTTCTCCAAACGTTAATAAATTCAATGCCACGACGATAGATGGACGTTTTTAAAAACACTGGAATTCATCCAAATTGCTAAATTGCACTTTCTATTATTATTTTTGTTATTAAGGAATAAAATAAATGAATTCTAAGTTTTGTCCTATATATAGCTAATTCCTTCGTTCAATCAGAGTAAACTGTTATACATAATGATGTAGGTACAATGAAAACTAACCGAATTAAAACCTGCAATGACAAATGCTCCAACGCAAATCAAAATGAATGAAAGGTTGGTTAAAAAAAATCCCATATAGTTATTTCGCGCAGTGCATATCAATTATGAGGAAAACTATTTGAACTAAAATATTTTAAATAAAATGTGAAGCAACACCTGTGCTATGTGGCTCTGTGTAGACTATAAATGTGTGTTGGTTCCCAATAGCAGCCCGGACGTATTGAAGATCGGAGTGAGACTTCATTTTTAAGCTTTTCGCATAAATTGGGAGATTACAATGATTTTTGGTTGAAATCGGCCTACCAAATGTAGCTGTCACCTTAGGAGATTTTCCGTTCTGTTGCAAATATTTTGAAAAGTATATCATTTCCAAGATATTAGAAGGTTACATAAGATATTGGAAGATTTAATTGATACGACTGCGGCCTTTGACGGTTTTTCCATTTCATACGAATTATCAGTCAATTACGGTTGCATTAGCAGAAACACGAGCCAAAGATCGGAATGAACGAACAATTTTCGGAGCCACTGCTCGGCAAATCAGATCAGATGCGTGCCAGAGATAGGCGGCTACGCGTCATCTACTAATTTTTACGTGATCGCGCCAACAACTCGACAACAACGTCAAAAATGTCGACTACTCATCGACAATGTTGACTACTCGTAGACAACGTGGACTAATCGTAGACAAGACGGCAATTACTTGTAATTCACGTCACGTCAGTAGTGATTGAATGATTCACATATTTTGAACTTCAGAAGCCTGAGATTTTATAGTTAAAGTAAATTGATATTACTATAAAATATCCAGAAGTACCTGTTCAAAATAATAGTTTTCTGGTCCACTTATGGAGGAGGTCAACTTAAGAAAACTGATTAGAAATCACGCGTAAAATTAACATCAATAACAATATCTTGGATGTGTAGCTAGAACCTGCTTGCTATAAACTAACCAGTTCTGCTCTGTAAATGTGTGCATTATAAATCGTTGAAATGGAGAAAACAAGGTGCGAGTTCAAAATACTTTAATATCGAGGTAATCCGAACTCCTGTATTCTAAGGAATTAACTACTTGGCTGTTTGCTCCGTAACACGGTTGGAATGTTGTCAAGTTGGTCGACATGATGCAATATGGAAATTGTAAATACTTAGCTCAAATAGATAAAAACACTACTTATTTTATAATTCCAGTTTGTACATTTTAATACGATATTCTTGATATATAAACTTATGATAACTTAACATTATAACACTGCACAAAAACAAAAACTAAATATCGAAATTGTGTCCTGTGGTAGTCAATAGAAATCTTCTACCGAGATAAATTCTATTTGATAAGAGATGACGCGCAAAGCAAATAATCTGTTAATATTTATTTTTTATGGATAATATTGAAAGAATTGAAAAGAAGTTTTTTAAAAACAGAGTATTGAATCCAGCTTGAAAGTTCTTTCTGCAGCAATACCTACTCCACCAATACTTCTTCAAGTTTACTGAAAAAAAATTCTAGGTAAATATAAACAAAAACATTGGTTATTTTAAACGCACATGTGGATTGTTTTTCAGCCAACTAAGCGCATGTTTCATAATACTAAAATGAATAGTTCATTTTCAAATAATAACCAATGCCAATTATACCTATTTGCTTTAGTCAATATAACTAAGCAAAACGTTAATACAACTTAACACGTCGGTTAATTTAAACAACAATTTAAACCATCCGCTAGGTTATGTTGACCTACAGCATATGTTGACACAACTATTATTAAAGTTTAATTTGACCAATAATTACAACTTTACGTATAACCAACCATGTAGGTTAATTTTAACAAAAATTTGAGGCAGCGCACAGTTTAGTTTAAACAACAAAAATACAATTAATATAACTAAGCACGTAGGTTAATTTAAACCGAAGCTTTAAAATTTCACTAGGTTATATTAACTTTCAGCGTATATAAACATATTTTGAACAGATTAATTATTATAATTTAGTTACTTAGTTAAATTAAACTTCAAGTATTTCGAACCCTTAAGAAATAATGAGAACCTCCTCAAGTTCTTTCTTGCAAGTTTGGTTGCGTACTGATAAAAAGTTGGTCTACTCATTAACTCATCAGGTTACAACGACCAAACTGCAAAAATCCAAATCTGCTTCATAGCTATAGTATAACACAAGAACATATCGCTTTAGCGAATTTTATCCATTATCACCGTTTAAATTTCCATAGTTAAATTAAACTATTGCTATGTTATTTCATATGAAACATATGTAACATATAAAATATGGTTTAATTTAACTACTACATTGTTAAATTATTAGTTTTTAAACAAATGCTTAGGTTAGATGACATATTTGCAAGATCAAACTGTAATGAGATGAATTTGCCTATGTTAAGATTAAACCAAGCATATCAGTTGAATTAGCTACCAAGCTCAGTTGATTTTACTTTTACATGGTTTAGTTTAACTATTCCGAAGTTATCAAATAAATGCTTAGTTTGAATTGACATACAAACAAGGTCAGTGTAAAAGAAAATAAAGCGTTATTGATATAAATTGAAATTAACTTAGCCATTTTTGTATTATGAAACATGCAGAAGTAAAATAAACCATGGTCATTTTTACCTAAATTAAGCAAAGTCTGGGTTATAATAACTAAAACAAATTGAACTAGCTTAAGTTCAAAATATTTTTTTTCAGTGTATAACCTTAATTCAAGTCAAATTAATATAAATCTGATTGGACCCATATATCAAAATAAAAGTTATTTCACATTTTTAATTAATGCATTCTTGCAAAGCAGATAAGTCTTTTCAACAGCAAGTTATCACAATATTAATATTCTCGACCATGTTCACATCAAAATATTTTTGTACATCAATCATAATTTTGGGTTATTTGGATACTGCGAGTTTTAAATCAATATAAACCATTAACAACTAACAACATCATTTTAAAAATAGTATTTAACTATTTACAATTTTTTGTTTGACAATCATTGGAAATTTAATTCTTGAGTCCCTGTGGTGCTAGTATTGGGAAAGTTCCAAGAAAAACATCGAAACTGTGCCAACCGCAGCACTCGATTTTACGATTTTAAATTACTGCGTAATCTTTTAATTGGAAGTGGGTTCTGTTGTAGAACCACATTGCCCGTTTGGTAATTCAACTAACTTATGTTTAATATCTTATCGTAATTTCAGCAATTATTATTATTAATCCTGAAACTTGGAACTTTAAAAAGTGGCTGTAGTGAAATTAATTTAATGACAAATCATAAATTAACTATTGTATTGGAATATCACCTTTTTTGGAAAATTAATCCTCAAATTAAAGCTTTTAAAACTGTTGCACACATTTGAGTTATCCTTTGTGTTTAAAAATTATTACTCGACTGTCGTAACTATTAGGATTAGAAGGGAATAAAAAAACTCACGTCTCGTAAAATTTTTCGTTGTTTTGAAATTTCCGAGAAATTTTTATTTGCTGTTAAATCTAACAACTTCTTGTGCACAAAGTGATGAAATTTTGGGAACTTCCTATGACCTTATACTGTACTATGAGCCAAAATAATTAACCTTCATATGAGAAATTTAATAAAGTTTTTTATGCTTCAGGGCTCGTTTTTATTTTAAATAATAAAATAAACCAATTTACAAACTGAGCTTTCGATGTCTTATCGACACCATTTTCAAAGCTAATGAAAATTTTTATATAAATTTCTCAAAAACAAATATCAAAAGCTATACAGTAAATACAAATTTTCCAAATACAAAGTAAATTTTTAAAACAAGTATATAAAATATGACTGGTTTTAAAAATATTAAAAAAATATAAATATATACGAGTTGTATGGACATATTTGGCCCAGTACCCATTTTCAGGAAGTTGCCAAGGAACGATTGTTTTCTTAGTTTTCTAAAAGTAAGGCAGGGGTTTGGCTATCTCAGAAACACATAGCCTAAATCCAACAAATTTATACTTTTAATGTGCCAAGTATCTTGATCATGTCTAATGTAATTTTATTTCGTACAAATACGTCATGTTCTATTGATATAACGTTTACCTGGCAAAAATTCTCTTAATTAAGTAACGAATTTGATTTTTGTTTTTAACGTGATTTTTAATAAATTCTGGGCTAAGCTAACTTCACCAATTATTGTTTATTTTAAATCAGTTTTAACAAATTCTGAGGTGGACTAACTTTACACAAGAGTAAATGGATTTTTTATTGATTAGTGTTGCTTGATGAATTTTTATCGAGATTATTTTCTGGACTAGAATCGTGGGATAACTTCGCATACGTTACTTTCAATTTAGTTTGACGTGACTGTTTAAAAGAGAAACGTCTCGTTGTGCTGTGTGTAATAGTTTTATTAATAATAAATAGAAAAAAAAATAAAAGCGTCTATGTGTATTTGGCAGATAAATCTCGTTCATGTCTCAAAGTATTTGGAAGAGATTTTATTACTTTCTACTTGTGCAGCAGATAATGAACGAATAAGAGAGTTTAGGGGAAAAGGTCCGTTTTTGCGATGATGATATGACACGTGTGCCATTTCTTCCTCCGTGAAATATTTTTATGTGTCTCTGGTTCGATCAATGCTTATTGATTTTTCATTTCGTCTATTATAGTAATTTTAATTTTTAATAACTTGCTAACACAAATGTCAACTATATAAGGGTGCGGCATATTGTAGTTCGTTTTTGAACTAGCGTTTGTTTCCCCGCTCATTCCTTGAACGTCGTGTACCTCATGGACCACGCATCGGGTGGGACATATGGTCAAAAATTTCATGACTATCGTTACGGGTAATACAAAAGGGCTTATAATTTTGCATTCGACTCAATTGATTTGAACATTTGGTTTATATAATTTGTATATATAAATTAAGCAATGAAATAAATTTAGCAAAGAAATAAAGTAGACAAAAAAAAGAAGTTATTTATAGAATTAAAGCTAGATTTCATATAAAACATCTCTAAAATTGTTCTTTTCCGAAAAAATCGTTTTTTTTTCTAATATTTGGACATTATTTAGGCTAATTATGTACCTGAATTCTTTAAATGGTTTGTAAGTGCATTAACACTTTGTTCATTATCCTTATTTACACATTTTTATGTTGATAACTCTTATGTTCATTACGAGTCGGCGACCACGTAGATTAGATTTCGTAATCTACTTCGTTTATTGTAGAGAGTGTGGTTCGGTAGCGTATATAGACCGATTGAAGTTACCTGCTGGTTTAAAATTAAAACACTAATTGGCTTACACTGTATTTATTTACAAAAGGAAGGAAGAAAAAAGACGGGAAAGGTTCGGAGCCGAACTCTATAAGCATTTTGGTTGCCTATAAAGAACTTCTATGCCGTGTGATTTGCGTATTTTAAATATTACGACCTTTCACATCCCCACCCAACTAACCCCATCTACACCCAGCCCAATCGATCCCGATCCACCATATTAAAACTGACCCCAATCAACCACAAATCACTAAATCTAAACATTATTACCATCCCCCACCCACTATAAAATTAAAACCCCAAAGCCCATTTCACCCGCACCACGCTATACCGCACCACCCATATTATCACCCATTAACACCTATACCCACGTCCACGCACACACACCACCCACACAAACCCTCATCCACCAAATCAAAAATCTTCACACCAAACCCAAAACGTCTCATCCAACCCCCTCCACCTCCCATACCACCACTCCTACCACCCCCATAACCACACCACCCACACAAACCTATATCCAGACGAGTTATATTTTTATTCCACATTCACATGCTCGATGAAACCAAAATAGAACAGAAAATCAAAAAAAATCTATCAATTTTAAGGGGGGTTTAACCAAACCCTCCATATCTCCGAACACATTAAATACAAAAATGTCCAAATCAATTGGGGTCATTCCCATGAATTGCTAGAACTTTTAGTGAAGAAATTAAGTTGATATCTCCATCCGTTCTCGAGTTATCGTGCACAGGGACGGACAGACGGCAAACCGAAACCATATAGCATTTTTGATGTGTAAACATCTTTGCTCGCGCCTACCAAAAATTTTTGTATTAGAGTAAACTTGTAAATGAAACGAACGGAAATGACGTATGTACCTACTTCGTTTAAAAAAAAACAACAAACTCGATAAAAACCATTATTTTACTATACATGGCATGCTATGCTTGTATGTATATTATGTATAATAGTATAGAGAAAACAAAAACACTAATATGAAATAGAAACCATCCACATTTCCATTGATCGGAAAAATCAAAAAAAAAATACGATACGAATTACGTTTACGAGATTACATACTCTTACGATTAAAAACACAGTCAACACTTGTGTATGTTGCTTTATCACGAGTAACGAGTCTCTATTCGGAGATATTCACCACGTCGGCTATCAATGATCATGTCTTCTACTAAATGGGGTTATAAAAATGTCTCGTTTTTAACATTGAACTGCCAGAGTCTCAGGTGACAGTCATACAGATATGCTAAATTCATTTGCTTTCCGAGACCTGTTTGCGCAATGACGACCATGTTAACATTCCTACGTTTGAATGCCGCGTTCAGTTCAAGAGAAAAGATTAGTGGGCTGCCGGAGTAGCAGTTCCGTCAAAAGATCCATAAAACGAGCATAGTGGACACAAACAATTTGCCGTACGAACTTCCACTTGTCATAGGTCGGCCTTACTGTCTCAAAACCAATATTGACGTAACAGATGGACTATGGGCTGTCTGAGGTATATCGAATGCAGCCATCCTGACCGGGACAACGAGAACGATGAAAACGTCAACATTAAAAAATGTCAAACGACTCTGGATGAATTTCGGTACAAATTCACAAGGCAAGAAGGTCAGGCGGCTTAAAGCTGGATGGACGCAGAAAATGAATATCGACCGATGTTTAGTGCCCATTTCTAGAAAAAGCTCAACTGGTAATCGAAACAACAATAATCGGACAATTAATGTTAAGCGTTATCGTTTTCCAGTCGTACCTGCATGTGCCACCGCAATTCATGCATCACAGGGTGGTACCTACAACGAGATAGTCAGTATACACTCTTACGATAAAAGACACAGTCCACAACTAGTGTATACTGCTTTATTACGAGTAACGAGTCTCGAAGAACTGTTTATCACGTCGGCTATCGATGACCATGTCTTCTACCATGGACGTAAAAATAGGATCTCAATGGTTCTTCTTCAAAATGTGCAATCGCGCCTTACTATAAATCCGCTAAGTATAGCTCAAGTTGTAATGGCCAATTTTTTACGAGATAATAATGACGTTTGGTTTTTAACATTGAACTGCCAGAGTCTCAGGTCACATCACCTCGACCTAACAGATAGTCACGCAAGGATGTCAATTTTCTTGCTTCCCGAGATCTGGAAACGCAATGACGAGCATGTTAATATTATTTATTTTGAATGATGCGTTCAGTTCAAGAGAAATGGTCAGTGGGCTGCAGGAGTAGTAATATACATAAAAATACAAGTTGAACTTGTACAGTAGAGATGTGCAATTTCGGTATTTTGAGTAATCACGGGTACTCGTTACTTTTAATTCAAATACTCGTTACTTTGTATTCGTTACAAAGTAATCGTGTAGATTTTCGAGTCCGTGTACATTTTTACAATTCGAAAACGATTATAAACAACCGATTACTTACCTTTAATTACCGATGCTCGGATATCAATTTTTAGTTTGGTAATCAATAATAACATTTTTACAATATTTATGTATTAATAACAAAACATATATTTTCATATAAATAAAATAAAAATAATAAAAAAATCATCTATTAAATTACTAAAATAAAACAAAAATTGCCTTGGCGTATTTCAGGAACATGAGCATTTATACATATACATATATATGTATATGTAAAATTAAGTCATATAAATATTTCATTGACTAGAATACAAAATAAAAGAAAACAAATTAATTTGAATTTAAAGAACTAAGTTTTGGTTCGCATTTAAAAATATAATTTTTTCAAAATTTTTTGAAGTCAATCGACTTCGCCGTTCCGTTAAAATTAGACCACCTTTTGAAAATATTCGCTCGGATGGAACCGAAGTTGCAACTATCGAAAGATGCTTTTTTGCCAATTTTGCAAGTCGCGGATAAACAAGTTCTCTCGACTGCCACCATTTTAAAGGGTCTTCTTCGCGATTGACATCAACTTCTTCACAATACTGGCGAACTTCAATAATTGCCGAGGATTGTGGTGTTGCTACCAAATTGTGCCGATTATCAAAATCATCCCAAATTAAATTTCTTCTGTCAGGAACGATTGAAATTTCCTGAAGAATTTGTGGTTCAGCTTGCGATTCATTTATTTGCTGAGTTCGTAGGATATCCGTCACGTTGGCAATTACCGATTCTTTTGCTTTGTTAAAAGCCAATACATTCGAAAACGCACGTTTCTTGAATCTAGGATCAAGAAACGTGGGTTTGCTAATAAGCAAATTAAAATCAATTTTGTCGAATCGTTTACTTATACCGGAAATTAGCGCATTAAATAAATTTAGATCACAATCACTGCGAATGTCTGCTTTAATTTTTAGCAATGCTCTAGTGAGGCCGTCAATTAGAGCAATAATTTTCGAAACTGTCACGTGTTGATCTGCACTCAGTTCAACAGTCACTAGTTCAAAGGGTTCGAGTAATTGACATAATTCATTAAGAATTATCCATTCCTCGGAAGTTAATCGTTCTACTGAACTGTCGAGCGCACCTAATGCAGCATTCATGCACTCTTTTAATTGACCCATTCGTTGAAACATATAGAATGTGGAGTTCCATCGAGTAATTACGTCGTTTTTTAATTTTAGAACTAATCCACCATTCAGCTGTTCTTGAAAATGTTTAAGTTTAGCAGCTGCGATAGTACTCCGGTTAAAAAATTCAACGATTGCCTTAGCTTTCGTATGCATTGGTTTTATTAATTTAATAGCATCTTGAACTGTTAAATTCAGGGAGTGTGCTAAACATGGCAAATGATTCAACTTGGTCAGCTTGCATGCTGCAACAACGTTCGCTCCATTATCAGTTACAATGGTATGCACTTTATTCTGTACATTCCATTGTAACAGCATATTGTTAATGTTGATTTTAATGTTTTCAGCAGTATGTCTATCTAAAAATAAAAAGCACCCTAAAAGTACGGATTTTTGCATCCAAGAGGAATCGATAAAATGGCCAGTAACTGACATATACGATTCAGTGGTGCAGCTAGTCCACATATCTGTTGTAAGTGTTATAAACTCTGCACTATTTAAAACATCTTTTACAGTTCCAACCGAACTATCATATAAAGTTGGTAGAAGCTGCCTGCTCAATGTGGTTCGATGTGGCAGTACATAACCGGGATCAAGACCAGCTATAAGTTCACGAAACCCACGGTCTTCAACTATTGAGAATGGCTGCATGTCCTTAATTATCATTTTAAGGACTAAATTGTCTAATTTCTTCTGCCGAATAATTGATGTAGGTCGCGTAACATATTGACTTATGCCTAATTGTCTTGTTGGTTTTCGTACATGAGACGCAGGCATAGGAAAACTAGTAACAGCCATATTAGGATTAGACGATTCGGTAGATGTTGCGGTGTATGTTACAGGTGTAATAAAAGAAGTAGCATCAGATGTTGGCGGTATGGGCGATTGTGCTGTAGATGTTTGTACCCCACTAGATTTCTTTGCGGTCCGCTCCATTATCACACCTGGATGTTTCGCATTGAGATGCTTCATAAAATTGGATGTTGAACCGCCTTTATACGATAAAATATTTTTACAAAGATCGCATGCGGCATGGGTTTCATCTGTTTTCGTAAAATAGAGCCAAATATCACTGCGTTTGCGATTCATGATAAACGTTTTTGAGCTCAAACTATTCAATTTAATACGAAATTTTGCGTTAGGTACGTAAATCAAAATAAATAAAACAAAAATGAAATGAAGAAGAAATGAAATATTGAATTCTATATGAACTGCACTTAGAAAATTTTTTAAATTGAAGTTGTTCTTTATTTACACAACCAACATGTCAAAAGTCAAAACATCAAATCAAAAAACCTAAATTTCTCAAATCTCAATTGTCAAATATTTCAGTTTAATGAATATAATATAGTAAATATTTATATATGACGTTGTTCTTCTAACAACATAAAAATTATACAGTATATTACTTTAAACAAATTCAGTATATATTTGGTTCGCTCCAATTATGACAGGAAAAGTTATGTTTGTTCATATATAAAACCGAGACACTACATCTAAAATTAAAACAATAGAATTGTGTGATAATTATGGAAGAAAAGGATAGTATTAACAAACAACACTCTCCTTTTCTACCTTATAATTTCTCTATAAACCATCTATTGCTTTGCTCTTCTTACATTAAAAATAAATCGAAACAACTATACAAATCTAACGAAACAAAAATATAAAGCATAGCAAAGGATGAACAAAAAAATCTTTCATCGTACTATGAATACATTGCTAGTAACGAATAGTTTCATTTTCAAGTAATCGTTACTTCGGGTAGTTGAAAGTAACGAGTATTAAATACCGAATAGTTACTACCCGCACATCTCTATTGTACAGTCAACTTGCGTAAGGAAATCATCGTTGGACTAACAAATGATATGACGGTAACAACACAACCCATTCATAATATATACATGGCTGAACTTCAGCTTCTCAATGGGAATAAAATGAACCACGTATAAACTTCCCGCGAGACGAATTCGATTTGCACATGAATTCAGATCGAAATATATCTACTACGAGATATGGAACGACTATTGTGCAGTTTTTCAATGAAAATTAGAAAAGTTAGAGTTGACAGTATATGTATCTTATTTTAGCTACCATAATCCAATTACGTCGATTATACCGAAAGAATAATAGACCAATTTAACGATAATAAATCAAAGTAAACTGTACGTATACGGACGCACTATACACACGCCATGTTTACACATCTCATTGTGAGTACTGGACTCACTCTTTTTTTTTTATAACAAAAATGCGTAAAAAAATACTCTAGCTGGATGTCCAACTTTATCGTTGTGTGTATCTGTAATTAAAAATCATGTATTATTATAGGTTTTCAATTTCAAATTAAATCATTTCAAGTTCAATAAAACTTTTTCTAAAACAAACGAAACCTTTTCCAAACCAAATCAAACTTTTTTGAAAGCAAGCAAAACGTTTTCAAATTCAAATCAAACTTTTATTTACCCAATTAAAAAATTTCCAAATTCAAATAAAACTTTTTCAAATTACAATAAAACAATTTCAAAATTAAAAAAACTAAAAAAAAAAATTATTTTTGGTTCAGTGTAGGGCCTGCCTATCAACTGCTTGTGGCAGTTTCATCAACATACTTGTGTTGTAATTGTTGCAATCGTTTTGGGTTACTGTTTGTAACGCCTCGTTTATTACGTGTACCATATCGAGATTGTCAACATTTTCGCTTAAAAATTGTCGAGCAGCTAATTTCACCTGTAAAGAAGTATTTCAAAAATGACAATTATTTTTTATTAAAAATTATTTGATGTTTTACTTACTTTCGAAAAAACTTGCTCAATGGGATTTAGTATTGAATACTTAAATTTATATCTGAAATTTATGTTTGAATACTTAAATTTATATCTGAATGCTCGAACAATTTTTGTTTAATTGTTTTAAGTGTGATGCATGGGTTTTGTTCCACTGCACCTTCGACAAACGTCAACACGTTCTCAGTCACTTTTTCTTTTCTTTTGCCGCCTCTTTTATTAATAATTATTTCGTCATCGGCACGTTTGTACTTATATAATATAGTTTTAGCGCTGTTCGCGTTTATATTTGCAATGGACGTTGCTTCACTGATGGTTTTGCCTTCTCCATCCTGCTGTATGAAGATTTCTTTCTGCTGGCAAGAAATGTTTGAATAGCTACCGCGTCTACGAACCGTTTCATCTTCACTTGTTGAGGTACTGTTACTCATTTTATTTGTCTATTCTTTATAGGTATATATATCGTATTTATATATAGAAAAATACTGCAAGAGCTATTGATACTCTTCGATTTTAAATTCAACTTGTACTAAACTCTAACAGGTATTATAATGAAAAAAAAAATGCTAAAACATATCGAAACTAACCCAATTTGCAGTTTTTAACTGAAAACAGTATAATTTACTTGTAAATAAAACACCGCTTCAACGGCAACCACTTCATTTTATTTATATATAATAATCGATTAAAGGCCATAACTGAGCCATACCACATCTATATACAACGTAACAAGAATGAATTTAAATTTTGAATGAATGAATTTAAATTTTTTTGTAGCCTATATGATGGTCGAAAATGTTACAACTGTTATCGTACTATCGAAAATGTGATATTTCATCGAACATCGACATTTTCGCCCAGAATATTGTTTATTTCTATTTTTTGAGTCACACTAGATTTTCATAAAATTGAACAGAGTACTCCGATTAAGCAACGGTTTAAATAATTTCAAAAATTAAATAACAACAAGTTCTTTGGCCGCGCGCATACAAGCTTATGAAGACAAATGGTCAAAGTATAAAAATTAAAATTAATTTTCTTTCTTAATAAAAATCGGTTTTAAGTTATTAGCTTGAGCCGTCCAATACTGTGTACTCTATAAATTTTCCACATCGTTTTTCGTCATTTTTCCAACAATTTTTTTTTGTTTAATACTGGTATATAGAATTTTTTCTTCATCATTTTTCCTCGACTTGGAAAAGTTTTGTTGTTGTGTTGTGTTTGAAATACCATTTTTTGTGTAGCGAATTCTCTGGAGCAATTTTTTTCTTATGTATATACACGAGTGTTTCTGGTGTGGATTCCGTACACTGTTGTTGTATTTTGGTTGGATGGTTTAGTTTCGTTGGTTTGAATGGATGGATGGATGGATGGTTGGACCGATGTATATACATAAGTATATATGTGTGTGTGTATATGTATAAATATATATATATATATTTTTTTAGTTTCTTTTATTCAGTTTTTTTTTGTGTTGCGCACCAGTGACATTGATGGATTGGGAAAACGGAAAGCGAAAAACTGAAAATGTCACTTGGATTAATGCTGGGTAGGAACTGTAGAATATAATATAAAAATAGTGAAAAAAATTATAGAATTTTTTTTTTGTATTTCGTTTTTATTTTGAGAAAAACTCATCCCTTTTCGATTTTTCTTGCTTTTTTATGCTGTTCTGTTTTGTTACAAAATGAATGATAGAACGAACAATCATGATGAACAATAGAAAATATTTTTTTTTCCTAATTTGAAGAATGAGTGGGTGGGATTGATAAGGCGGATTTCTTTCTCTTCTGAGCGAAAAAAGTATACGATTTTTTTTTTGTATTTTATATATTCGTTTATATTTTGCTATACAGAAACGTGAGTTTGTGTGTGTTTATATTTGTGTATGTGTGTGTAAAATGTTGTGTGTCAAAGAAGAAAAATGATTAAATGTGATGTAATCAAGAGAAATGAAAAATAAGAAAAATTGTAATAAAATCGATTGATTTGAAATGAAAATAAAAAATTTAGTAAATTTCTTTGTATTTTTATTTTGATTTTGAATCTTAAAATTAATTTAATTTTTTTCTGTTCACTGTGATTAATCACATCTTAGAAATCTAATCTATAAATTTTGTTGAGGGAACTTTATATAGACGGTGTGTCATATTACAATCAACATGCTACTCTCATAGTCAACATTGCAAATTGGCCTACCTGTTCTTCGGTACTAAGATTGCTTTACCTTCAATTATATATTGTAATCCAAATAATTATCATAATGAAATCTCTAAGACTATACTATATATGTGAATGCTGTAACCATGACTTTTTAATATCAAACCAGGCGCCAATTGAAATTTGATACAGACATGAGATATACACAGACTCACAATATATTTAATAATAACAAAATAATGATGATTACAACCGCGAGATAAGTCATATACATATGTATTGTTGTCTTTGTTTGGTACACAAATTTCATATTCCACACTTAATTTGGTGTTGATTGTGGGATGAAAATGATTGACAGTCACGATTCTAAGATATAAATTTTTGTGTTCATATTTAATGCATAATTTGCTTTTGTATACGTACGAGGCGAGCATATCATGGTGGTCTCGCTAACCGAAATGATTAATTTAATCGCTCATACTCATATTTTAAAATCAATTTATGTTGATTATGATAAGCGCATATGGTAAATTTAATTTGTATGTTTCATTATTTTTTTGTTTATTGGTACGTTGGCTGGAGACGACTACATATTGCATAATAATTATGATTTGATTAATTAAGTTTCTCAAATGTTTACATTTTTCGTGTGACTTGTTTGTTTTATTTATAACCACTGGAGAGGTGCTTGCGGAAGAAAACACACTAAAATAAAATTAAAATTTCGAATAAATTTCGATTTATAAATAAGTCACGCGAGTTGGATTTTTTTAATTCTATTTCTATAATTATGTGTTAGACACTTAGTCATTTTCTGACACAGTAATAGAATTGGAATATATTTTGATGTTGATAATAAATTATTCGATATAGTAAAATTGAAATTTAATGTTTTAGTCTAAATGAAATAATTCCGCCTTTATATTGTTTTGCCATTATTACGCATTTCACATTTCTTTTCGGTTGTATATAAGCTATGTGTGGTTCGTGTAATTTTTCTTCTATCATAGTTGTTTGACAGATAAAAATTGGATTTTATTTTTTATTTTTGGGTTTTATATATTTTGACATTTTTCCTTACGTTTATTTTTTTCTTTCTAAATGATATGAAATTTCGGGGTTTGTAAGAACATGAAATTATAGATATGTATAACATAAACACAAAAAATCTATAATTAGAAATGTAAGATCAAAGTAAATTGCTATTTTCGTAAAGAACATTGAAGCGATTTGTCTTAGTTATGATTATTTTTTTGTTGATTAGTATAACAAGGTAACATTTTATTTTGTTAATAGGGAAGAATACACTTAGACCGCCCCGGATCTGAGAAGTAAAATATTTTCACGTGTGTAAATCTCGATATTTTATTGTCAATTTTTAAAGTGTTGGAAACTGTATTATATGCCGAAAGATTATTTTGTTATAAATTGGAAAGTAGAATATATTTCATTGATCTTAACTTCTAAAGCGCGATCGGAATGACTAACTCTTATACTAAAATAGATCAGAATTAAGTAGAGTTTTAAGTAATAACCAGGGATTACGAATTTAACTAGAATTTGAAACATAGAAGACTCTTTAATTTTCAATTATGGCTCATACATGTTTTAATTGTTTTAAAAAATGTAACACCCGAATTGAGGAAAACAGAAACAGAAAGAACCCTCAAAACAAAAAATCGAATTCGCAAAATACGATACATATACGAACTATTAACGAATCATTTTTTTTTTGTTGCTTTCTCCGATTTTAAAGGGATACAACAAAGCATAAATTAAATCATTTAACTTTTAAGTTAATTTAGGTTAGTGTTTAATATATAAAGGAATTTAATTTCTATTTGTATCGTTGAAGATAAAAGCGACCAAATTATAAAATTTAATAATAAAATATGTGCCGAAATTTTATTGTTATTATAAAATAAGTATGAAAAATAGTCAGTATGAAAATAAAATAATCAAAATTATACATATAATTTTGCGTTTCTATTTCCAACATTTTTTTTGAATTTCGATAAATTTATTGGAGCTGCAAAATCGATTCGTTTGCGAATTATTGTATGAAGTGTAGTCTTCGTTTATGGTTCGTAATGGTTCACCTTATTTAGCGGGATTATCATTGATTAAGCTCGAAATCATGATAATTTATTTAGCGCTTTTTTCTAATCCTACCCATCAATATTTTAACAAACTAAGAGCAGGGTTAGTTCGACAATAGATGGCGGTATTTAGTCTAAATAAAAAATGTAATAAATATGTCAATTTAGTATAAAAATAAAAATAAGCAAGCGAGATTCAGCTGCAAACGTAATTTGTGTTGCATGCGTAAATAACAAAAACTTTCTGTGGTGTCTTTTATTAAAACCATGCAAATTGCATGATGTGATGTTGCACACATTAACCTTATTTAATTTTTTAAACCCAGTGAGATCAACTATTCGGTTTATATCAATGGAATCCATTCTTTTTTGGTTTACTCCTTAAGAGTGTTCTTTACTAAATTAAATTTGTTGTTGTACCAACCTAAAAGTTAGATTTTAATGTGTTTATTTATTCATTGTTTATTTACCAGTTGAACTTACATATAGAAAAACTTCGTATTTGTATACCAAATAATCCGTGGTCCTCTATGGACATTTTTTTGAATTAAATTTCATTCCTTTTTTGTAAATTATTTGTGATCTGTTTTTATTTAAATTTCTTCTATAATATGAATTTAATATATTTAAACACCAACAAAACTAGGCACGATATTATTGCTTTATCTATATTATTGCGAAAGAAATTTGACTTTATTGACGAAAAGTGTAGGATACAAGTGGAGAAAAAATGTAGCCCGGTTATATTACCATTTTGACAGTACCATTTTGACAAATGCCATGCAAAATCATTAAATGGTCTGTGTTTAATTAATGATCAAATATTTAAAATGTTTAGTTTTCAAATTGACGGGTTTTTGGATAATCAATGTTATGAAATAACATGCACTATGGACAATATACAAGCAGATAATAAGCTGTTTTGGTGAATGCAATAGGTCAATTCGTGAAGAAGAAGAAATTGTGAATGCTATAGCTGGGTATACGTAATCGGTATATCTCCACCATCTCACTATTAAATATACGGATTTGTTGTACGCGCTTCATCTATGCTCGCCGTTTCAGATAATTTCAGCTGTTGAATATGTATTTGTACATGCAAAGCGGGCGAGGGGCGCAAATGCAAACAAATGGCAGCATGCCTAATTTATAGGTAACTTAATAAATATAGGTAACTTCCAATATAAGTAACTTTATGTATCTCAATATTAGAAATCCAAATCTACAGAAGATCAGCTGCACTGATATAAAACAAAACTGGGGTAAAAGTGGTAAGCAGTCATTATCCACAAAAAATAATGCAGTCAGAGTCAGTGAAAAGTGTCACTGCTGAGACCGAGTTTTTATGAAAAATGATCTGGTTTCTGAGGAAAAGCAACTGCTTAAACTTCTCGAAGGTGAAATCTTTAAATGTAATTACACATTACATACATATATGTAAGCTAAACTATTTATCTATATTTTTAGTAGCTGATGATTCCGAATTATAGATATTAATTTTTGGAAGTAGGCGAACAGAACCTCTACAATTTGTTGCATCTGGAAATCATGAAGAAATCAGACCACTGCTCTAACACGACGGCCTGTCAAAATATGTGCCACATACGCGGTGGCCTAAGCTGCTAAAATTTGTAGCTCTAATAAAGCAAAACGCTTTACCGGTAAACTGGGGCAAGACGCTTACCTCTATTTACAATGGCACATTTAAGGGAAATAATGCGACCAGGTACTGACAATTAAAAAAAGTAGCAATGAACAATCTTTGCAAATCATTTTAAAATATTGGAAACGGGCTTCATGGTTTCTCCTGATTTCCCATTTTTGGCATACAGCTCTGATGCTCGTTTAGTTGATGGAAATCAATGGGAGTTAGTTGAAATAAAATCCCCAGTGAAACGACGAGAATTAGAAGCTGAAACATTAATTTCAGAACTAAAATATTTATAAAATGATTATATGTCAAAATACAAATGGCATAACCGACACCCGTACTATGGCCAGATCCAGCTAGGATTGGCAATCACAAATTTAAATTCAAGCGATTTAATTATATTTGCAACCAAAAATAATTCGTATGAAAAAATTACCGTTCGAAGAGACCAAAGTTTCATTGAAACATATTATATTCATGCACTCTGCGATATCTATTTCAGAAATTGGATTTAAGTAAATATTTATTATTATTTAAAATAGTTTGATGAATTTGAACTATTATTAATTTAATTTAAAGTTATATTTTTTTGCTAAGTAATTATGTTTAATTACCCGTTATTTTAAGAATTTAAAGAAGTGATGCCTTAAAAATAGTTACAAAAAACAAACTGTGATTTTAAAATGAACTTATTTTTTACTTTTGTAAAGTATTGAATTAATAAAAACAATTATGGATTTTCCTTACATACAATGTATTGTTAACCTTTTCTAAACCAAACATAGTTTTATTTATTACTAGGCAAATACAAAGTTGCTACCATTGTATTAAAACCTTTTATCAGATAGTATTGGACATGATATATTTGATAATCAACACAACACGCCAACGATGTCGTTAATGTAAGGTATATCTGAAACCGAATCTTTATCTATTAAAATCCGGTATTGCTTAAGTCGAGGAAAGTGCCTTGTAACGTGCATACGTGCTGAAGCTATCGAAGTAATTTTTCGACGTCGGATTTCGATAATCTCTCGAATAAAAATTGAGGTCGGTCCATTCCTATTCCCGCGTTAGCCAATTCGTGTCCGGCCATTAAGCCTCTTAAAGTTATTACTTTTATTATTTATTTATATTTAATTTATTATTATTAACATAAAATATTATTTTATATATTTTATTATTATTTATTAAATTATTATTTAATCAAAATATTCTTAATTCATTATTTGATATTATTATTAATTTTAATTTAGTTTATTAAATTCATTAAATGAAATTTTTAAATTTAATTTTCAATGAATTTACCACGATATGCAATGGCGGTGTGGTGTGATGTGCGGCATGGTATGGACTGCAGCAATAGCGCGAGACTGTGAGACGAAATGAATGAGCAAGAAATTTATTTCTATCAAATAAATTTTGTTCGTTCTGCTTTTGATTTCGTTTCCCAGTAGTACAAATCAACGCTCAATGAGCGCATAAACATCATATAAATGGAGCGCTCAAATTATACTTCATGTCGATGCACTAATATGAATTGCATGGAATTATACAATTCATATTTTTGCCGACCGAGAAATCGGTTTTGTTTCCCCTATGTTGGCTTAACGGTTTAACTAGAAATAATATTTTTAATTTAGGTTTTGTTTTAACATGTATGCCAAGTGTACATTCAGATACAACTACATATTTTTAATTTTGTATAATTAATATTGTATCGTGTACCCTGATAACCTGGAATGCCTGAAAATGCAGATGGTTCAGGCCCAAATATATGCCTGAACGCTCCAGTGAAATGGTATAGGTCTTCGGAAAAAAATTCAGTAGTTTACTAATACATATAAAGTAGCTGTCTCATTTTTAATTGCAGTACAATGCAATGTTAAAGTAGGACAAACAGTTTGAAATTTGCACATAGTTCAGGGCGGCATGGGTTTATTTTCAGGCTTTTTACTAAGACAAGATTCAGTAATATTCACTAAATCATGACAAATGCATATTCAGGCCTAATTCATTATAAACAATTCCGTTCATAAATTCAGTGCGTTTTCATGCATTCTCAAACCCATTTTATTCAGGCTACATTTACTGTCTTTCACCGATTTATAAGTACATTTTCATACTTCTAATTTAGACATGATTCTGCAGTGTTTTAGTTGATCATCATAATTTGGTTTTTCAGGCCTATTTCTTCATATACCATTCGGGTAAAGTTTAAGAATTACTTATGAATAATACTCGTAATTCCTTAAAACCCTTAAAATGTAGTCGATTTTTCTGATTCCATGTACCCGTTTTATTCAAGTAGCAATAAGTGATATTTATTTCGTTTGAAGAATTTGATAAGTATATAAGCAGATTGTATTTACAATGTAAAAGATGTTTAAAAATGTTGTTTCAAAATATAATCAAATTATATTATTTAATTCAATTAAAGTACAAATATTCTCTAATAATTTCTAAAATAAAAAATTATTTTCCAATTTTTTAATATTTACATAAAAAATTCGTTTAAATTTTAAATTAGAAACTTTAGTTTGTTTTATTTTTTGATTTTATTTTATAAAATCGGTTGTGGGACTTTGAGACACAACGACAAAGTTGATTGTAGTATTCAGCGACACTTAGCCTTGTCCCGCATGCATCTAAAAGGAAACAAATGCAAATGAAACGTCATAAACAATAATATCCAAAAATAAATTGTCTACCGAATAATATTTTAGAAAATTTTTTGTAAGTTGTTAAAGCTTTTTTCCCCGCTATACATTTTAAGTTGAATTCGCTATATACCTTATCATTTGAGATAAATTTGAACTCAAATTCGATAGATTCAGAATTGACCTTGAATCTTCGAAAATAAATTGTCTCGAAAAATATTTATAATTTATTTATATTACACATTAATTTTTTCCAACGAATAAACAAACTTACTAACGTTTGGGCGTATTGGGGATTCAAAAGATGAACCTCGACATCGTTTCATTCCTGAATCATTTTGACAGGAAACGTTTGCTTGATTTGAACATCGTTTTCATCTTTGTCTTGGCCAGGTAGGGACTGCAACATTTTTGCAGTACGTTTGCTGTACACCACATTTTCTTTGAGCAACTTAAAAAAATAAAGTGGTTAATCTGAATAAATTGTCAGTCAAATTGAAGAAATAGCTTTCAATATAGCGTCAACAAAGGTGGGTAATCAATTTGATTACTTTTATTCAAATTACAAATTAAAGAGTATTTTTGAGGAAATTTCTTCCAACTGGATAAATTGGTTGAAGAAATGCAATTGATAAATTGAATAAATTTATTCAATTTAATTAAGATCTAGCTACCGAAAATAATAAAATTTCGTCAAATTAAAAAAAATTTTACTGCTCGTTTAAATAAAAAATTCGTTGATTTGAATAAATTTTTATCATATTAATTCATTAAATTTATTGTTGAATCGAGTAAAACTATCGGCAATTTGAATAAAATATTTGTCAATTAAATGAAATTGTATTTTTATTGCTAAATTCAATTGTAGTATAAAAATAAAATATATAATACATATCTTCATGTAATTTTTTATTGTGCTAATTTTAATACTGCGATATCAGGCATTTTACCTGCATATTATGGTTATCATATTTTGTTGTAATGTTGAAAAAAAAGAAAAAATTGAATAATCCTTTACACTAAGCAGGATGCTAATCGATATTCTAAATTAAGAAAACAAATATTTACACATTCAATAAATAAGTTTAAAATATATTTCACACCATCGAAATAAACAATAAACTCTGTTGAGGCTAACGTAGTTTTGGTAATTACAATCAGTGGTTTAAGAGCAGATCAGTGGTTGAAGAGCAGATCAGTGGTTGAATAACAGTATAGTTCGGCCCAAAATCAAGAAACTTCCTCGGGAACTACTAATTGAACATTTAATCAAGTTTTAACCATATATGGTGCAGAATCGGTTACCACTAACAACACGTCATCACGTTTGCAAGCACCATCGAGTATTTTAAAAGCGTTGTTAAAAGCACGAGCCATTGTCATAGCATTGGATTTATCTAAAATTGGCAGTCTAATAAATACACCAAATTAATATTATCCAAATCCTTCCAAAAAATAATGAACTATGATGCAACGAAAGTCCAGCAGCGTCCGTTGTTTCATCGATAGACATCCAAGTTTGTTTGCATTTAAGGTTTTCTTTTATTTCCGAAACTATATTTGCATAGCAAGACTCAGATAATTTTTTCGAATGGTGGGTTCACTAGGAATTACCTCGCTCGTGTATTTCTCTATAGGAAAAACCTTTTGAAATAAAATTTAAATTTAGATTGGAAAGTTAAACTAATCAATTTCTAACCTGAGAGCCTCATTTTCAAATTTCTAGAAAGGTGTGTTTGTAGAAATACAAATTGTTTTATTCAAATACATTTTTTCTGGTTGATTTCCTTCATACTGTTTGTTTTGAATTTTGAGCCAGTTGAATATGCTTCAAAGTTCTTAAATGTTGCTGAATGAAGTATTTTTTTTAATTTAACATTGCATTCACATAGCGTGTACACTACTTTCCCGTCAGTAGTTTAAATACCTTCAAGGCCAAACTCTTTTAAATATTTTATTAATAATTTTTTGACATTACCATAGAGTGGTTAGAACAATTTAATGTGAACAATGTTTATTCAAACTATAATTCATTTATTTTGTTAGACATACATATTCAAAAAAGCTAAAGATGCATTGCATTAAATTGAAAATATTTGCTTATGTAAAATATGCGAAATATGAAAATACGCAAAAACTTTTTGTAGTTATGAATTTAATGACACTCGAATCATATAGTCTTCCAAAAATGAGACATCTCACTGTAATTGGTGAGATAGGAATTTTATTCAAAATCCGTCCTTTACCTATAGTATTTGACATTTAATACGTCTTGGTCTGGAAATATTTGAAATTGTTGAAAAAATGCCTATTTTTTCATGTATCAAAGTATTTTTTTTTGTCCTGTAAAATCTTGCTGAAAATAACATTATTCCTGCTTAGACAAGCATGTATGTTTAACATGAAAAATCTAAAACTTCCTACTGGAACTTTTGTGGTTCCGTCGCGGTCCCTTTACAATAACAACCATTAAAAACACTTACAAGAAATTATGCGCTGTAACGAGTTTATCTTTTAAATTATAACTGTAAATATTTTTTGCAGATTAATATAGTGCTGCAAGCAACTATTTCAAGAATATTATACAGCAAATTATTATAATTTACAAATAAGGAACATAATCAATTTACTCGTATTTAGATCAAATAATTTATTGTATACCCGACTATTACTACAATTATTTTTGTACATGTACATACATAAACCACGCCTTATTAATCATAAATTTTAAATTAACCAGAATTCTCGCATATTATGTAATTAAAGCACACGTTAAATAAACTTCGTAAATAGATTAACTATAATTGCAAATTAGCTTTTAATTATAACTATATTTAATGGTTATCTTCATTAGTCTCAGTATTCTATTATTTAACCTTATTAAAAATTGCAAATAACATTGTTAATTTAAAAATGGGCAGTTAAAAACAATTTAAATCCTTTTTTTATTAGGTTTTATTAAATTATTCATCGTTTTAAATATTTCACGCATTGTATAACATTTAAAATACAAATAATAATTAGCACTTGCTTCCTTGCCTGCATTCCAGTATTAAATAGTTAACGTTACTTACATATATACGTAGGCACATTAAAGAGTGTAACAAAATGCAATTTTGAAATTAAATTTAAATAGATTGTTTGTAGCCGCATATAAATATGACGTATTGATCGGTGTTTACCCTAAATGCTTGGCAAACATTCGCATAGTATTAAGTGTGATTAAAAAACAACAGATTAAAATATTACACGTAGGGGTAGTTTTATTTATCTAACAATGTTAATTAGATAGAATAAAAATGTGTATGTGATTAGTGCATAAGGGATTATTATGTTGAATTCCCATATGGTCGTACTGAATAAATAGTTTAAATATGGTAATTAAAAAGGGTAGAATTTTATAACTTAATATTATTAATTCTTTGGATATGAATTTTAGATAATTGAATAAATCGTAAGCGAAGATCTTTTACTTGTAGACACAAAAACAAACTATTGGGCTCCAAACGATTTGGAGTTGTTTTATCACCCATATGCCAAAGAGTAGTTTGGTCTTTTCAACATGTATATATCCAACTTTATCAGGATTCGGCGATTACCATCGTAATGTGTTGTTGTATACTATACCTACCGGAAAAACTCGATACAGTAATTTGTTCCAGTAAATGCAACCTTGCAACCTCGGAAAATATACATTTGTTTTCCGTAGTGCCTCTATAACTTTATTTCCTCTAAAATTTAGTTTAGGGCCAGTATCTCAAACATTAATTATTAACAGCCATATTCATAATTAGTAATTAGTGATCATAAATTATTTTAAGTGGTAAGTTTTAAATGGCCAAAAACTTCAAAAGTTCATCAATCTGTTAACCAATAAAATTGTTAATAAACGCATAATAGTTGATATAGTCAAGAACTAATCTAAAATACAAAATCCTCACATTGCGCCGCACAATAGTGTGGATTTATATAACTTTAAAAAATACTTAATTTTATTATGATTATTTCATATAACTTACAAAATTCATGTAAAAATTATAACGGGTAATTGAAAATTACTAGCTATAGCTGGATTGTTAAAAAGTGATTTTTGTTATAAATGAGGCTTCTTCAATTGTTTAAGATATACATATCGCTAAATTTTTTAATGTTGACAAAAAACACAGTGGGCTATATATCAAAAATAATAGACAAGTGGATCTGATGGCAAAAAAATTAAACTTGTTGGGTATATTTTTGTATGTTAATTTTTATTTTCATCAATTTAGCTAATTTGATTGGTGGTTTTTGCTCTCTCTCTCTCTCTCTTCGATTTTTATTCGCCAGCAAATTTTTCGTCACGTTCAATTTTTTTTTTTTTTGTAACTATTGCCAAAGGCTTTATTCTTGAATCTTTCTTTATACGAAACTAACAAGAAGTGTGAAATTCTTAAAAGCTATAAAAAAAAAATTTTTAACTTAATCCTTAACCTATGTTAATACTTAATATCATTATGCATTATTATTATTAAATTATTATTAATTACTTAATTTTAGAGTGTTAGGTCAACATGGGCGAAATTATTAGATTATATTTGTCAGTTAATTAAATCTAGAGGATCTGTTCTGCGAAGCCATCCATATTTCGGTTGCTTTAGTAGTTCTCTAGCTAATTCGTTAGGGTGTGATTCCAGTTTCAGTTGGTATTTTAGACTGCATGATTTAATTGTCTCTTTAACAGTTTTGATTCCTAGGTCTCTATGGATGTTGCTGTTTCGAATATACCATTGGGCATTTGTAATGCTACGAAGTATCTTTGCTTGCGTTCTTTGTACGATATCTATATTTGATGCACTAGTTGAGCCCCATAGTTGGATACCACATGTCCATATGGAGATTAGGATCGCTTTGTATAGTAGAACCTTGCAGTCTAGAGAGAGTTTCCATTTTCTTCAGATCATCCAGTACATTTTAGAAAATTTTATTTTTAATTGATTGCGTTTTGTTACAATGTGCTTTTTCCATGTCAATCTTCTATCAAGATGAAGACCGAGATATTTGACGTTTGTTTGTTGAGGAATTGTGATATTATTTAATTTTACTGCTGGACATGTACGTTTATTTAGTGTGAATGTTACATGTTGTACCGACGTACAATGATAAAACGTTAATTTTACTTGCCGTCAAGGTGTTTTTTTTTAACAACACAGCCAACGCGTTAAATACAATGCTACCTCTTACAACCGCATTCATTGATGTTGTATTGTTTGGTGTTTTGTAGTAGTATTATTCTTGGGCGGGAAAATGTGTATTGTGGATGACACGGGGAAACAAGTGGACAGTTGGTTTTTAGATTTTGATAAGCTAAGTGCTTTTGTAAATTAATATCATAACTATTAATCTTTTCGGAATATTTTCATAAAGTGTAGCCATAGTTATGATCTAAATTATGAGTAAATTCTCAACTATATTTGATAATATTTTAAGTAATAATAGAAGTTTATAAAGTAATATAGTTACTAATTAGTTAAGTGTAGTTAGAAATACAAATGTGAACATTTAGTGCTAGATGAACATATGAACAAAAGAAAAACTAGTTATAAGTGAATCACAACAACACAAAAACTGTAAAACTTTCGATATTTGTTACAAAAAAATAATTAATTTCAAACCTAATAATAAAAAAATAAAATCATCATATTGAATTAATAGCCTTAATAATAAGTTAAACTACATTAAAAAGAATGATACATAATAATAACAAAATATTCTAAAATGGACAATACTTATGTGCTTTAGTGTAACTAATAAATTAATAATTAAGCATACATTATATAAATTAACCGATACTACTTAATACCTAAAATTAAAACATTCTAATAAACTACACAGAGAGAAAATACTTTGCATGGACCATGAATATCGATTTCATGAATAATGAAATGGATATTTTTCGCTTTTTATGGATGTAATTCAGAAGTTATGAATAATAATCAGGAATCATGAATAAATATCAGTGCATGCCTATTCATAATTCAATCCAATCAATTATAAAATTTAAAAAAATATTAACGGTTTCAACCATGAATATAACTCATATTACTTACTTTATTATGCACGTTTAATTAACGCATGCGCATATTTAAAGATGATCATTTGTTTTTAAATGTGCGCATGCTTAGTTTTATATTCGTTCGTTTTATTTGAATCATTCGGTAAAATTGTCCGATTTTAGCATATATAATGCAAACTATGCACATTTTATGACTATGGATCACAAAAGTGAAGCATTTGATGCTGTTTCGGTTTTCTAGGCATTTCGTGTCATACAGTTGTTCATGCTCAATGAATCAATTTAGTTTAAATTGTGAAAAGAGTTAGGTTGTGCTAATCGTAAAGTGAAATTGTTAAAATTAAATTAATAAATAAAAAGCACGTAAGTATACAATTAATATTCAATTTAGAACTAGTGTGTGCTGGGAAAATTTAGTTTTTATACGTATTATGGTATTTTGTGTAAATTAAACCTGATATAATTCATGTACTATTAGTGAAAAATAAATTAGTTAAAAAGCGCCATATTTCGTAATATGTAATGCACGTGTATTTATCGATTTGTTTAATTTTATAAAATTTGATCTTTAAAAAATAATAAAACTTCGCAAGATTTAGAAGAAAAAAAATTGGTATATTTTAGAAGTCGGCCTTTTCAATTTGTATATACTTTGCATTGAACAGTTTCTATTGGAGTATTTTTTCTAGCTCAATAGCTTTCATTCTTGTTCTTTAATTTTTTATTTTCTTAAATTCTTAGTTTCACATTTTAATTGATGTAATGTTGTTGTTGTTTTAACAGGTAAATTTGATAAACAGGAGCAAAAGTGGGTAAAGATTCACTACTCGCCGTGGGAAACAGTGGAAGCGAAATAGAAGAGCACATTAAAAACTAGACAAGAACAGTTATCTAAATGCGACAATAATTGTGCTGATTTTATAACAAATTGACCGCGCAATAAGTCTTCTAAAGGTTATAGACTTGTAAGTTACATAGAAATAATTTAGATTAACATACATTTGATTAATATAACTTAAAATTCTAGATTGATATTGCTGCTTCATAGGCTGCTGCAAAGACAAATTAAAACCAAAACATCATTTTCCTTATCATTATCCTGAAATAATTAGAAAATCAGGTCCTGTAAAACTGGTGAGCTGCATGTCGTTGGGAAGCAAAAATAAAGACGTAAAAGCTTATTCCAAAGCATCTAGGTCTTGTGTAGAATTATCATTTTCAGTTGCAAAAAACATGCATGAAATTTGCTCACAATATTTTAGAACAACGAGATTTAGGAAGTAATTTTAATGTAAAAAATGCGAAAAAACTAATCTTAATGACCGATATTATTTTGCGTATATTTCTTTACCATTTCAAATAAGTCATAAACCTGTAACTATGGATGAAAACTTTTTAAAATTATTGAAATTTTATTAGAAACAAATGTGGTCTATCTTGTATTTCAAGAGTACGCAATTAACACTATGTTTTTTTTAATTGAAAAATTAATTTGATTTATAAATTACAAGTAAATTAAAATTAAAGTAAGCTAAAAATAAAAAACCACTTGAAATTCATAAAAAATAATTATATGTAAATAATAATGTAAATAATATAAAATGTAACTATATTTTTGTAAATAAATTTAGAGAAATATGGAAAACAGATTTTTATTTAACAGGTATAACTTCAACGCAATCATGCAAAATAAAGCATAAAGTTATGAATTAATAGGTATAACCCATGCGTTAATTAATAAATTATGCACTATTATTCATAAGTAATGAACAACTTGCCAAAAATTTGGTCATTATTAAGCATATAAGTCATAACATAATCTGTAATAAGACACAGTATATGAATTATATGCACGATTTATGCTACACAAGTTATGCAATATAAAGCATAAAACAATCTCTTAACACGCATATTTCATGAGTTAGTTATTTGCATAAATATGCATTATTTTTCATTAAGTATGAATAACAAAACATAAATATTATTAAAATATTATGAATACAAGTCACAATAGATGAAAAATTCCTTATTCACAACTTATGGATAGTAATCCTTTATTATGAAATGGTCGTGCACGGCGCTAAATTAAAAGGTTTTATTCATGATTTATGTACCCTTATTCAGAATACGAGATACGATTTCTCTCTGTGTAAATCCTATAATATTCGTGTATATGAAAGTATTGGTGTTGATAGTCTGCATAATGTAACCTTGCGACTATAGTATAGGCCATTGCTGTAAACCAAAACATTTTGTGGTAAACGATCGATACACGTCACAACATATAGCTGTATCGTAGAAATTGTGCAAGAATAATTCAAATACGTTGCATCAGTAATATGTACATGAATTGTACAGTCGCAACAATAAAAATCGCAACGGCCGGATGATTAACATTGCATTTCCACTACAACTGGATTTTTCTTCGCGTGGAATTTTTTTTTCTGTTCAAATTTTGGATTAACAACGCTGCAACCGCAATATTTGGAATTCTCCGCAACAAAGAATAAACGCGAAAATAACAAGGTACCTTGATAAATTATTGTTCATTTATTTATATATATTTATAAGTATTTTTATGTATAGTTAGATCTAATTTAAAGAATTTATTTTCGGCATCTCATAGTGCACCTTAAAATTACGATACTATTAGTTTAATTAGAAATTAATTTATCATAATCTAAATTATTATATTTTCAATAATTTCAATTCTTATAATTTTCATTCTTATTGTTTTTTTTTTTGTAAATTTTTTTTATGCTTCATTAAAATTTGTAATAATGAAATCTCAAATCTATCAGTGTTCATTTTGTTTATTCGTGGTGTAATTACAATCATGAGATAGTTCAAACTGAGAGCAGGATGATTTGAAATGTAGGTGAGTATATTTGATGAGGTGGGTTGATTTTCAATAAGGTTTTCAATAAATCTCGGATACCCCACGATACTGCTGAGCTCTAGCCGGAGCGAACTGACCGCCCGAAATCCCTATGAAAACAAATTTTCTGTCAACGTGAGCTAACCCCATTAGCGATTCGTTACAATGTGTTGATTTACATTCATTCGTCCTTATCCGCCAAGTTTTTAACCAATCTCCTATTTTGTGTAGATGTTCTTGTAATTCTCTCGATGCTGTTTGAGGGTTTTTGTGTGAAAATAATATAGCTGCGTCATCAGCAAAAGTTGAAGTGACGATTTTTCAGTTATTGGTAAGTCAGCTGTGAATAACAAGTATAGCACAGGTCCCAATACACTACCTTGCGGTACTCCTGCCTTTATCTCGGTTAGATCAGTAGTGGCCGTATTTTGTTTCACCTGGAACATCCTTTGGGCTAAGTAGTTTTCAAGAATTGCATGAAATTGTTTAGGCAAAAGAGTTTTAATTTTGTAATTTAATCCTTCATACTTTGTCGAAAGCTTGCGCAATATCCAAGAAAACTGCCGGGCAATATTTCTTTTCTTCTAAGGAAACCTTAATTGTATTTACAGTTATGTGCACCTGTTCTATTGTGCCGTGTTGTTCTCTAAATCCAAATTGGTGATCTGGTATAATGCGACCTTCAGATAATATAGGTATTAGTTCTTGTAGTACCATCTTTTCAAAAAGCTTTGAAATAATTGGAAGTAGACTTATTTTTCTGTACGACGAGACTTGGGTTTCGTTTCACATCTCATAATCGCGTTAAAAATAGATGTTATATATTTTATGCATCTATCTGGTAATTCTTTGATCATTTTTCCAGTTATTAGATCATGACCTGGCGCTTTCTTGGGATTTATACTGTTTTTGATAACTTTTTTGACGCATTTCCAATTAAATTTTACTGGATTTGGGTTCGACTCGTCCCTCGTAAGCTGTGGTAGTACGCAATCATTATTTTGTTCGTTTGGGGTGAACACTTTTTGTAGATGGTTAGAGAAAGCGATAACCTTTTCTAAGTCACTTCTGGCCCAGTGATTATCTGGTTTCCTTATCGGTGGGTTCGATACCTCTGGCCTTTTTAAATTTCTTGCTTCCTTTTACAGTGAGTAATCTGTTGTTTCTGTTGCTGTGAGCTCACTTAGGTAATTCTGTATTCCTAAATTTTGTTTTTCCTGTATTGCTTCTCTCAAAGCTTTAATAGCTCTATTTAATTTCCATTTATGCAAAGGAGATTGGTGAAGCTACCATAGCCGCCGAATTGTCCGCTTCTCTGCTAATAACTTTTGAATGTTACTTGAAAGCCTTATATTTTTTTCGGAATTTTTGTTCTCCGGAGTAGCTTTTTTTGTAGCCATTTCCATTATTTGTCTTAAGTTTTCTATCGCGGCATCAATGTCTACTGGTGTGCGAAGTGGAACATCAAGATGACAATTTACATCTACTATGTTTCTATAGAGAACCCATTTCGTTAGTTTGTTTGTTAAACGTTGTGGTGGTTCAGTTTTTAATGCTTGGGTACTTAGTGTTACTATTATTGGTGAGTGATCTGATGATAAATCATAACAGTCAACGACTTGAGCATTGGTGCGTGCTATTACTCGTATTACACAGAAATCTATTAAATCAGGGATTTTTTTTTCTATCTGTAGGCCAATATGTGGGATGTCCAGATGATAAATAATCAAGGTTTTTCTCGTTTATTGCTTCGTAGAGTTGCTTTACTTTCGGTGACGTCAACCTCGAACCCCATTGCACATGTTTAGAATTGTAATCACCCCCTGCTAGAAATTTGATTCCCAACTGGTTAAAGTAATCGATAAATTGCTGTTTTTTAATTGCGTATTTCGGTGGACAGTAGACAGCCGATATTTAAAATTTCCCAGACCATTCTTCCAAACTGACAGTTGTAGCCTGGATGTGATCTTTAGCATATTTCTG
This sequence comes from Nephrotoma flavescens, assembly GCA_932526605.1. Taxonomy (NCBI): domain Eukaryota; kingdom Metazoa; phylum Arthropoda; class Insecta; order Diptera; family Tipulidae; genus Nephrotoma; species Nephrotoma flavescens. Next base: position 112,323,110 of record OW052220.1, on the reverse strand, counting down.
GAGCTCGTAGTGCTTTAATCTTCTTTTTATTAAGACTGCAGTGCCGCCGTGTGCTTTTCCATCCGGATGTTTGGTGTCATAAACGGAATAGCCGGTAATATTAAAATAAATTTGTTTTGTGAAGTGTGTTTCAGATATTAACATGATGTCTATATTTTGTTCGATAAGAAATGTTTGTACCTCAGCTTTATGTTGCGAGAGGCCGTTCGCATTCCAAATGGCTATTTTTAGAATTGTCATTTTTGATTTTTGACTATATTTTGCATAAGCGTATTCATATTTTGCATCATCATGCTCATTTGTCTTTCCATCATCATCATGAAACTTTGGATGGTCTCGGTTAATTTATTTATCATGGTGTGAATGTTTAGGTCCTCATTAGAATGAACTTTTGGTTTCGGTTTGTTACCTTTTAGGATATTTGCGTAAGAAACACCTGGCTGTGCAAAACTGCTCGTCACGTTCAATGAGTTTATTTTTAATGCACTAGATGCCAAATTCCAAACTTCAACGGCGGTTATTAGCCAGAGTTTATTTGTTATTTGTGAATCAAGCTATTAAAAATAAATTAAATATTTAAAGTCCCTATCTATACCATCTCTTACAGATATAATGACAACACATCATAAGTTTAGAGTGCAAACTTCTCTCTGCCTTTTCCTACAGAAGTCTATGTCATGAACCTTCTTTTCAACCAGAAACATCTTCGCGAACCTTGGTGGCTTGTATGAGATCAGTGGATTCTCGGAATGTATCCTCTCGAAAATCAATTCTTTGAAGTAATGCTTTTTTCAAGCAAAAAATTTATTTCGTTTTTCTTTGATTTATATGAATGAATGAAATTGAAAATGTCAATTTAGGTTTATGAAAAATTAAATTTTCACTTGTAAATGAAAAATGGTGGTTTTGTCTCTTAATTTAATTTTCTTTGAAATCATAGAACTACTCAACAAAAATCAATTTAAATTGTATGTTGTCATTATTTATGTTAGAGCAAGGATGAGCAAAAATGAAAAATCTCTTGTGAAAGCGGCCACTAGTTTTTGACTTTGGCGATGTAGCAAATGGAAAATTTGAAAAAATGAAAGTGAAACTTTCCGTGATGACTATACTTTATTCTATACTTTATACGTAAAAAGAGTATTATTATTTTTGTATTTATGAGCCTAGTATTGCTACTAATTTGCTCGCGAAAAAAAGTAAAAGCACAATGACTTTAATGTCATTATAATTATGATTATTAGGCTTTTTATTTTATATTTCAAATTTTTTTTCTGGAAATGAAGCCTATACAATACAACACTCTGTTACAGAGCAACAGAGCTCGTATTTTGAAATTTAATGTCATTAATTATAAGACGAAATCTGAGCTATTGGTACAAACAAATTTTGTACGATTAAAGGTTAATGTTTGTGCCGTAGAAATAAACGAATGTAAGTGGGATTTTGGTTGGTGATAATTTGAAATTAAGAATTTGTCAAGCAAGACACCAAAATGGCATTTAAGCGGGAGAGCAGGTGAAATGACATAACAATTTTGAGTTTCAATACGAACGCGCACCCTTCAACGTTTTTTGTGATATGTCAAAGTCAAATCGTCAGTCAAGATTAACATTTTTAAGATGGTGAAGTTCACAAACGAGCAGCGTTTGGAAATTTTTAAAAGTTAATACCTTGTGGTATTGATGATCGGTCGCAAATTTAACAGCGCTTTCTGATTCGTCGGTCGCAACTTTAACAGCGCTTTCTTCAATTTTCGGTCATAACAAGCGTCCCACAAGGCTGGCTGTGCGTGCAATAGTCGATAAATCAGAGTCAAAATATTCATTATTGGATGTTCTTGTGCAAAAGAGATAGCGCATTTGGCCGAACTACCGAAAAATTGCAGTCGTAATTGCTTCATTTCAAAATGAGTCAAATTAGTCGATTCCACGCCGTTTACAGGAATTGAGAATCTCTCAAACTACATTGGCCTAGGGTGTAACATCAAATTAACTTAAGAACAAAAGCCTCTCGATCATTTGAAGCGCTGTAACTTCTCCGATTCTGAATTTCTTCGAAAAGAATATTCAGCTGTAAAGCTGCATTTATGGCTTGGCTTGTCAATATTCAAAATATGCATTAGTGAACATTCAACAAACCCACGTAGTGTGACGTGTGGTGTTGATTTCATGCCGAAGGTGTTAGTTTACCATTTTTTTTCATCGATGAAAATCATTGAAGTGTTACGGTCAATGGAGTTCGCTATCGTGCCATGTTGGAAGACTATTTTTGCTCAGAACTGGATAGACTTGACATCAGTGATATGTGGTTCCAACAAGATGGTGCCACATGCCACAAATGAAGAAGAGTGATGGAATATTGACCCCAAAGAATCTATCCCTGCAAACGTGATCGTGGTGGTTATACAACGAGATCGAATTCGATAATTAAATGTAACATGTATATATGCGTCTTTATATAAAACGATAAAAATTGGTAAAATTGTTGTATTATATTATGCGGCGATATAGCGAAAACAAATTTAGAAAATTGCAATTTTATTTCCGCTGAAATTTTTCGAAAACTTATTTGAACCGTTATTGTTGAAAAATTATATAAAACCCGGGGTCGAACACAGTCGATTTCTCGAAAATGATATTTTTTTATTATTTAATCTTTGCAATCTAATCTGGGGCCGAAGCACTCCCAACGCCCTGCATAGTGAATGCAGATTTCTTTACACGTAATGCCAAACTAACATTTTTTCTTATAACAAACAAATTCACTCGATGAGCAACTGTGATTTCATTTGCTGACATGACGGCAAACCAATTGCTGCCAATTTTGTAAGCAGGCTGTAAACTGCTTCGTGAAAATCTCAATTGCTCAGAACCATGAAGAATCTATGTGAAAGGATTCTGGCCAACACTCTCACTGAACTGTTTTCCTTAGACCAAGATGCACGAACACAGACAGATCACTTTTGGGTCTACTGACCCAATCACCTCAAATTTCTCGATTAATCGGACCATTGTCCGTGAGAAGGTGCGTTAATGTGACTAAAAAACGCACAATATTTTTGTTCGGTCTCCTTAAAAATCTCACTATTTCGACTGTGCATTCTCACAATTTCTATGCGTTATGTGTCTATACAGTTCTCAAAGACTAAACAACAACGTTCACAAATAACAGCTGCAAAAATTTTTAATTTCCGTAAATGTTTTTCTAAAGCATTTTCCACAGATAGTTCTTATTATTGTGGTCACTAAAATCTAAAAAGGATGAACTCTGCAGTTTTTTACTACTATGTACTCGTATATAGCACAACATTCAACTGAGGGATTTAGCCACCTCATTGAGGATACAGAAATCGAGTATTTGTTGTTCAAATTAACGAGTAATTGGATCATTCAATCCCAGCCAGGTTCCGAAGGTGGTGGATGAAGCATCTGGCAAGCCGAGAGGAGAGAGAGCGATGCTCTCGTTTCTTTATATTTTGTATCTATATACAATTGCCATGCCGCCTCTCAAATTTGAATTAGCCGGAGCAACGACTGCTTGATGTTTGTGACGATATTATTGACGCACTGTATCGTTCTGCTATGTAGGTACCTCTAATCAGTAACTGTTGAATTTAAATTTAGCCAAATTAGAGATAACATTTAGCCAAATTAGATCGATGTAGAAAAGGCACGGAATCACTAGAAATGATGAAAAATTTTCAACGGAGTAAAAATATTAAAAAACATAATTTCAGAAATATATTTCATCAAACTTACTCGATAAAACCGTTAAAATTGGGCAAATGGTGATAGTTATACTGGTGCATCGTATACACTATTTTACAATTTTAATTTCAACAGTTTCTTTTAAATTTAATTGATACAAAATTTATAACTGAAAATTTTAAATCATTTTAGTAACAACTGTTCTAAACCGCACTACAATTTCTGGAAACGTATTCATATTTGAAAATTATCCAATAAGTTTCGGATCGTTTTCGCGCACCTTGTTTATAATTTACCTCTTATGAAAAAACCTAAACTAATGGTACTGGGATATCAACCCACAAATATTCTATCCAATTACATATATTGTATTCCTTAGATAACTTAAGAAGCTGCGGGAACTTTCTCCGTGGTTTCAAAAATTTAAATATTTGTGCTCTATTCTGATAACTTTTACTGTTGAATAATTAACGTTATGAAGTAACTTTTTCCAATATGACAACAGTTAATTTGGAAAAAACGCAACATTTGTCCAATAACCTTATAAACACGAAGTCCTCATAAACGCGGAATAATGGCATTTATAATTTTGTGAAATAATCTGTTGGTGATTTTGGCTCAAATTGCACCTAACTGGTGGGTTTCAATGGCAACAACTCGCGGTTAACTAACTGATCATTAAAATAGAAATAAATTTCAATTTCCAGGTATATACTATCCCACAAACTGTACAGGGGAAGAAAACGTTAAATTAGGAAGTTTGAAATGGAAGAGGTATGAGTGGATCGCGTTTAGAAAATTACAGTTCGCTCGTGTAAATTTAGTAGAAGTTAGAACCTTTATGGTTTGTTATTTATATAAAGGCCACTGCATTTTAACAATTTCTAAACTTTTTAATTTACAAATAGCACTCATTTTACGAATTTGTCCTTGGCTCTAAATTTCAAATTATATCGCTTTCTGCAGTGAAGATGAATTACCTCCACTGTATACATCGATAATGCTTATACATCACTATTAGCTGTTTATATAAAATATAAACACACAAATCATGTGGCAAAAGATATTTTTATTTAATTTAAACATCATCAAATCTAATTCTAATGATAATCAAATTTTATTAAACAACATTAATAAAATACAACCAAAAAATAATCTTAATAGCTTTATCAATTTATCATTTCTTGGTTTGATGTTTTATTTCTATTTTTAAGATTTACAAGAATATTTTGTTTTATCAAAATTTAAGTATAAAATAACTAAAAATAAAATTGTGTTCTCGTATGTGGGTGTGTCATTAGAAAAATATTAATCAAATGCTTAGATTTTTTACGTTACATGTTTATATATTCATTCATGTTAAACGAAAATTTTACGTTTTTGAACATTATCGGTATTGTAGAAGGCGATTAATAATTATTGGGTTTATAAAGCAGACAGGTAACATGCTTTTTTGTCCAGTCTGAGTTTTGTTTTTGTAATGTGATTAAACATTTTGTTATAAAATTGTGTCAAGTCTAAAAATTCAAGATTTGACGAAACCTCACTTTTACAAAATGCTTATTTATATCCTGCGGTGTCCTGTGATTTTGGACGGCTGTGTTTAACATGAAACATATTACAAATTCATAAAAATTCTCAACTCTGTGTGTTGAATAGATTTCAATTTGTAAAGTTTTAAATCATATTTGTATCATACCGTATCACAAGTATTTTCCATTAAAATCTATTTAATAACAGAAACAACAAAAACTACGAAGAAGGAAAATATTTATTTTCTCATCCTCGTACAATCATACACCACAATGTTACCCTTTTTTGTGTACACATTTCACAGTATGAATGTCTGGATTTTTTTTTGTATTTTGGTATTTTGTTCTACATATGAGGATACATCATACATGTACGAGTATATATGGAAATTTTTACTCTTCTACTCGTATATGTGTAACTAGTGATATTTTCATTTAAGCAGGAAATTAAAAATCATATTTCATAAATAAAATGTAAAAAGCACATATCGTAAAAAACATGAGAAGGATAAAGGATGTGTGTACTTTTGGTGGAGAATTTCCAGAAAAAAATTCTTTTAGTTTAATTTTCGGATGAATCGAAATTTGTTATGTATACAGGTTCCAACAAATTTTAGCAGTGAACGAATGTAGTAGGTTATATATTAATTTAAAAAATTTGGATAAAACATAGTTTAAGTGTGTTCGCTCGCTTTCAAGTTTGCTTCTAACGGAGTTCAGGTTTTATCCAATACCACTAGCGCCCTATATTGAGAGTAATAAGTTCCGATTTAAAAAATATGTGATATTTTTCCAATGTAAAAATCACTTTTTTAACAAAGTTGGGTTTTAATCGATCCTTCATTTTAAATTCGAGCACATTTGTATAGTTTTTCATATCGTTTTTCATATTTAAGGAAAGTTTAGCCTAATAAGATATGCTTCGCTTTAGTATCTTGTTGTAATAAGAATTCTTCACTGATTAATTCTTATAAATGCGGTAAGTGCCGCCTTACGTACTATACGACATGGTTCTAGAATATCTCAATTTTAATCCTGGGATTCAACATACAAACGTGAGCTGAGAAAATTTCGTGTTCATTCATGGAAATTTTGGAATTTTTTCTAAAATTCAAAAATTTTGTTTTGTAAATTTAGTTTGGTCATAATCGGATAACATGGCCATAATCAATCTAACAACAGCAAAAGTTCAATGCTTCGATTACTCGTAAAATGTATATAAGGTCTCAATTCCACACTATACAGTCGTTTATTGTTGTTAAAGTCAAATTGACCAAAATCGGTTAAGAACTGAATTACGGCCAAAGTTCATAATGTAATTTCTATTTTCACTACAAACCAATTTTGATCATATTCAGAATTATCAGAAAATAGAATTTAACCGAAATTTCGCTTAATACCGACCCTACAAAACAAAGTATTCCTATTCCAATTCCTCTCGGAAACCTAACTAAGTAAATGGTTAGGAACTCAACAATGCAGAATTGCTGAACTTCAACCAAAATAAGTAATACAGTTTCAATCTGAAATGACAACAGAATTTAGACTAAGTTGGATATAAGCGGGCCGAGAATCATTGAGGGTGGTCAAATGTGGACTTGCTAACAAATTACGTAATGAATATGGATGAATACGGAAATACTAATTATTTTAAAATTATAATTTATAATTTTTGTTACTTCATTTTGTGTTTTGGTGATGCATTGCAATGGGACGCGAAATATAAAAATAATTAAAACCCATTTTGGTTTTCAATAAATAATTTTATTAAAGTAATCCGAGCACAATTAATAGAAACAGTATAATAATAATTTTCTGAAGAATACAAATTGCTTTTAAAATATTATAGAATTTGCATTTATGCGTCATTCCATATCCACTTTGTCACATTTTAATTGTTTTAATCGAGTATCTTTGAAAATATATTTGAATAAGTTTAAATTTGCCGATCATATTTCATGATCACATTCCAGTTTACTGGTCTTCACGTGACGAAGAAATATTGTCATACGGGCTGTTCCTTGTCTGTTTGGAGAAACGATTACTAGAGCATTTGGAAACGTTTCTATTATTTGGAGAAACTAAGCAGCCTACAAGTTATAGCATGCAGAGCTATTTCCGGTGATATGCCATGAACTCCAATTCTTGATCTACAGAACTTGTTCCTGTAATCGCTGCAGTCTTTAATTTTAGGAAAAGCCTGTTCAACTGTATTTCGACTGATATGCATTGAAGCCGGGAACACTTTCGGCTCGATTAAGGGGCATTGACGAATCGTTCCTTGTTAGTCCTCATCTATACCAGAAATCGACATGGTTATGACAAATCGTTGCCTGAATTTTTCTTCGCCTTTTATTTGTTCCTTGACCAATTTGTAGTTTCTGTACATACCATACCGTGTTTCAGGCATAGTTGATAGCACTCCCTCTTTTTACGATTGATGCTTCCAGGCTCTCGATCTCGGAAAAAATATTACTCTATGTACAGATAGTAAAGCTATTCGTAGCACGTTGAAGAATTCTCGGACCGTTTCCAAGTTGGTTAAGGGCTGCAAACACTTCATTAGCTTGCTCATTTCTAACAATAATGTTACGGTCATGTGGGTTCCCACTCATTGTGGTAAGGAAAATATGATTAATGGCTCTTTAGCAAAAGCAGGTTCTCCTTCAATCGAGTTGGCCAAGTTTAAGGATGACGCAAAACACATATATATAAAAAGACTATTTACCACCATTCGATACCTATCTATCTGAATCTGGATTACAGTTTATTTATTTATTTTACTGCCAATACAATCCCATGTTTCAAAATAGTAGTCCTAGCTGAATGGTGTTTGCTTTTTCCGTGCGAATTAAATTTTCCGCAATTTTTTTTTTTCAATTTTTTCAAAACTTAAAACGTTTTGTTTACTTTGTATTTATTAATTTTACAGACATATTTAAAATATTAAGAGTGTACATATTGTAAGAAGTGTAAATATTGTAAATAAGTGTCGTTTTTTTTGTTGTTCTGTGTCTGCGAAGTTAATAGAAATGGTAGTTAATAATTGTGTTGTTTGTGCTAGTGAAAACGATACAAACGTTATTAATTGCAGTGTCAATTGTAAAAGGCTGTTCCATTATAAATGTGTGGGCCTAAAAAAATCGTCATATGACTTTATTGTTAAGTGTGTTAACGTGCATTGGTTCTGCGATGATTGTAATAACTTTTTCAAAATGCAATGTGTGATTTATCTGAACTATGCCATAACATTAAAAGTTACAGTGAAAAGTTTGTCACAATTAGTGTTGGCTGATGATAGTTGTGTATCTTCTAGTAAAGGTAGCTCTGCAATTTACAAGCAAATACCTACATTTTCGGAAATTCCGGTTGCTCCCTGTAGTTCATCTGTTGGAGTATCTGCTAATCGAATTTCTCCTTCTGTATCCAGTGTGGATAATAATCTTAGAACTACTAGATTGTTCTCCGAAACGCCGATAAATCCGCAACCAAGTTCATCTTCCTGCCCATTTTCTTCGAGCAGCAATTATACAACGGTAGATTCTACTTCTTGTGACAATATTACTGCAGTTTTCCAAAACAACCATCTGGATGCCAAAAATTCGAGATAATGGACAAATTTGTGGTACTAGAGATCTAAAATTTTATTTTGGAATAAAACTTTTTATTCCAATGTTATGGCTTCACATCTCTAGATTTGATCGATCAGTTACTGACGAACATATTTCTACGCTTGTTAATACATGTTTGAGTGTTACCAATTGTAAAGTGATTAAATTAATGATAAAAAGTCGTAGTCTTGATTTGTTGGACTACGTGTGTTTTATAGTGCGTTCAGTACATAGTGAGTTAGTTCGAAAAAAAAACTATGGTAACACACAAAATGTATTATCAACAACAAAGTTAAAACAATTTCAACTCGAGTTCGGAACTAGTAGGCGTGGTATAAGGCATTTCAAATAATTTGATTGGTTTTGAGTTCGTTAGCGAGTATGGAAATATTTATTTCCTATGTCATGTACGCGACATTAATAGTGCGTTCATGACATAGTGAGTAAGTTCGGAAAAAATTCCATGGTAACACATAAAATGTATTAAATAACAACAAAGTTAAATAATTTCAACTCGAGTTCGGGACTAGTAGGCGTGGTATAAAGCATTTCAAATAATTTGATTGGTTTTGAGTTCGTTAGCGAGTATGCAAATATTTATTTCCTATGTCATGAACGCACTATAAAGTTGGCATTAATTCGGAACTATAAATAATAAAGCACTTGATCCTAATACCTGGCCTACTGGTGTGCTTATTAGACAGTTCAAAAGGAAAAATTTTCGGTCAATGGTGCCTCTGCGGGAGACGTTGCCAATGCATATGCTTCTATACGGATTCAACAATAATTTAATAAACTGTTCCATGTGATAATCAGGTAAATATTCATTCTTTTAATAATTTTGGTCATTTAAATGTTCATAGCTTAGTAAGGCATTTTGATGAAGTTTGTATTATGTTAGACGTGCACAAATTTGACTTTCTTGCTTTAACTGAAACGTTTCTTAACAGTAAGATTACAAACCGGTTATTTCACATTAATAACTACAAAATAATACGTTCGAGTGAATAATACACGTTGGGGTGGAATTTGCCTTTATTTCCGTGAGTCTTTAAAAATCAAAAAATTATTTTCTGGTGCATTTGGTAAAGTGGAAGTTTTAGCGTCAGTACTTGAAGGATCCGGTGATCAAACTCTTATGTTGATTATTTATAATCCTCCACCAGCTCGTTCTGAAGATATTGATAATTTACAAAGATTTTTTCTCAATATTTATCTCAGTATTGTAAAAATTATTTGCTGTGGTGACTTAAACTATAATATGTTAGTTAGTAATAAATTTACTAATTGTCTAAATTTATACAACTTGTATTATTTACCGTTTGGACCAACTAACCAACTGATTGTCTAAATTTATACAACTTGTATTATTTACCGTTTGGACCAACTTGTGTTTCTTAAAGTGAACGGATATCAAAAATAAAATTCCAGCGAAATATTTATTATAAATATAAAATAAATAATACTAAAATAAAAAGAAAAAATTATAATATTAATAATAAAAAAAAATTAATTACATTACATTACAATTAAATAAAAGAAGCTAATTAAATAAAATATAAATAGCATATTATATACGCTCTGTCATAAAATTAATTTTCTTTGAGCGCGAAAGTTGCATAATTAGTACTTGTGGTTGTGATGGCTCCTAAAAAATGGCTACATGAATTAAAAAATTTTGAATTAACAAAGTTTTTTTTTGAATTAAAATAAGTGTTTTTAATTCATTTTAAAAATGAATTAAAATCAGAGTTGAAAAAGAGTTCGATAAAATGAATTTAAAAATGCATTTCTTAATTCAGTTTTAAAATGAATTAATATAAGTGTTTATAAAATGAAATAATATAAGCCTCTTTAAAAAATGAAAAAAATGTTATTTTCATTAATGAAAATTTTTTGGAAATTGAATTTGAATTTGGCACGTAAAAATTTGACAATGTAAAATAAGGCGTAATTTTACTTTACGTATACATCGGAAAAATCAGGTAAGGAATATAAATTTTGGAAATTTTTAAATGCAGGATTGTTTGCTAATTTTTTGATTTTCTGGAAAAATTTTTACTTTTTTTTTCAATATTATTTTATATTTTTATTAATAATAATTGCTTCGTCAACCTTGCAGACACAGATCAAAGAGTTTCTCTCGCTCTTATCGCTTCTTCTGATAGTGCCACAAATGTTAAAAGAATCAACATTCGTAAATGTATATAAATTTTTTTTTTAGTGTAATTTTAATTCGTTTATACCTTAGAGGATGGAACCCCCGCTTTTCCACAATTTATTTGCACAATTCTTTAAGTGTCAAACTAAATAAATAAAAAAATTGAAAACATTTCAAAATTGTCCTGAAAAATTTGAAAAATTTTCCCGGAAAAATTATTTGTACTGTTGAAAAACTGTTAAGATACAATTTTAAGATCCAAATTTTTATAAGATTTCACATTTCTACGTATTTTGAATAGAATAATACGCAATTTTTTTTTATGTGAAAATTTTCCCGGAAAATGGGACAATTTTCCGGAAAAATTTAGCTTCCCCCTCTTAAAAACTGTTGGTAAACAATCCTGCATTTAAAAATTTTAAAAATTTATACTTCTTACCTGATTTTCCCGATGTATACGTAAAGTAAACTTTACCCCAAAATAATGCACATTTCTGAATATTTGTTAAAAGCCGAATTAAGATTTTTTAATTTATAAAATGAAATAAAATGTGCCTCTTTTAATTCAGTTTTTGAAAATGAATTAAGGTAGGTGTTTTAAAAATGAAATAGTGTAAGCCTTTGTTAATTCATTTTTGAGTTTTCTCATTTTTCTAAATCGCTTTTTTTAATTCATAATTGTAAGTTAAAAATATGAATTAAAATAAGTAGCAAATGTTCATACAAAAATCAACTTTTTTAATTTATTTTTAAAGAACTTTTTTAATTCGGTACCCCCTAAAAAATGTACAAAGTGTAAAGTTGCAGTTACAGGATATCGAAATAATCCCGGGATTTCCTGTGAAGGAACCTGCAATGGATATTTCCACATCGCTTGTGCGGATATTCCGGCTGATCTTCTTGATCATATTCGTAACAAAACAGCAGCCTGGATTTGCAACTCTTGTAAAACGCCAAAGCGTAGATCCATTATAGATGGGTCGGAAAGTACGAGTGAGTCAGTGTTGAATAGTTTATCTGATCTTCCAGAGATTTTGAAAATATTAAATGACCTGCGTGCTAGAATAATTAATGTGGAAACCTCCCAACAATATGTATCGAACACATTAGATAATTTTTTGCCACAAATCAATAGAATTTCTTATGAAAACAAGGTACTAAAGAAGTAATTTTAAGTTAACTAAGCATGTGAAGTTAGACCTTGTTGAAGTTAGCCGAAAGTTGCCAGCCGAAAGATAATGCAGACATAGTGTCTTGACTATTTTTAAATTCTCTTTATACTCTCGCTCCTATCGATTTTTAAATTCTTATAAACTGAAATAATTTCTCCTTTACCCGAATGATGTAACCCGATCCTAAATTTTCCTAGATTCGAGTTCATAACTGTTTTTGCTGTATTCAAGACACTATCTGCATTATCTTTAGGCTGGAAACTTTCGGCTAACTTTAACAGTATTGAAGTTAGCCCAGTTTTTCATCCCAGAAAAAAATATAAAATTTCGTCAAACAATATCAGTCAATATATTTTTTGAAGTTGGTAACAGTAAGGGCTTACAATGACTAAGAGAATAGTACCAGCCGTATGGTAGTGTTGGCGCAAATGGCCAAGTTTCATATGGCCTCATATACGAATAACAGAAAATCAAGCCATTCTCCTAGAAATATGATTTGCCGGAAATTATTCTTTAGTTAACTGATAAATCTAGAAAAAGAAATTAATAAAAAATAAGCCAGTTTAACTTGGTTTGGAAATGGCAAGTGTTCTCAAAACAAATTTATTTTACATACTGCCTCTGGTGCGATAAGAGCCGCTCCAAATGTCGAAGTTTAAACCAATACCTAATTGATTTGTGGAAATAAGGTCTAATGAAATCAAACATATTATCAATTAAACATTTAGAAATACTTGCCACACTAAAAAGAAGGCAATAAATAAAAATCAAGCGAGACACAGAGAAAATGCAATTTTTAAATGTGCATGTGTTCAATCTATAAAATGTTAAAGTCGCAATATTCCCTCTTAGATGTAAACGAAACACAACTTAAATTAACAAAACGACGCAAGAACAACAAAATCATTTGAATTTGATAAATAACTTCATTAAAGAAGACAACACAAAAATTTTCATAATAACAATTTGTCAGGTTGAGTTGACTGGAATTGAATGAAAAATATTCCAACAACGAATATAATAAAACTTTGTTTTTGCATCCAAAATGTAAGTAAATAAAAATAATAACAATAAAAATGTAATAATAATAAACGCCAACATCGCGCCAAAAATAATAGTTTTCTTATTTTATAATATAAAATGATTCAATCTTTGACAAGTATGACAATTGCCAGCGATTTATTTATATATGACATTACATTTTTATTTTCAAATATAATTTTTATTAATGAACCTTGGAAAATTTAATATAATCGAATTATTTAAATTACTTCGTGTATATATCTTATTTAGGACAGGGTGTATCAAATTACTCGTAAAATATATAAATTTATGATTTATTGTAACTAAAATGTTTATGAAATGTTAATTAAATTGTATTAATGTGATAAACGATTTTTAAACGCGAGACGCTCTGATTAACAACTTTATAATTCCGGAAAGAAAGTGATAAAATCTAAAAACTCCCGTATAAAAATTACCAAATATGTTAACACCTTTAGCGCAAAACAAATACATTTTTTTTTATAAAACTTTGCGTACAACCTGTGAACAAAGCACAATGCACCTTTAGCTCCCCTTATACATGTACGTTTATTTACAAAACGACAAATTTTAACTGCGCTAATTTAATTTCATTTTTAATACATATCCTGTCATTAATCCCACAGAATAAAAAAAAAACAAAAATAAAGTCATCCCAATTTTAAATCTCATCTCTTTTACAACACCATCATCATATCATTCTTATATTACATCTTACGGTTATCATTCATTCCTGTGCAAATTCTGTTCAGACCAAAAGCAATTTCAACTGAAAAAATAGAAGCAAACATTATATATACACACACATAAAATGATAGAGTAGGAAAATTGAAAACTGAAATAAAAAAGGAAAACAAAAGATAAAGTTAATACTTTCTATAGGGAACTCATCCAATATAACGACAAAGTTTAATAATTTTCAAATGCGCCATACTTTGCACATACAACAATTTTTCTCACTTGGGTCTATTTCTCTGGTTGGTGTACCATGGTAAATAAAAATTTCTGTATATTTTTCTTGTTCCAATTTTTTTATATTTTTTTATTAATTTTAATTTTTTATTTTTGCATTTTTAATGAGGGTCATTTTTCATTCGCGTGTTACGAGAAAATTATGATTATATTTCTGTTCTTTTACAATTTTTACTTAGAATTTTTTTCATTTTTTGCTTTTTGTACTTTGGGTTGGTTTGAGTTAATTTATAACTTTGTTGAATGAAGCTTTACACAACAGCAGCAAAATCTCTTTTAAATCTACATCTGATTAATACGGAATGTAGATCCATTTTACATCCGTTCGACAATGTTTCTTTAATGTTGCGTTCGCACTAGACCTGGAATTAAAAGAAAAAAAATGGAAATGGTGGTTATTTATAAATTCGGAAATTAACCTTTAGAAACACTTTGAAAATAAAACTTAAACGTTAAATTCGCTAAAATACGGGTGCTACATCAAAGAGTAAAAGACAAATAAATTGCTTTTTTTGTGAGTAAACACTTCTTTGTGTTATAACAATTAATATTAAGATAACAAGTGCGCGAGTCATTGTTTGAAAGCATTTTATTCACCTTCTGTTAAACTTGTTTCGCAGTGTGCGGAAAGGCATCTGGTATTTGAGCAGCTCTGAAGTAAGATCCGCTTCACATCAATTCTAAAATGTTCCTTTAATGTTGTGAGATCTGCAATATAGAAAAAATGTTGTTTATTTATACAATTGCAAAGCAGCCTTTAGAAATATTTCGCAAATAAATTTCAAACACTTTGGAGTCCCTCAAATAATTTTGCTACATCAAAGAATATACAAAACAAATAGTTTGTTCTTTTGATCAGTTAAAATAGATTTAATTGCGATTTTAGACAATTACGCAACAATTGTTAGAAGTTAATCATGACGACAATGAATGGTTTAAGTATCGCTTAAAATGGTCACGATGAAAGTATTGAATGATTTTATTTAAAGAGCATATATTTTACGAATTAGAAATGAACAAAGTAATTAACGGCGCAATTATAGTCCTATTATTACGTTTTATGATTGAATTTGAGAAAAAATTCTTCATTCGGAATATAATTTGCAATAGAATTCTCTTTATGATTCGAATTCGCTGGCACAATTCTGGTAATTCATCGGGAATATGGATTTGGGGAAAGAGTTTATATGTAATTTCTGTTTAAACATTTTTTTTCAGGGCATACTGAGGTAAAAAGATAGTGCTATTTTTTTAAGAATTTTAAAATATTCCGAACTTAATTTTGTTTTCAAAAAAATTAATCGTTAGGCCAGAAAAAATGTGTAAAAAACCCAAATTTGTTGCATGCAACAAACGTTGCTCGTGCGAAATACGTCCCAAAAATCCCAAATTTGTTGCATGCAACAAATGCTGCACAGAAATTTGTGGGTGTAACCAGTTACTCAAAAATTCAGTCACTGATGAAATCGGATACTAGCGAATATTATAAGGTAACAGCGCCAAGCAATGACGTTCGGAAATTTAATACTCTGGATTTAGATACTTATAGAAAGTATCAGGGGTCCACCTACGAGAACAAACAGGCAAAACCTATAAAAGTCATGGCGAGAGGTTTGCATCACACTTGTTTAAGTAAAGAAATAATGGAAGACTTACAAAATAAAGGTCTTAAAATACTAGATGCTGTGAATATTGTTAAAAAAGAGAGACAAGAAATCCAGAATGGCCATATTCCAGAACTTCTTCTAAAACTGTTAATGAATCACATTACCATTCAACAAATAAAATCCCTTAATAATCGGTTAAGAGATAAACGAGTTCTGTCCTAGCTGGCCATATTCCAGAACAAGTGCAAAATCTATAGTCGATTAAATTTAAAAATTGTCCATGCTGATTTAACGGACATTCGGATTTAACGGACTCCCCAATTAGCCCGTTAAATCGAGGTTGTTCTGTACTCATAGTGCTTAGAAACTTCATAACGCATAGGTGGTTTGATTCGTCCGTCATTTTTTTATTTAGAGGATGCGAAGTAGCGGTACAACTGCAAAGGTTAAGAAATAAAACACGCCAATCGACTCAAAACAGTAATGTTAGAAGAGAAAGGGTTCCAACTACAACTAGAGCGCCGACACAACCAGAGCCCATAGGGCCAGAGAGGAGATCCTACTCTCAGATAACGCAACAGAATACTATTGAAGAAAATCCACTAGAAAGGATATTTCGAAGTATAAAAACGATAAATGCACGCCTAGCAAAACAAGAACGTGGTCTAGAAGCTATATACAAGCGGCTGGATAGACAAGAAGCTACCAATGAGCTTACATCAATGCTATACTAATCAAATGAATAGATCATTTAGAATTGTTATTTGGAACGCGAATGGATTACCACAGCATGTTCCAGAACTAGAAATTTTTCTAAACTTAGAAAAAATAGATATATGTCTTGTCTCGGAAACTCATTTAACAGAAACTTCATTTATTAAAATACGTAACTATCAATGCTACCATGCTATTCATCCAGGAGGAAACGCTAGAGGCGGGTCTACCGTAATTGTTAAAAATAATATTAAACATTATGAAGTGCCCGGCATTGAGGAAGAAATTATGCAGGTTAAAACCATAATAGTTGAATCAATAAATAATAGGGAACTCAGTATCTCCTCTATTTACTGTCCCCCACGCCATCAATTAAAAAAAGAAGACTACAGTCGACTTTTTAAATCACTAGGATCAAATTTTATCATAGGCGGTGATTTTAATGCAAAGAACACCTATTGGGGATCTAGACTTACAACCTCTAAAGGGAAAGAGTTATTTAATGCAGCTCGCGAGAGCAACTGTGAATTCCTCTCTGGCGATAAACCAACATATTGGCCTGCTGACATACATAAAATTCCAGATCTTCTTGACTTCTTTGTAACAAAAGGAGTTTTAGAGGACTACACATGCATTGAAAATAGTGAAGGACTATCATCTGACCACTCACCTGTGATCATGACACTGAGTACAATGATAGTAAAAAAAGATAATTCACCTAAGTTAACAAACACTAAAACCAATTGGGATCTATTCAAGAAATTAGTAGAAGATCGAACAAATCTCGGCGAACCAATTAGAACGAAGGTGCAGTTGGAAGATGAACTAGAAATATTTAATAACAACATCCAACAAGCGGCTTGGGAAAGTTCACCGATTTCTCATACCAACGCTATAATGAAACATAACTATCCTCTTGAAGTCAGAGAGCTCCTTAGGGAGAAACGGAAAGCTCGCAAAATCTGGCAGCACTCTCGTGCACCGCAACACAAAACTATTCTAAATTTTTTGTGCAACAAATTAAAACAACTTATAAAGGAAATAAAGAACGAAAGCATAACTAAGCGACTACGAGGTCTTTCTGAATTAAAGGATGACGATTACTCGCTTTGGAAAGCAACGAAGGGACTAAAAAGATCCAAAATGCATGTGCCGCCTATCAAATGCGATGACGGTTCATGGGCTAAAAGTGAGAAACAGAAAGTCTCTCTATTTGCTGCTTATTTAGAAGAGACTTTTCAACCGTTGCCGAGGCAAACAGCAAATGAAAATACATTAGTCGTAAACAAATCAGACGATCTTGACATAAGGCATGTGAGCTTAAAACTGAAATCAATAGTAACTTAAGTATTAGAAAAGCTCCAGGTTATGATTTAATAACTGGGCAAATTGTGAAAGCCATTCCCGAGAAAGGTTTGCGTAAATTAAATCAAATAATTAATGCAGCTTTCAGATTGAAATATGTTCCACGACAATGGAAGGTGGCCGAAGTAATAATGATTCCTAAACCAGGCAAACCAGGAAACGATAAAAAATCATATAGACCGATATCACTACTTCCAATCATATCAAAAATATTTGAAAAACTGTTGCTGAAAGACTCAAACCTATAATAGAAGAGAGATGCCTAATTCCACCACACCAATTTGGGTTTAGAGAAAATCACTCTACAGTTGAACAAGTTCACAGAATAACGGATGTCATTGAGGATGCACTCGAGAATAAGAAAATATGCTCCAGTATTTTATTAGATGTAGCTCAAGCTTTCGACAAAGTTTGGCACCAAGGGCTTGAATTTAAACTGCATCGAGACCTGCCTAAGCAATTTTATCAAATTCTTAAATCGTACATAGCTGATCGACACCTTAGAGTCAAATTTGAAAATGAGTACTCTGAAGTAAAAAGAATATCAGCAGGTATACCACAAGATAGCGTACTTGGACCTATTCTGTTTATTCTTTATACGAGAGACTTACCGAATATTGAAGGTACCACAGTAGCAACATTTGCAGACGATACAGCTATTCTAGCAGTTGGAAAAGATATTTCGGAAGCAACAAGCAAACTTCAAAGTGCAGTTAACACGGTGAGCAACTGGACTAAAAAATGGCGCATCTCATTAAATGAAGCCAAATCAGTACACGTCAACTTTACAAATCAAAATGTAAACTGTATTCCCGTGGTTCTCAACTCAAACCAAATTCCATATTCAAATACAGCTAAATACCTTGGCATGACCCTCGATGCTAAGCTAAGATGGAAAGAACACATCAAGAAGCAAAAAGAAGAGTTAAACATCAAATATAGAAAAATGTATTGGCTCATGGGTAGAAACTCTGAGCTCTCAATACACAACAAATTGCTTCTATACAGGCAAATGCTAAAACCAGTATGGACCTATGGTATCCAGCTTTGGGGTTGAGCCAAGAAAACCAATGTACAAATGATACAATGCTTCCAAAATAAAGTGCTACGAGGGATTGTGAACGCCCCATGGTACATTAGGAATGACAACATCCATAGAGACTTGAAGATGGAATACGTCACCAATGAAATAAAGAATCATGCAAGGAAACACGTACAGCGCTTATCCCTACACGAAAATGCAGATATCCGTCGTATGTTGGACACCACTAACGGCGTGAGGAGACTCCAAAGGCAGAAACCTCTGGAAATGGGCAGTTTGTTTTAGAAGAAAGTATTATAAAATGAGTAACCAATAGGTTACTCATCTTAATCCGAGAACTTAATTTAAGAAAGATAAATTACTAGATGATCTCAGAATCAGTTGTAATATTGTATAAATAAATAAGTAAATTTATTAAACAAAAAAAAAAAAAAAAAAATTAATACTCATTAGACCAGAAAAAATGTGTGTGAAATACGTCAAAAAAAATCTAAATTTGTTGCATGCAATAAACGTTGTCGCCCCAAAAAAACCCAAATTTGTTGCATGCAACAATAGCTGCACAGAAATTTGTGGGTGTAACCAGTTACCCAAAAATTCAGTCACTGATGAAATCGGATACTGGCGAATATTATAAGGTAACAGCGCTAAACAATGACGTTCGGAAAATGTACACTCTGGCTGGACTCAGACTTATAGAAAGTATCAGTGGTCCACCTACGACAACAAACAGGCCCAACCTATAAAAGTCATGGTGAGAGGTTTGCATCACACTTGTTCAAGTAAAGAAATAATGGAATACTTACAAAATAAAGGTCTTAAAATACTAGATGGTGTGAATATTGTTAAAAAAGAGAGACAAGAAATCGAGAAAGGAAACCAAACTATCCGTAAACGAGGACTCTCTGTTTTTACGCTGGTATTTGACAACAAAGAGAAAATTCTAAACATTTATGAAATAAAAAGAATGTTTCACACGAACCGCAACACACATATCCCAATGCAGGAAATGTCAGGCATTTAATCACACCCAAAGAAATTTCGGCCGGGATCCAAGATGTGTAAAATGCTCAGGTACCCCACGTCAATTAATACCTCATTTTAATTCACACACAGACCACCATATTACCCAGACATGTACAATAGGGAGAGATGTGCCAGCCAAGAGTACAAATTTTAAGGGCCAACATCCGGCTAATTATCGACGCTGTGAGATTTCTAAACATCTACAAAAATTAAGAGATACAACTAGAAATCAACCACAAAATCACGAAAATCGAAGGGTTGAAATCACCCACAACCTAACCACACAGAGCAAAGAAGATCATTTGACCAGGTAGTGAAAGGTTTGGGTGGGCTCCGAAAACAATCAAATTATGGGAAATATTAAGAACAGCATTGTAGCTATTACAAAGCGGCTAGATGACCAAAGTAATCTGAACAACATGATACTTGATCAACTGAAGAAAATGCAACTCTCACAAGACAATCCAACAAAAATTGTTAAGTAAGAACACAACTTTCAAAATAGCAATCTGGAATGCGAATGGGATTATGCAACATATTCCAGAAATAGAAATATTTTTAAATTTAGAAAAATCGGCATTTTCTTAATATCTGCGAAAGCCATCTTGTTAAATCTTAGTTTGTTAAAATACAGGGTTATAACTTATACAACTCCACTCATCCAGCAGAAATAGCAAGAGGTGGTTCGGTATTGCTAACAAAAGAAAATATAAAACACCATTTAGAATATCGAAGAAGAAACAATGCAAGTCACTACTTTATGAATCCAAATTAAACATAGACAGCTTACTTACTGTCTGATTTAAATCGCTTGGACGTGATTTTATTATTGGAGGTGACTTTAATGCAAAAACACCTATTGGGGATCTAGACTTACTACGTCAAAAGGTAAAGAATTTTTTCAAGCAGGGCAGACATCAAAATGTGAATTTTACTCTGGAGGTTCCCCAACATACTGGTCCAGTGACAGAACGAAGATACCTGACCTAATTTTCTAGTATCGGAGCATTCCCCGGTTATCATGTAAGTCACTGAAATGGTGATTCAAAGGGAAAGTGCACCCAGATTAACAAATTCAAAACCAATCTGGGATCTTTTTCGTGAAGTAATGGAGGAAAAAATCAATCTTCAGGTACTGATAAGAAAGTTTCACCAGTTGGAAGATAAATTAGAACAACTCAATGAAACAATTCACTTTGCTGCTTTGGCAAGTATCCTCATTATACAAAATAAGAAGAAGCTTAACATATCCCACCCAATGAATGTTAGAGAGTTGGTGAAGGAAAAACGACGGACACGTAAAAATAGGCAAATAACTAGAACACCGGAGAACAAAACAATTCTTAACAATTAAGGTAACAGTCTGAAAACTTTTCTTAAAGAATTTAAAAATGCATCAATCAATATCCTCTACTTAGTCTGACCGATGAAAAAAATTATGATTATTCACTGTGGAAGGAGACGAAGAGACTCAAAAGACCCAGAATGCAAGTGCCTCTACTTAAAAAGGTGGATGGAACCTAAGCAAGAGGTCCTAAAGAGAAGATTGTTATATTTGCCGAGTACCTCCAGGATACTTTCCACCCACTACCAAGACAAACGGCCAATGAAATGGCCCGGTAACTCTGAAACAAATAAAAGAAGAAGTAAAAAGCAACTTGAATGTTAAAAAAACTCCATGGTGTGACTTGATTACTAGTCAAATAATTGAGGCTCTACCTTATAAAGGCTTTCGTAAGCTATTACACATAATCAATGCAAGCTTCCGGTTAACATATGTTTCGTGGCAATGGAAAGTAACAGAAGTAATGAAAGCAAAACCTGATAAGCCACATAACTATAAAAAATCATACAGGTCAATTTCATTGCTGCCAATTATGCCAAAACTATTTGACAAATTATTATTAAAAAGACTTAAACAAATGTCGGTCCTCAAGACAACTAATTCCTTCATATTAATTCCACCAACATTATTGAAAGAACGTTAGAACGTAAAAAAGTATACTCTAGCATATTTCTAGACGTCACACAAGCATTCGATAAAGTCTGGCACAGTGGACTGAAATTCCAGCTGCATAGAGATCTTCCGAGGCAATTTTATGCCATACTAAGATTCAATTTATCAAATAGAAATTTTTGTGTGAAGTATGAGGATGCATACTCCGAACTAAAGAACATCTATGCCGGTGTCCTTCAGGGAAGTGTCTTAGGACCAATCTTGTATTTATTATATACAAGAGATATTCCAAGAACAGATGAAGGAACCATAACCAACTTTGCAGGCAACACAGCAATCATGGCGGTTGGAAGTAATGTCGCGCAAACTCCAGAAGATTACAAATGCGATTTGTAACTGGACTAAGCGCTGGAGAATGAAGCTCAATGAGACGAAATTCACGCATGTTAACATTACATATCGACAGATTTCTCATCTGCCGATAGAAAATAACTCACAACCGGTGCCATATGTAAACAAAGCTAAATGTTTTGACATGACCCTAGATGATAAGCTCAAGTGGAGAGAGAGAGAGAGCATATCAAATAGAAATAAGAAGAACTTAGCATTAAGTTCAGGAAAAGGAGAGGACGCGCCCTTGTTGTGAATTGTAGGCTCTCTTCACGCGTGAAGAGAGCCTACAATTCACAACAAGCTACTATGCTATATCGAAAAATACTGAAGCCGATATGGATGGTATTCAACTCTGGGGATAAGTAAACAAACGGCAAAATGAAACAGACGTTTCAAAACAAGGTTATTCGTAGCGCCGTAAATACTCCGTGGTACACAAGAAATGAAGAACTTCACAGGGAAATACAGATGGAATACATCAAAGCTGAAATAAAAGAAAGCATGCCGCCAAACACGAAATAAGGCTTCAAGAACATGGAAACCCCTGTATTCGCCTTATGATAGATCATCCTGCCGTTGAAGGAACACGTAAAAGAACGAGGCCACTCGACCTAGTAAACATACCAAATTAAAATTAGTATTTTAAATATGTTTAATTAATTTTAGGACTAACCATTGGGTTTCAGCCCAACAAATCAGAATTGTTTAAGAAATGTAATATTTGAAAGATAAATTGCTGGATGAGCACAGTCTCAGTTGTAATTAATAAGGAGGAAAAAAAATTCCAAAAAATATAAGGATTGATTTGAAATAAAAATAAATTTAAGATTTTCAGACTAACGGATCAAATACCAAAACTTATTTATTATAATATGAAATAAAAAGTCATAGAACTAAACTATAAAAAAGTAAGTTTTCAAAATGCTAATAACAAAAGTCATCTCCTAAGAGACACATATTCCTACATGATTCAAATTAGAAATCTTTTCTACAAAATGTAAAAAATGTTTTTAGGTTTTTTAGAATGCTCGTGATACGTTATCTTAACGGGGCAAACGAATTAAACGATTCCAGGGGTCGGCGATATAAATAACGACTCTTTTACAAAATGGTTTTTGCAACAACATGTGGCTATGACAATCTTTTGAATTTGTTAGGAATCGTTAAGGGAACTTGTTCCAGAAAACATATCCACATGCTAATCTTTTGAAACATATTTGTTAATTGAAACTTGTTGTAAAAAACTATTGGTTGTGCAACGTTTATTGCATGCAACTAATTTGGGATTTTTGTTTGGGTCATATTTCACATGGGTGAAAAAATGTTAAAACAGAAATTAAATAAAATCTCTTTCTCCAATTCTCTATTAACGGGGAATAGTGCCCCAGGCAATGGAAAAATTCCTACTGAAATATTTTTAGTACTGAATTTATGGAAGAAACCGAACGCACCCGAATTATCCCATTGGGTATATAATTTTTGAGTTACGTGATAATTTGTGTGTAATAATTTTTGACAGTCACGTTATAAAACTATCGCATGCCCTTGTTTAAATATGATTGGAATAAGCCCTAAATAAGTATGATTAGAAGCTGTTTTAGTTAAAGGATCTGAACTCAAGAGCTTAATGATAATATTCTTTAAACGATAACAATCTCAATTTTTAACTAAAAATTAATTTGAATGGCAGGCGATTTTATAAAAAAAAATTATCAGAGAATTCGATCAGCAAAACGAGAAAAATTTCACAGAAGGAAAAATTGTTGACGTTAGTGTCAAATATATTTGCGTGAGAAAATATTTATCACACAATTCGGACACAGTTTTATTAGAGGAAGATAATATTAGCTAACGTGCAAACAAAATTTTAAAAATGGTAGAAATGAATGCGAATATTTTTCACGATTTCAGGTTTCAGTTTTCTCGCCTGTTAATGTAATGGTCACGTGCGAAAAGCATAATTACTGTCTCAAAGTTTTCGAAATTAAATGGCAATGAATTCCACCTTAGTTTCGTAATTCTAAACTAAGACTTCCATTTCAAACTGCCTACCAACTGTTTGCTTGATAGCAATACATTGATTTCCGGTAATTTTAATAAAGAAAACAAATTTATTTTACAAGCCGCCGGTGTAACAAATTTCTATTTTATCTTTCAATTAATTGGAAGTTGCGCAAGTTTGTGTATCGGTCGTCTGAAAGTGCCATAAATGAATGGATTGGATAGCAATTCTTTCAACCAGATTATATTCCCTTGATGAACAGCTCTGATTCTTGCTGAAAACCGTATGGTTGGTTGATGGTACATGATTGGTTTACCTGATTGCCATTATTTTGTTACGTTGTTGCAGAATGTTTAGATAATCGGTCGGAATTTAATTCTAAAATTTCTCGTAAATCAGATTGACATTCTCTGATAAGCAATGGCTCACCAATTAAGATGTGGGCTGATGATGTCAGATGGTTAACGCCATTTTTGTAGTAGGATTCTTGGCACAGATGTCTGGAACTATGAAATGCCTACCACCTGGCGTAGAAGAGTGTAATATTTTTTGATATTACACCAATACATTATGCACCAATAGTGTTGGGTTGATTTTATATCGGACATCCAGCATGACTTGCCATTAGATAAACACACTTTCACGAATTTTGTTGGTTTATAATATGATAACCGAATTTTTTCATTTTCACTCACAAATTTTCTGACGTTGTCACTGTAAATGATTAGGGATAATCTCGTCTGCTAACAAACCGAAGATGAGCTAAAATGTATGCTTCTTATGGTGGATGCGGCGACTAGAATATGATTTTGAGATAATTCACCGACAAGGGGATCGCGAACGAAACACCGAGATAAATGGAGACTGCTGGTTCCATAATAAAAATTAGAATTGATCTAAACGACCGAATTCTTACCCTGCAACTCCAGGACGAAAATTTGAATCGAATCATCGCCGTGTTCAACGGATATTAGAAGTCCGACGGTGGAATTTGCGACAAGAATTTAGGCTGATAGATAATCGTTTTTTTCGAAACGAGGGTGATGCACTAAAATTTGTTGTGCCAAAAGCAGTTCGATTTCAAGTGGTAGGTACAACTTTTTCACGGTAACATGGAGCACTTTGGTATCAAGAAGCCTATCGGACGAACTAAAAAAATGTGAGGTTTCGGAAAATGCGCTGCTATTTAAAATTGTTGCTTCATGCGTCGAATGTTGTTATATAAAATCCAAATACACTTTGGAGCAATGGAACCGATATAGTTTAGGGTGATGCATATCGACCACCTCGGATCATCGCGATGTCTGACGCTTCTAGTAAGTTTATATAATTGTGAGAGCCGTCCGAAATATAAAAACAGCGCCAGTAATGAATGACCGTATCATCAAAGATAGAGGTATACGTCTTTTACGTCTAACGCCTTCGATAAATATTGTGAGTGTACCAATATTCAGCAAATCAAAACGGCAGTTGCAACTCCTCACGCAGGCGGACACCTGGATCGAGGACGAACCAATATCAGGTATCGCCGAACTGTCAAACACCGATTATATAGCAATCGCGCACGACGAAAAATAAAAAAATAGAACTATCGAGATTTATTTAATTACATTCGTACCACCGTAGCATTAAAATAGGAAAACGTGTTTGTGATAATAAAACTAAAATAAATTATTTTCCTTGATATAAAATAATTTAATTTTTTTATTTATCCCATTTGATTTCTAAATCAACCGCCTATAATTCCCCAACTGCGCCAGCTCAACACTTATAACTCTCCTGCCTGTTTAAAAGTTGATTCCTCTTACGCAACTGAAATGAAATTAAATTTAATGTGTAAAAAACATGCGAGCGAAAATAAAACTGAAAATTTCACCTCCGAATTTTATTTTGCCGTATGCAGTTTCGTAGTGAAATTGGCATTTTTTTATTAGAAGATAGATATCCATGTTTAAACTCTACACTTTTCACATTCAAGCCATTCTAAAAAATGAATAATTTTGGAGACCAGCGCAAACTTCATTTCACGTCATCTGCGGTACTGGCCTTAGTGTTAAATGTTTCCTCGATTACGGTCATAAAATTTATAAAATTTATTGTAGAAATCGAAAAATCGCCAAATTAATAATCTATCAAATAGTTTTATATATTAATTCAAACTATTGGAAAGAGTACAAATACGGCGATTCATTATTATACGACATCTTGAAATATAATAAGCCGATCAGTGTATCCTGCATTTAACGTATACAGGACACAATTCAAAATAAGATCCCTTTGTAATACGTAATCTTTCCATTTGCTATGGGAATGAATGTTTTTTTTTATTAGTTATTAGTTTAACTAACTCCACCTTTCTTACCTTTTATTATAATGCCTTATATAAACGTCCCTTAAGTGTTTTTTAAAACCTAAAAATTAATAATGATGACCAATTGTTGTAGTTTTTCGGTTAATTTCTTTCTTCGTTTTATGTCACTCAACCATTTTACTTTATACTCCCATTTTTAATTTCTATATGCGAGTGTTGGCTGTGTAAGAATTTAAAAGCAAAATGATATACGATGAAAAAACTGTTAAATTTAACCCTAACTTATAACTTACATAAACACAATGACTTAAGGCAAACTTGTATGACTTTATATTAAAATATTATATATGTTTTGTGTGTACCCTCTTAGAAAACCGCTTAATTGATTTTAAATTAAAATATATTCATCAACAGAATAGATATTAAAGAGATGAAGGAAGTATACTCGTATGTATATAAAAGAGGGTACGAACTCTACGGCGTACATACAAGACACCAGTAAATGTGTTTTTTCCATAACTCTTATAATCTTTGCACCCATTAATCATTCCTATATATGCGTTTTGATCTAGACTATAATTTAATAATTTATTAACTTCAAAGATCATAAACAAACGTACATACACACAAATATATAACTATAAAAAATTGCTTTGAACAAAAATTGTAATAATTTTCATCTCAATTAAAATCAAATTCAAAATAATCATCAAGTTTTATTGTCTTACTATGTAATATACTTTACGAAAGTTGTTTTGTTGTTCTGCTTAAGTTGTTTATACACAAACTTAAATAATTAATTATTTGTATTATTATTAATACTATTATTACTTAGTCGGAAGGATTGCGTTGCAATGTTGAGTTTTATTCGTTGTTTATAGTTTTTCATGTACAGATGTGTTGGGTAATTTAAAATTTTTCACAATTATTAATTATTATCTGAAATATTTTCAATATACCAGATAATTAGTGTTAATCATCATCATCATCATCATCATCGCGTGTATTATATGAAATGTTGATGATCAATTAATATTTTCAGATATTATGGAGCTTAAATTTAAGATTCATTTTCAATTGGTTATTGCTCTTTATAAACAACTTATAATTTGAAATGTTTTAAATTATTATAAATTGGACGATTTTAACTAAATAACAATATTCAGATTTTTATAATTGGATCTAAAATTAGTTAGAAAGAAAAGTTAAAGAATAACGAAAATGTACAAATATGACTGTAACGTAATAAAACACACTGTCGCAACATCACTCCGCCTCTAAACGTGCAGGTAAAATTAGAAGGATAACTTAACCTCTTTAAGTAACATTTGTCGTTGGTGCTTGTGGTGCGATGTTTGAATTAGTTGCTCCTGAAACAAAAGACTGGCATTGGTATCAGGGTTGGGCGAGGTAGATTTCGCAATGTAATCTAAGCATAGTTATCGATACGTAATCTATCACGTCAACAACCTAAGAAATGATGTTGAAATCTAAATTGTCTCATTATTTTTTTCTTTATTTTACGTTGGTTAGTCTGGCAAAGTCACTGTCTAGAAACACGTAAATATTTCGTTAGTATAATAAAATAATAAGTTAGTGGTGACGTTAGTATAATTCGGTAGTACTGACTCATACGCGGGCCTAAAATAATTTTCATTTGGCGTAAAAGAATTATATATACTCGGGTGTATATCTGAAATTTATCTTTTGAGTATTTATGCAAATTTGTAGTGGATTTAAATTTCGTTTGTAACTCAGGTTAATAACTTTAAAATTTTTACACTTTTTTTATCATTGGGTGTCTACCCCGGGTGTAGATTTTTTACGTGATACATTTTCTATATGGAAAACATAAAAATAACCTGTTAAAGTTATTTTCTTGGATCAATACGATATCTCTACGAACATTGAAATTAATTAAATTAATTTAATCATTTATTATAAATTTGGATAAAACAAAATTGGTAGTTTCATAAAATAATGTAATTATACTTCACTAGTAGTTCAATGAGCTAAAAATTATAGATATTTCTATAATTTTTTGAGTTTATTCCATAAAGCATATATGTGACATTGATCTTTTTGGAAGAACCATCTGCATTTCTGTCCATTGTATCGTCAGGAATAAAAGACACATTTTTTGGATCTTGTAATTCTTCAATAAATTTTCCTAGTATGCACTCCACATTAAATATGAATCAGGCACACTAGGGAACAGACCAAATTGGATGATGGAAATGGGTGCTAAATTAAAAATTTGTTTGTAGTGGAATTTTACACTACAAATAAAAATTTTACTTTTGCACCCATTTCCATAATCCAATTTTTTCTCTTCCCTACTGTGCCTGTTTCACATTTAATTGGTACTCTATATTTAAGAAAGAAATCACGTAATTTATGCATGAAATAAATATTTCTGTGACAATTCAGAAATAGTGGTGTCTTTTTTTTTAGGCAAATTTACAAAAGTTCAGGAGCAAGGTTGTACAATAAGATCGAAAAATTTAAACGGATTCAAAATTATTTCCAAACATACACTATTAAATATGTTTAAAAATACTTTTGAATCCGTTTAAATTTTTCGATCTTATTGTACGATATTGCTCTTGATCTCCTGAAAATTTGCTTAATAAAAGATAAGTGGTTTTTCTGAATTGTCACAAATTTATCAGTTCAGTGAACAAATCATTTTCAGTTCAATTCAACTCCTTTTAGTTTTTAGTTATTTTTTTTTTTAGTTTGGCCAAATGTCAGTAGAGGTCAACAAAATTTATATTGTTCGAATTTTTTTTATACTATGTGTGCATCACTCCGATTTTTTAAATTTTCGGCTAACTAAATCGATGGTAAGTTCATACCAGCTGTTTATAGATGACGCAAAACCATCCGAGCCTGTGTTTTAATTAAAATTTGCTAAACAAATTAAGACTACTAAATCACCAAAATATTTCTAATTGGAGATTGATAAATCTGAAGTAATTTTGCAGTTTATATCAAACATAATTTAATTTCTGAATATTAGAGATATCTTTTAATGTTTAACACGAACTAGCCGCTAATTTAGTAAGTCAGAAATTGTAGACGCGTTTTTTTGAAAAAAACAGTTGTTCAAGATCACGATAGCAAATTTTATCAAATTAAAAATTAAATCTTATTTTTGGAAATTAAATATCTTAGATCAAATTGCATAAGACAAAAAATGCATCGAAAAAAACGATATAGTTTTCTTGTAATATTAAATTGTGCATTAAAAGGTGATACATACAAGTTCGCGAAATCGTAAAATTAAATTAAAAAACAACGGCTTATTACAAAAGAATCGAAAAATTGATACCTATTTTTTCGACTAAATTACTGTCTAAAGCCGTGCACCTGACGTCAATATTTTTTCTAAATTTCCGATTAACCAAAATGAGCGTCATTTCTTACAAATTATTCATACGTGTGCTAGTTCAATAGCCGATTCAAAACCATTTGGAAATTGATAAATTTTACTTTATTAGACAAATGTTAATTAAACATCAGGCGTGATTTGCGTAGTGCTATCTCCGAACGACAAGTGTGAATTAACCATCAATTTATTTAGTCGGAAATTTAGACAAAAACTCCTGACATCGATTGTGCGCAATGTATAAACTAACTTCATGTTAGTTTATACCAGTTATAAATAGATGGCTTAAAATATAATTTACAATATATTTAAGAGTTTTATCAATTATCAAGGTATTTATTATCGATGGTAGACATTATCAATTTAGTTCTGAATTTAAGGCTTAATATTAAACCCACGTATTCGTTTTGAATACATTAAGAAAACTAGAAATATCTATAATAACTAGTAATGGCTATTTAAGTACACAGTATAGGTTACTTGGAAGTTTGTTAAAGATGTTAAAAATATGTTAATCATTCAATCTCTATTTACGGAATTACAAGCTTTTGTCAACTTTGTTTACCAGTAGTCGACAAGTTGTCTCCGTGTCGAAATTCCTTGATGAGTTTAGTTTAGGGTAACTGTAATTTCCTAGAACTAAAGAATTCTCTATCCTCTGTGAATCACACTCGAAGTCCAAATAAAATTGTTTGCAAAAGTTCCACCCAATCGTTGTTCTGCTGATTTTTAATGCGTTCTACGCCATCTCTGTAATATTCCATTAGCCCGAGGATGGAATGGTGCCATTCCTAAATGTTTAATTTGTAATGTTTGGTTTAATTCCTTAAATATCTGAGACTCAAACTTTCTGTCAAAATTAAATTCAATTTTTTCTGGTTCCTGCCGCGACGTCAAAGATTGAAATCGCATCATATGTCATAGAGTAAATCAATCTATCTCTGTTCATCAATAGCGATTATTCTCTAACTGAGGGAGGGGTCCAATTAAATCAATATTATTATGTGTTAAAAGCGCCCGTTATGGTATGACATTTTAAGTAATCTGCATTGAATAGTGCAAGTGAATTTTTGTTCGTTAACATTTTAAAAATGTCTGAATAAAATTTATAATATCACAATATCACGATTCATCTGGTCAACTTTGAAATTTCACGAATATTCGGAAGTGCCAACTGATGTAACTTTTCTAGCTCAACAATGAATTAACTGATGTAGTCTTATCTAAATATCGGACTTGATGAGTTAAAGAATTCTTCGTTTTTTTATATTTGTAGATATACGGTTTATGAACGGTATTAATGCAAAATTATGAATCTTCCGGCATATTTGAAACTCAACATTTCTGAATGTCCTACTAGTTGAAATTCAACATTTCTGGATGTCCTATAGAATGGTACAGCATTAATTAAGTCATTTTTACAGCGTTTAAATGCCACGTTGTATTCATCCTATGATTAATAAATCTCGTGAGATCTTGAACTCCTTTGCTGTGACGAGGTGACAGGAATTTAACTCTGTTTTACCGAAATTCCATTTTGTGGGCGTTTATACTACGTTAATATTCTCAAAGTCGTTGAAATACGATTTGAAAATGGAATGTTATCAATATAAAATAAGTAATGTTTTCAATATACTGAAATACAAAAATTAGCCCTTGAAGATTTACAGTAATCAGCCATTGTTGTTTTTGCCCCGTGTTCCATAATCCAAATGTCATATATACAAACTCAAAAAGGCAAAATGTATTGTGATGATCGTTTTTGGTATATCAGTTGGTTACTTTCGAGAGATCTGATTTGATTTGCAAGATATTTGCAAAATCCTGAATAAATGGTATAGGATATCTGCCACGTACTATGATTGAATTAAGTTTATGATCCACATTTTCGTTGCATCATCAAATATTCAAATTCACATGTTGCTATCTCCAAGTGTCTTCTTCCTAGTTCTTCTCAGAAGTTTTGAATTTGTATCAAACCAACTCGTTTTTTAATGTTCGAATAAGATGATTGCTTTTATGGCACAAATTTAACTCAAAATAATATATGGGATAGCTCTAAAATGGAATGTAAATATTCAAAAAGTTAAAACTATTTAGATTTTACTTCGCTGTTTGTCCACTGAAGGTCGCCTAAACACGAATTGAGTTAACTAATAGTGTAAATAAAAGATAAATGTTAAATTTTCCTAAAGGCCATAAATACAGGGCCGAAGGGAGCTTCAATAGAACCCGGGCTACACATATTTCTCGGGGCTACACATATTTCACAAATACTTTTGAAGAACATGTTAATACTCGTAATAAAACATAAGGTCCTTATAAAGCGGGATACAGAGCCTTTTTAATGAAAATCTCTGTATCCCGCTTTAATAATTAAAGAACACTAATTTTTTATAATTCGCCTAGTGCTTATCTTATAAGGCTAGTTCATACCAGTTGTATTTAGATCGGGTCGGAAAATTCTGACTAATCTTAAAATGTGCACAAAATTTCTAGATTCGTCATTGAGGATTGATCGATAGTTGTTTTCATTTCATCATCTGAACGTAAAGATTTATTACAATAATCTAGAATCCATAATTTCAGTAGGGTTAAGAAAGTCTAAAACTGATTCAATGATGTTCATCTTAATAGTTTTTTTAACAAACTATTAAGTCAAACCTATCGGTGGTACTTATTGAATTTTCGCAAATATTTTTTTACAAATGGTTAAATAGCGATGAACAAATAAAAACAATTTTAGCCAATGATCAAATCAATATTTATCCATCTATATTTATTTATTTAATTATTTATTTATTCTATCATACAGCATGTCTATGTAATTGGTCATTTACAGAAAAATATAAAATAATGTTAAACCATAAAAATGAAAATAAGATAAAATAATTTAAAAAATAATTAATCAAAATAATTTGCAACGGTGTTGAGATGGCGTTGGAGGTGCGCTGCAGAACCATTGTATAGCTGTAGTTACTATCTGCAGTTGGAGTACGAAGAATCTCAAGTGGGCGTAAGGTGCGCTGAAAAGCATAAATATTAAAGAGTGAACGAGAGTGAAGAGTATTGGAGACTTGGAATTTGGTATTGGAATTTGTAACACACAAAAAATGTTAGCAAATATTTTCATGTCGTCTACAAATAAAACACAATCAGCGAATGTGAAACACTCCAACCGTCGTTAATAAATAATAAAAATAACAGTGGGCCCAAGTGACTACCTTAAGACACACCAGACGACGGAAAAAAAGACAGATGACAAACTATTCCGATAATTGAATTAATTAGTCAAAATTTAAGTTTGGCCTGTTTCAAGCAATTCCAACATCGAATTCCCGCATTAAAGATATTTAGCAATAAAAGGTTTTCAGGTTATGAACAACAAAAACAATGGAATTCAATTGGTTCTGAACTATACTGATGCAACTCTGCAAAGGGCATACAGCATTATTTATTCAAACAGTGTGTCCAAAAAATTTTCAAAATGAAACCTTCAATAAAGGCGACAAACATATTTTGATTGCTAATCAATTATGATCTGGTTTCCTTCGAATTACAAAATAACTGATTGGTTACTAAACGATCGATCTTCAACTAACAACTATCTATCTTCGGACTATATTTTACTGTTTAAGCATACGTGAAAACAAGTGATTACACCTGATTAAATAGGAATTCATTGTTAAACAAGAATTCTGCAAGGCAGAGGAAATTTAAATCTTACCGTTTTAGAGCAATATAAAATCTCAACT
The DNA here is from genome assembly GCA_932526605.1 of Nephrotoma flavescens. NCBI lineage: Eukaryota > Metazoa > Arthropoda > Insecta > Diptera > Tipulidae > Nephrotoma > Nephrotoma flavescens. The sequence goes on along the minus strand of OW052220.1, from coordinate 112,289,345 downwards.
TCAGTTTAAAACCTTATGGTACGAGTATAGACTGGGTTAAGCCCACCCTAATGATCAAGCTCATTCTGATGTCTCAAAGAAATTTTAGCAAATAATCAAACAATTGAACTGAGTAGAAATATTTCTTATTAATAAAGTTTCAAACAAAACATTAGTCCATAAAATTTATACCAAACCCTTTTAATATAGAATTAACCCATTTAAATCCACTTAAAATAACCAACCCATAATATTTAACACACTTCACATTTCTTTCCATATTTTTTTTTTCATAACTTCACAATCATGTAAGACCACAACAATAACAACGATATTTCCACACTTAGATCACTGTTTCACACATTTATAAATTTATATCAGACATCTTATGTTATAATATTAATTACACATACTTTATAATACAATTAAAATGCAATTACAATTTATCACTCTAGCACTTCATGCGTATATCACACCACTTCAACATTATATAAAAGAAAATATTTCCACTTTATGTTCTTAAAGCATTTTACACACGAAATTGGAACATCGTTTCCCTTCAACAATCTTATTCAAAATACCCAATGTGTTATTGTTTTACACAAAAATTGTCAAAACTATATGACTATGTAAATTATTTGCATGCAAAACTACCAAAATAAGAAAGGTGTGCGGTGCAAAAAAGAAGAAGAGAAATTGCTTTAAATCCTGTATGTTGTTCAAGGTTGACTTCTAACCTTTTTTTCTGGATGCATAGTGTTAAAATCTAACAAACCTCAATTGATTTATATTGTTAGTTACACATACATATATACAGAGGTACATGTGAAAATTTCTTGCATTTGTTAAATGAAAATGAAATATATTTTTGGTGGAAAACCATTAAATACTATTTCACATGGTGATTAAAAAAATTTCCATTGTACTTTAATTCGTTTTCCAAAAATATTTATTTTGTTGCTTGCTTTATTTTTTTCTGGTAAACCACAGAAACATAAAATTGTTTATACAAAATTACAATAAAACCGTACCGTATTGTAATTCCAGGTGAAAATATTTAATCATTGTGTATGCAAATCCAAAAAATATAATTTTTTTTTTTACGAAACTAGTGAGAAATTTTGATCATTTAAAGAACTCAATTGTTTTTTACACTTATAAATTGATTTGGAAATCACGGCAAATAAATTTAGAATTTTATGGTAGCTGTACAGGGATGAAGGTATAGCTGAGTCATCGAAACCAGATATTTTCACTGTGTGGCTTGATAACACCTCTTGCTGATTGCACTGGTGGTATGGACTGTATGTTAGTTTTGATGCACGGTTAGTGGCAAAAACAAGTGATGGTTAAGTTAAGTTGAGATGAATCATGCAATTTGCAATTATTCTTACGCTTCAAATTACGAACATTGCAATAATCGATAGGAAATAATTTTATTGCTGTGGGTGACAAGTTATTATCATAAATTAGTACGACGTCATTTAGATCCAAATTTGTTTTAAGTGTTTGCCGTTTCGATCTCAGCTGAAGGGTAGTAGTTAAATACTCCAGTTGCCAGCATTTTCAGAATTGATTGCAAATTTGATTTATTTTATCTCAACTTATACATTTTGAGTTAGCTTTGTTTCAACGCTGTTTTTGATAATTTATCGGTTGATCGTCCGATTATAAAATTAGATTCATCATCATCGTTACTGGAGTGGATTTGCCTTGAATTTAGGATTAATTCAAGCGTTAGTACCGTTAGACTTCGTCAATATGCTTTCTTGCGCTTTTAAGAATGATTCGATACTGAGATTCATGCATATTTCAATATGTGGTGCGTGCTAAAACGTATATGGCATATGCCTTGGAAGGTAGTAACCCTTTTTATCGAATTATTCACCACAAGCAAATGCAAGCGAGAGGGTGAATATAACATTATTAGCGGCCCTACACTCAGAAAAAATATGATAAATACATGATTGCGTTTACCATAATATCATCATTGTATATGTTAAATACAATTATTTAAATGATTGATTTTATCATACTATGATATTCTTGATCATTTTTCTTGATGTTCTTCATCATAATAATGATGATCACACAAAATTTTTTTTTTTCAGTGATCATCATTTGTTATGATGAAGAAGATCAAGAAAAATGATCAGGATTATCATAGTATGATAAAACCATAGTATGATAAAATTAATCATTTAAATAATTATATTTAACATACAATGATGATATTATGGTAAACGCAATCATGTATTTATCATATTTTTTTCTGAGTGTATATGAGCTTGTGTCAAAGAAGATTAAAGAACTATTCTTGGTGGTAACTATATGCTTGATCACATAGCAAAGCAAGTTAAAATCAAATTGCCTACGGATGTCGTTTACAGTATCTTCAGGCACCCCAAACATCAAAGCCACCCGACCCTTCAAAAATTTTACCACATCGATTGCGATCGCTTGGCACAATAGCACTGTCATCACAAATTACAAGAAATGCTCGAGTATAATATGAATGCAGGTATTGCCAGCCCGAGTGCATTGGTAAAAACCCAGAAAATCTAGGTACAATTTTTGCGATGAGCTAGAAGTGATCGGAATCGATGGTAGAGGTGGCCGAGTAATAAGGTTGGCAGCCTTATTGATTTTACAAATTTAGAAAAATCAACTTCTACTGCGAAATATTGAAATTGAGATCATATTGCGGATGGCCGATTCAGTTTTAGCAGTTTCAAATTGTGCCGGATATTCAGGTGTAGGATAATGGGACGAGTTCCATTTAATTCCAATAGGGTCCAAAAGCTCATAAGAGTACGCATTTGAACCTGAGACAGAACATCACGGGTAGCTTTCTGTGTTCCTTTCCTGTACCCAAAATTAAAATTAAAACCCCAGAGCATTAAAGGAGAAATAACCGATATGGGATGGTCTTGTCCTTAGAAGTTTATTTGAAAGAGCACTGCACCAATGCTAGTCGAATTCGAGTCACACCTGATGTAAAACCTATTGGAAAAGCCAAGTGGAACAAGAACAGGAGAGAAAATTGAACGAGGCTTAAGCTGATCGAAAGCAGATTGAGCAGCAAATGTTTTGAACATCATGTTCTGGAAGCGCTTTAGTTTTTTCAGAAGGTCTGTCAGAGGAGTCGACATTCAGAAAAGTTCCGAACGAAACAACAATATCAGCCGATCATACCCAGAAATGAGCGCACTTGATAAACAGTTTCTGGCATTAGGAAATCGGTGATACCCCTGTTACACCAACTACATGACCAAGGTAATCCATCTCATTGACTAGAAAATGACATTTATCAATTTTGATAGTTAACCCTGCCTTGGAAATTCGTTCAGCAATGTTTTCCAAAAGCGTGAGACGTTCGTCTAACGTTGCAGTCGCGATTAATAAATTGTCAAGGTAGACGATTACGATGTCCTGTAGGTAAAGAAACTTTGGGAACGAGGAATTACTTTGTTCACTCACTAATCGGCATAGAGATTGGGGGCATTATAAAGTTCAAATGGCATGACTTTAAATCGATAAAGCGATCACTTTGGGGTCGATAACATGGCACAGGTTCTTTCTAATTCCAAATTCTGATGGTCGCAGAAAGTTTTAACGATCATCGCCAAACGCGCACGTTGTTTGACAGATCAGTCAGAGATAAAGCTTCATTATTTTATAATCTAAAATCATTAAACTTGAAGTTTAAATGAACATGGTTTTTTTAATTTAGCAGCTACGAATTAAAATTAAACTCCCCCCTCTAGAGTCGTAGCCGAGATATAGGGCCTGTTGTAAAGAAGTAACTATGTTGTTTTTGTGAAGTTTGGTTTCGTTGTTATATGTAATGTTTGCGTTATAATATGTCCCAAAATCATCTGTTTGGATCCATCAGCAATTCGGTTAAACCATTCAATTTGATTAGTTTTAACCTACGTTTTTGAATAAGTTCCTCGGTGTCGAGAAGTCTTTTTAAAACTTTTCCATTTAAACAGATTATGGAAAATGGTCTGCTGCCAAATGAAATGTCAGATGTGCCATAAACGGATTCTAAAAGCCGCGCTCGGAGTTAACGACGTAATATAAAATGCCAAAAAGATCGTCATTAATGCTTATTAAGTTTGATTAGGATAGATTGAAGTAAACATGTAAACGATCATTCGGAATGGAGTATGTCTAGATCCAGTTGAAAAATTCTTTCGCTCCACATAATAAGCTCTGCCCTGGTCTAAGTGGTTGCATTAATTCCTGGATTAACAAAATTCATTGTCTATAGTTGGCCGAATGTCAATTTCCGGTAGCGTAATTTTAAATATATACATATCAGTGATTCTCTCAGTACCTGCCAAGTACACTGATGATTATTCTGCAATATTGACTAATAGCGATTTCGTGCAATACATTTTAAAAATAGGCGCAACACATTTACCAATTGCTGTTCGGAGACTTTATTGATTGATGGGAGACGTTCGACTTAAAAAAATAATTTATCAACTGCCACATCAATTCCATCATACGATAAACTCGATTTGTCCATTTTGGTTCGATATAGGTCACAATTTCTTTGATGGGCTCAATATTGGCCACTCGTAGTATGGAATACAAATTCTTCCAACCCCTTAGTATTCGATTGAATTGCATTTTGGCTGTAGTATGCCGGGCAAAATTATTTGCACTAAAATTCAGGTTCAGGCTTCGCTGTTTTGCTCATCCAGGTGATATGGAAAGCTAATGGGTAAGGGTAAACTTGTATAACTCCTAGATGTGGATCTATAATATATATATGGGTCTCTGATAGTCGGAAAATCGGTAGTGTTAGGTTCTATTGGACTTGAAACTCGAGACATCTTTCGAGTAGGCCTGCGATTTAAAAAGTATATAACTGGGTTCGACGTCATAATGATTAATGGATTTAAACTCATTAAACGTTTTAGATGGATTAATATCAATGGCTTTAATTTCCGTAATAGACTCAAAATTAGACAAAGTTAAAATTTGGTGTAATTGAACTATTTGATAAAATCAATATTTTTAATAAAACACTTGAGTTCAAAGCAATCACTCGATTTAAATTGGATTAGTCAACAATAATGATAATAATAATCTTCCTTAAAATAAATATTTTATGAATACGGAACCGATAATTTATGATTAAATTTCCGGATTCTGATGCATAAAGGAGATTGGAAAAATGAAATTAATTTATTGACTAACAGTTGAGTTTAAAACCATTAATAGTAATCAACAAGGGAAGTGCTCAGAAAAATTAAATTTAACCGAATTTCGGTATCAAAATTAATATTTTCTGTTGAAAATTCCAAAAAGATGCAGATTTTTTTAAAATTAAATTTAAAATCGTTTCTTATAATTCTGTTTATTCTGTATGAAAGGTTTATAGACAATGCTTTGGTAAAGTAGTATGTTTAAGCGACGAAAGGATATGTTAACGAAGAATTTGAAATGGTTAATGGATTCAAAATTTGGCAAATTTTTTCTTAAATTTTTTTGATCTCGCTGCATATCAGGATTTGCCATATTTTTCTCTTTTCGGAGCTCAATTTTATTTGGACGTTGATAAACTCTCTGCTCAGCTGGATTTCTATTTCATTTTATTTTTCTAAATTCTTCTTTCTGTTTGCAGACGGTAAGTTAAATTTGTGTTAATCATAGCGCAATGGTTGCTTGCCTTAATTATATTGTTTTCCTTTTATCTTTTAAAGTGGCTGAAATAATGAGGATTACTAACGGATTGTGAAACAAGTTCTTTAAATGGTAAAGAACAGCCACGCAAAGGAACTCCGAATCATCGGTACTTAGAAGTACTTTTGTAGAATGACCGATAAACATTTCGGCCATTTCACCAGCCGGGTGAGATGTATGGGTTTCTTTGTCTGTGGGAACATTAAAATCATCAGCTACAATCAAAATATAGAGTGTGGCTATTGGCTCTTATTTTGGAAAAGATATCAAGTTTTCTATAATTAAACAAAAGTTTTTAACTATTGCACATTGTTGAGATTTAAAAAACAAATTAAAGTCGATTTGTTCTTTTATTTTGACAATAAGTATTTGTTTTAAAGACGTTTGTTTACGTTTCTTTTGTTTATTTTTATTCATATTTCATAGGGACTGCAGTGGCGTTCATAACATCGGCGATGGGTTCCTTTGCATTCAAACTCAATACTCTAATTCATATAAACGGTGTTCCAATCTGCGGTTGATTTTTAATTTTAATTCCATTTATGTTTTTTTGTGATAGAGGGCCTTGTGTTATTTGACAGATTGCAAGTAGAAACGTTCCGGGTAAACAGAATTGAAAGGTATGTGAATGAACAACGCGTACTTATTGTTAAAAAATTAATAAATTTGGTGAAAATTATGCAGAAGTTGCAAGAAAATTCTGTGCATAATATGGAAGTGAAAATTGCCTCTCAATTGTGGCCAATGTAAAATATTGTTCCAAAATTTAAGTATTTTTTTTTTGTGTTAAAAAAATGTTGCTTCTGTAATTGATATAGTCTTAATGAGAGTCCAACAATATCAATTATTCATCGATTACAGCAACTACAGTTTCCACGAAGCATTTTATTCAGAATTGTATACCAAGATCTTTATTTGAAAGCATATAAATTCAAATAATTCAAAAACTAAAGCCTTCAGATTTAGATTACGTCGTCAACTCTCTAATTTGGTCACATATAGAAAAATGCAAATTTTAATTAACCACTTAGAACTTTCGAGCTAACACCCTTTAGGTATTTTTCTACAAGGATATTTGAAGGCAGTAGCCTATGATCTACAAACGAAGAAAGTAATTGAGCGGTAAGTTTACCAGAATAGCATCGAAAATTCTGGGAAATGAATGGTAGCTTGTTGGGCAGCAGCAAAATATCATTTTTTTTTTCATTTTATTTAAAAATTTAAAAATAAATCTTAAATTGGAACAACCTTTAAATAATTTACAAAAAGTTCAACTTACGGCTTACTAGCTAGAATATATGCCATTCTTTATGTTTGAATATTTTCTGAAGCATGCAAACAGATGGAAACGCGGGACTAACAATTTTTGTCCCCAAATAGAAACATATTTTGAATCAAAATTGTGCGCCGGTAAACTGTTGTCAAAATTTTAAAGTGAATGTACATTAAAATTATTCAAAAGAACCTCATTATAAAGACACAAAATGTTAAAATTTCCAGTGGTGTACATATAGTTGTTTGCAATACTGTAGCAATTGGTGTGTCCGTATATGGTATACGAATATGTGAAAAAATTTCAAATATGTGCAAATATTTTATCTGTTTTTGAATTTATGACTGAATTGCTATAAATTTATTTTTATTTTTTTTATTTATTTATTTTTATTTATTTTTACAAAAAATTTATCATTTTACAGGATAAACTAAAAACACAACAACAACATCACAAAATTACATCCTACAGAAATAATTCCAATTCCGCATAGAACAACAGGAAAGGACAAAATCATAATTTTTTGTGATACATTTATTTATTTTATTTAATTTAAACTATTTGATAAAAGCTCCAATTTCATATGGAGGTACTACAGACATAGCCAACCATTCTAGTTTCAATGTTATACAAAATATCCTAAATTCGGAAAGGATATACTCGTTATAATTCAGATACACAAACGAATTCATTAAATTATTATTGTGTCACATAATTGTAATTTATTTAACGTGGAACAGGTTCAATTGTTTAGTTTATAAGGTTTTAAATTTATATTGGATTGAAAACAGCTGGATAACTAAACTTAAATCAAAATACACACCGGCAATCCTTTTTCTCTACGAAATCTAATCTTTTGGTTCGTTTTAATGTACACAAAGAAACAATAAACCTCAGAATATGTAAACTTTAAATCTAATATGCAAATCTTATTTTTTTCCTTTCACCATGTCCTTGATCCCTTTGCCTGTTTGTTATATGGTTTTATCCCTTTTTATTTGGAAAATTTGCAATCAATTTTAGTACACACAATTTAAACTAATTTTGCAAAACATGAATATAATAAAATCCTTTTTTTCATTTTGTGTGTGTGTGCTCTCATCAAAAATTACCTTAATGTCCTTCAATTACTATTATCCTTTCGATTCGGTTTGTGTAATACAAAAACAAAGTTGCAAAAATTCTAAAAGTGAAACATGTATACAATGCGACTGGTACACAAATGGGATATGGCAAAAAGAAAGGATTTTATGGTGTGATATATACAAATTTTAGTTTTTGGTTATTTGGAATAATAAATTAAAATTGTTGCAAGGACATTTTATTTTTATCGGAAAACAAAATTGTTTTGGTTTTTCATTTTTGTTTTGGTTGGTAATTCCTTTTATTTATTTTTTCGTTGTTGGTTCTTCGAAAAGGAATGTCTAATGAAATATGTGTATGGGAGAAAAAAGGTATGCAAAGGTGAAAAATGGTTAGAAATAAATATAAATGAAAGGATAAATAATCGGATTGGAAATGGAATTTTATGTGGATTTTATTAATTGAAAATAAAACAAAACATTCTTTTTTATGTGACTTATGCTATTTTTTGATTGTGTATAGGTACACTTTTAAAGGTGTTTTAAATTCCACGGTAAAACCATAAAGCATAGAAATTAAGAAACTTTGCACAATTGGCATTTTCGAGCTGTTGGTGTCATTGTAAGTATGGAACATACCGGTGATGATATCTTACAAAATCGTAAGCAGTATTATATTTTCCAGACTTGCAATGTTTTTCAGGACCAACTGCACTGGTTACCTAAATAGGCCACCGCTTTTACTGGTAAACACACGAAGACTGCAATGTAAGCCTTTAATAGAGAAGCCATCCGCAGCTTGCTGGTCCTATAAAAACCAGCATAATTCACTCAGTATTCGTGAATGGTCGATATTATATAACTCTTTTACTTGGTGGATCTTCCGTTTTCGGACATACTGTACAGAATCAAACAGAAATGAAGCAGCTTTTTATTAATCTTTTAATTCTGTTTCGAGCATCCATCATCCAATATTTTAAACGCAGAGTGCTCAATACAAGCATTAAGCCGCCATTTAACAGCGGGAATGATGCTCCTTGATTATCAATTCATACAAGCAATGGCCACGTGGTCAGCTGACTTTACGGCGTGATGTACCTATACGCTAAATTAAATTTTTTTTAGTTGCCACCGAGAAAAGTATTTATTGTTTTCAGCGATGATTTTTATTCTAGTTCCTGATTTTAGCAAAGACTTGGTATTTTCTTAATAAAATGCTGAAGTTGAACGACACGAACAATTATCGTGAAGCTATCAGTATTTCATAAATTTGAATTGATTAATTCAACCATAATTTTATAAATTTGTATGCAATTGATCTTTAACACGAATGAACACGATTGAATTAATTGATCAACTTCTACTGTACTGTAATATGATTATGCGGCCGATTATCAGCAGTTTTTTCTAGCCATTTTGTTTGGAATATCGACACTGATTCTATGAAATCGCGATCTGTTAACCAAGATAAAACAATTGAGGAATCACACCATGCATAAACTTCCACTGGCCCTTTAGTAAACAACCTATTTTAAATCGGGTTTACTATTTTTGCTAGAGTATATACGCATCACATAGTCCAAGCCTTGGTAAACATATTTGATAGTTGGGTACAACCGTACCCTCTGAATATATTAATTGCATGTTAATGCTGACATCGAATCAATCCAAACGTAGTTATAAAACTGCACCATACGCCTTTTCTGATGCATCTCAAAGGGCGTGTATTTGCAAAGTTTTCAATTTTGAATGTTCGAACTTGTGGTAAGATCGTTGAATTTCAATCTCATTCAAGTGAGTAACACCCTGATATAACCTTTGAAATTTATCAGTTAATTCTCTTGATATTGAAGTATCCCAATCGAGATTCGCAACCGTTGTATCATAATTTTGTCTTTAAATCATGATGTTTATAACGGGGACTTTTGGTGTAAGCTATCCAAAGGGGTCACATATATCTTTGCCATTTCCGAAAGAATTTTAGGTTTAGTTCAGTCAGAAAATCGGATAATTTTGATTTGAAGGAAAATGTGTTTGTGGTTGCAATCCATTTTATCTCGGCTGTCATTGAGGCCTGATCTTTCTCGAGAAAAAATTGACAAAGTTTTTAATTTCTTAAAATTTTAAATTCTTTTTGAATTTAAAAATTATTTGTGTTATTAAATGAAAAATTTAAAATGGAATAATAAATTTTAAAAAGAGATTTTTTGCATTTAAAATCCATTTGTTTGATAATAATGGTACCTTATTTTTCGTTTTTGATTTAATTAAATTTTATAAATAAAAACAATTATCAAGTCCCGTTGTTCATTTTTTTATAGTAATGCAAGATAATTCGTGTCGCAAATTTAATCAAAGTGTTCTCGTACGGAGATTTTATTAAATTTATTTTTGTGCGATATCAAATTTATAGAAAATTTAATGACGCGTGAAGAGCAAGAGGAGCCGAGCATGGTAATACGCATGACAAATCGTGTATCGTTAACATCGTGGGAGTTCTTAGGAATCAGCCTCTCTAGCACTAACAAGAAAATTTGGATTATTTTATTTATGAAAAATTTGTTTGTGTGATTGTGACATTTAGTAAAAAAACTATTGTGAAATGAAAATAAATCTTTTTAAACTAGAAAATCTTCTTTTTATTATTAAAAAAAACATCCTTTAAAATTAATTTCAGAGTATAAATGTTCAGATTCACAACAGTGAGAAAAAAACTTGAAAAAATGTGAAATCTTTTTAATTTTAAATTTTTAAATTTTAAATTAAAAAAATAGTTTTTAAATATCAAAAATATATTTTTCAAGTTTATAAAATAATTATTTATATTATTTCATATACCTGAATATTATAATTTTGATAATTAAATTAATTAAAAAAATAGCTAATTTTATAAAAGATCTTTGCTAAAAAATTTATTTTGTTTTTAATTTTAAAAACGACACTGTTTGCCTTTTAGATTTTTCAGTTTTTTTAAGTTTTTTGTTTCTCACTGTTGTGATCTGTACATTAATACTCTGAAATTAATTGCAACATTTGTTTTGAATAATCATCGCCATTTACGAAAACAAAACCCATGATGAACGAAACAATGTTGTCCTTTAATCTTAATGCTGCTTCTTCAGAGTCTGTTCCCAATAAAAGGTCGTCTACATAAAAATCACACATGAAGCCTTTGGATAATTAATTTAATTCTTTTGAACTATCTGAATGTAGGAACTGCAAGATATGGTGATGATCAATTGACCCTGTAGGTAATTTATAAACGATAATCCTATCTGATGATGATCCATCCCCACAAAATTAGCTGATAATTGCAGTCGACATCATTTACCATAATCTGCTTACACATCTCACAAACGTATAGTAATAATATTCAATAAATCTTTCTGACTTTTCGGACGAACATGGAGCACATCGTTGAGAGATAGTGAATCGGATGTTCTTTAGGCCGCGTCAAAAATTTCGCGTAACTTCTTCGTGGTACTAATTTCCTTATCCCTTATGTGAGTGACGAGGTACCCGGGTGCCTTTTGCACTTTTATACGTCTAGCTTTGTATGTTCCAGTCATAATAAAAAATTTCAATTTTATGAAAACTTCTAGTTCAATTGATAGATTACGATCACACTTAAAAATGAGAATTTTTACAACGCACGTGAGAGCAAAAAGTAGTTTAGTTTTACGAATTAGAGTAACAAAGGTACACGGGTACCTTTATACATTTTACACTATATTTGAAAGAAATAGTATGCAAATATTTTATAGTTTTGTGTTATATGTCAATGTATTTCATTGTTTCTATTTCTGTTTATTTATTTCATTTAATTTATGTTTTTATTTTATTTATTTCAAAAAAACTAAAAAAAACATTTTTTTATTACGTATTTTTACAGAATGTTTTTCGAAAACTGACATGTTGCGGCTAATGCAAAACTGTATTCAATTTATGAAGTTTTAGCAAAATCCGTTATAAATTTCATAATTGCAAAAAAAATTGAAAAAATTAGTTTCCAGAAAAATTACGTGTCAGGTACCCGGGTACCTTAGTCACTCAAATTAAGATATTTTTTCTTCACTCACATTAGGGTTATACTCTGCATTGTCATCCTCCAATCCTGCAATCGACTTTTGTGGAACTTGGTATAGGAGATAAGTATGGCAGTCTTAATTCGAACCGTTTGTTAGCAGTTTGTACTGTATTTACAGAATAAAAATTATTACAATGATCATCTTCAAAACTCAAGTTTAATTGTACTTCAGTCTCCTCAACTTCCTAGTTTTTTTCCATTGTTCATTAAATGTTTTCGATATAAACCTAAGAGGCGCTTTACCAATGACTCAGTGATGAATGCACGCTGAGAACCGAGTCAAGAAAAACTCCAGCCGATACCAATCCACCACTGCATAACTGTACATCGACGGTAGCAGTGAGTAATAGTTTGCAACTGGATGTTTGTGATGTCATATAAATTTGGTTTAATGTCATTTGGTTATAACCGCTTCCTAGGTGCTTCACTGTAACTGGGATCGATGACGTAATTAGTGGTTTACTAGTCTACCGTGGTGTATACCGACGTACAACGATAAAACGCTAGTTTCCCTTGCCGTCAGTTTTTTAAACCGACACAGCGAACGCGTTAAATGAAATGCTATCTCTTACAATCTCAACCATTGATGTCGTATTTTTTGTTGTATTGTAGTAGTATTTATTCTTGGGCGGGAATACATTTTCCTGTGAATGACACGAAGAAATAAAAGGACGAAGAAAAGGTTTGGTTGTAGATTTCAAAAAGCCAAGTGCACTGTTTAAAATTATAAAATCAAAATAATTTATTGGAACATTATTAAAATGTCTAGTGACCTTTTTATTTAAATTATGGAAAAAAAATCTTAACAATTTAATAAATTTATAAATTTTAAGTGATAATAAAGTTTATACAGTAGTATAGATAAGTGTAGTTAGGAATATGATTAGAAACATTTGGTGTTATATGAACATGGTGTGAAGGATTAATTAAAAGTTAAAATTTAAGAACTATAAAAAAACTAGATAAAAGAGAACCACAACTAATTATTAAATAGGCTTGAGAAGATGAAAATCAACGTGCTTTGGAAAAAACCAGTAAAAACTTTCGATATTTTTTTTCAAAAAAATTAAATTTTGTTTCAAATCTAAAAATTAAAAATAAAACAAAAATCATAATATTTGAGTTAATACTCATAAGAATAATATAAATTACGTATAATAAATAATAATAATAAAATATTATACTAAAATGTACGATCATAATAATGCTACAGTGTAAACTATAAATTATTAATTACGCCTACGTTTAATAACTTAAACTATACAAATTAATACCTAAAATTAAAACTATTCTAATAAACTAAATTCTAATATTCGTTCTTATGAAAGTATTGGTATTGAGAGTCCGCATAATACAACCTCGTGACTTTAGTATAAACCATTACTGTAAACAAAAACATCTGTGGTAAACGATCGATGTACACATCACAACGCAAGGCTGCATTGTAAACTTTTGTAAAAATTATTAAAATACGTTGCAACATTAATAAATTAATTATACAGTCGCAACAATAAAAATCGCAACGGCTGCATTATTAATATCGCACTCTCCACTACAACTGGGTATATTCGTTTGGGATTTAAATTAGGATTTTGGAATAACAACGGTTCAACCGCAATGTTCGGAATTCACCGAAATAATTTATAAAAACTTAAATAACAAGATATCTTGATTAATTATTTTTTTTTATTTATATAATATATTTATAATTATTAGTATTAGTTCATTAACCTCGTTTGCATGTGAATAATTTGTGTTACGTGGGACGAAGAAATATTTGTAGTTAGATTTAAATTTAAGGCTTTTTTCGGCATCTCATAGTGCACTTTCAAATTGATTGATTGATTGATTCTGAATGCACGACAAAGTTCTTACACAGGAGCTCCCGGGTGACGCCGGGCCCACCGTACACTCTTTTTTACATATAACAAAAAAGAAGGATTGGATAGGTTAGTTAAATGGGACAGAATCGGCCCTGTTACAGACACCTAGGTATAGCCGATAGTTAGTAACACAAGGACAGCACAAAACTAATCTACTTGGGGAAGGATAAAGGTTAAATGGATAATGATGGTATTGGTCATCAACAAAGTGCTTCTTTAAATCAGCAACCTTAAAAAAAATGTTATCAATTCACATGTCTCATTCTGGAAATCACCTGAAAATGAATACTATATTAATACTTTTTGACTTCCTAAACAAAACTGATTGTTGAATCGGCCCGATTTCATACACCTAGGTAGAGACGATATAGTTAGTAACTCAAAGACAATACAACTCTAAACTATTTTATAAAGAAAAATTATTTCACAAGCAATATGTATAATTCCTGAAAATTAATACTAAATTAATATATTGCTGCTTACCTAAATAATATGAACATGTATAATTTAATAAAACCAAAAAACTATAATAATATAATAATAATTTGGAAACGAGGCGGTTATTACTTTTACGGAAAATCTCGAAAATGCACACTCAATATTGCTCACAAACAAATCATAAGAAAATTCTGAAACTTTCTGAATAATTTCGTAAATGGATTTTCTTTAACATAAAATCAATTTCATGGCCGACAAAGTTTTAGAAAAGCCCAGCACGAATCGATTTTATACTCAACCAAATTCATGTGCCGGTTTATAAATTTTGAAAATGTGGAATCCTTAATTAGGATGAATTATTGAAACCAAATGAGATAACCGCAGTGGTCATAATTCAACTCTGGTATTTGTTGAGGACCATGTCAGTTACAAAAACTAATCAGGGCTTCCCATCGAGGGGTGAGGACAATTTATAGAATTTTGTATCCTGACCAAATATATTACGACGGCAACAATGCATAACCGTGTATCTACAAAAATCGTCAAATTGGGTTTATAATGATATCATACAGAAATTATTCTGTTTTTTGGGTTTTTGACAACAAAAAAGGCGGGAATATGCATTTTCATTCATAACTATTCGATTTCGTGTGTGCATTTTCGTGTATCTGCAGTATTTTTTGGTTGGTGCTACATGTAAGGTAAGTTTCAGCTTAAATATTTTTCTAATTATGAAATGTTTAATTATTGATTGTGGTTTTTTGAATTAGTTAAATATCCATTGATTAAAAAATATGAAATTGTTTTTAAAAATTATTATATTTTAATTAAAAAACTCGATTTAAAAATGATTTGTAGTTAGACGAAAATGAATTGTCAATATTCAATTTTGCTGTGTGCATACACGTTAATGAATGCTATATGAAGTAGATAAACGAAAGTGATTTTAAAAATTATTTGTTTTTATTTGCAGTTAAACAAAATTGTGCCGAAGTTAAAATAAAACCATTTCACCCAAAATTAAAGTACCATTATGGGAGATCGAGGAAAGCTTTTAGTTAAACTAGCTTTGGCAAAATTACAAACACGCCAACTAAATCAACCGATATCCACTGAACAATCTCATATTATAAGCTGTTATATCTGTAGACGTGACTAATAAACCGCCTGAAGTTTTGCCAGATAATATGGGGCTATCATCTCAACCAGTTTTCCCTATCGATATTTCAACACAATACGATGCAACAGCAAATGATTTGCCAACAAATGTTCTGCAATCCTTTAATTTGAATGATGCAGATTTCATTTATGAAAATGAAATACCGCTGGGAACAGATATTTCCCTGTCACAATCACAGGCCGCTGACTTGCCAAGAACAGACCCGTTGTACCTGATTGAAATTTCAAATGAAATGGATAATGTACCAAATATAAATAACGAAAATTTAAATAATATTTCGAATGGATGTAATGACATGCAACCTGATGGCACTTCTGATATATTATCTGACAATTCTGAAGAATTTGATGTACCGAACAAACCTATTTCTTATCAGATGGAGTCAGCCGAGCTTGATAACGTAGGCTCACTGAACATGAATTTGAAACAAACAAATAAAAAAAGACTTGCTCTACAAACAAATCGAATGCTCGGGAAAAATTATTTTGGATTTCGAAAAGTATCAGTTGATACTTAATGATAAAATGATAAAATGATAAAATAACGCAAATTCAAGATGTGCCAAAGGAAGTCCGCCAGATTGGGCCCAAATGCACTATACAAACTTGCAAAAAATTTACTAAGTTTATGGATCATTGTGGAGCTGTGAGCGACATCGATCGAATAAAAATGTTCCATCATTTTTGGAAGTTAACCTAGCACGAAAAGAAAATTTATATTTGTAGTTTAGTACAAGAAATTAAAACGGAAAGAGCAACCACCACCGATGAAGCTAGTTCAAGACGTATCTTTTCGCTGAAATACAAAATTAATACAAACAGTTCACATATTCAAGTATGCAAGAAAATGTTTTTATCTATACTTTCGGTATAAAGCAAAGCTTTGTTTCGAAATGTGTTCGTGAATCCCAATATGGGATTATAACCCGGCCTAAAAAACGATTTCAGCTAGAACCAATAGTGAGAATCACCAGTTTATGTGTGAATTTTTAGATTCACTCAATAAGTTACCCAGCCATTATTGCAGGAAAGAGACAAATAAGCTCTATCTCGAACAAAAATATGAAACCAAAACGTCTCTTTATACTGAATATTCAAGTCATTGTGTTTCTTCTGGGTAGAAACTAGTGTCGAAAACAAAATTTCTTGCAGAGTTTGCTAATAAAAACTTAGGAAAGAGACAACGATCGTGCTATGAATGGCCTTTGCCACCTAATATACATGGACCTGCAGGCGATAAAAATCTGTCCAATGATAAATTCAAGCAGTACCTATTTTAAAACTAAACTTGCCTGCCATAACTTTACCATTTACAGTAAAGTAACAAAAGATGTCGTATGTAATTAGTTTGACGAAACTACAGCTGATTTACAAGCATCGGTTATTGCTTCGTTTTTAGTGAAATATTTAAAAGAAATGTTTTTGAAAAACAATGACCGGCTACCTATAATTATTTATTCCGATGGCTGTACATATCAGAATAGAAGTGCAATAGTTTCAAACGCTCTTTTAACACGGGCCATTGAATACAACACAATAATTGTTCAAAAATATTTGGTTAAGGACCACACACACATGGAATGTGACAGTGTACATGTCAAGATAGAACAAAAGCTAAAGAAAACAAAAATTGAAATCCCAAATGATTAGCATCATGTTACCGTCGAAGCTAGACAAAAACCATTCCCTTATAAAGTTTTTGCGCCGAATTTTAACTTTTTTCAAGATTTTTCATTATTTAAAATATATCCGTCTATTCGCCCGGGCCGTCATAACGTTGTAACTAATTTACGGCAACTTCAATACAGTCCTCAAGGTTTAATTGCCTACAAAATTTATTTTGACGACGAATTAGCAGAATTGCCATCAACGGAAATTTTTAGAAAATCTGAAGATTTTCCTAAAACATTTTAACCAGGAGAAATATATCGAAAAGAAAATTTATGGATTTGCAAAGCATGAAGGTACATATTCACAAAAATTTTTGGGCTTTTTATGATAACCTACCTCACAATCAAGATTAATTTTTGAGACTGATTATAATTAAAAAAAACTGATTTATTTTTATTTATTGTTAAACGTGAACTATTAAAATGTGATTTATTTTTAATTTTTATTTAGTTTATATTGATTCTTAAAAGAAATTGTAATGCATTTAAAGCATAATATCTGTGAAATATATTTACAATTTGTAAAACCACAAAATAATTTTAATTTGAATTAAGAAATTACACCAAAATTCGTTTTTGCCTTATAGATTTTTTAGATACACGAGAATGCATGTCAAAATGTATGATTCATTAATGTGTATCTGCAGGTTTATACGTAAACACCTAATAAATAAAATTAATTAATTAATTAATTTGTTTTAATTGGCCCTTTTTAAGTAAAAATGATTAAATCGTTTTTTTTCGAATTAATTTTACTTAAATAAAAAGTTTTATTCATCTCCTGTAAATAGGTGAAAATGTAGATACACGATAATGCATTAGTTACCGTCGATTAATAGAATTCTTCTTGGCCAATTAAGATATCCCTAGAAATCCAAATACAACCTCAGGTATATGGAGTGTTAGTTAGAGACAATGTTATTTTGACTGATTGATTAATTGATTGGAATGTACGGCCAAACCTAAGTAAGATTCCCGGTTGTCACCGGGCCCATCCACACGCTCTTTGACATATAACAAGATGGAAGGACAGGAAAGGTGAATTAATTATTATGGAAATTGACCCGGTTTCAGACACCTTAGTAGTCAATAGCTAGTTAGTAAATTGTTAGTTGAAATGTAATGTAATACGGTTAGCACAAGTCAACATAATTATTTAATATATTATGGTATAATACCCAGCAATCAGAATCCTAAAATTATAATAAATTATCTGCAATATAACTTATACTATTACCAGTGGTCGTTTTTACTATTATACGAATACTAATAAAAAATTGTAAGTATTGAAGTATTAAATAATAAAATTAAAGCAGTTAAATGTAATGATTAGTATTAATTAATCCAACTCAATTCTGATAAATATTAAATAAAATTAATTGAATTCAAACCACCAAACAATTAGTACAATATAATAGTACTCGTCACTGCCGTCATCTGAAAATCCAGCTCAAATCTAAATATAAAGACTAAATAGAATCAAAATTATAATTTCAGGAATTAATTAAGACTTAAACCAGAATTAACTTCCCCAGCAAAACAAATTTTTGATTCGAACTATATCTCATAGTGCACTTTAAAATAAAACAAAATTTAAGATGCTATTAGTTTATTAATTAATTTTTCATGATTTAAATTCTTATTTTCAAAATTTCTTGTTATATAATTTCTTTATTTTCTTTTTTTATTGTATTTGTAAATTATTTTTTTTATGTTTTATTAAAATTTGAAATAATGAAATCTAAAATCATCGGTGTACATTTTGTTTATTGGTAATGTAATTTAAAACATGAGATAATTCAAGTTGAGAGCAGGAAAATCTAAAATGTAGGTGGATATATTTGGTGAGGTGGGTTGAACGATCACTGATGTCTTACTTTTGTCTCTCTTTTACACCTCTACGTGAAAGCGGTCTAATACAGGTTTTCATAAATTTCGGGTTTTCATAGATAAACCTCACGACACTGCTGAGTTTTAGACGGAACGAACTGACTGAACGAAATCCCTTTGAAAACAAATTTTTGGCAATATGAGCTAACTAATTTAGCGATCGGTACAAGGTTGACTCTCTGTTGATGGCTCATTATTTTGTTGATCGGCGGTTTGATGTTGATTAAAGATTTATTTTTGAGGATTGAGCAGGGGTTCTGTGAAGTTAAGATTTCGGTCGCTCAAGAAATAACGAATGACTAGTTATTGGTTGATTAATATATGCAGTAGCTTGAGGATGCGACAAAGAATGGTGACGTATTCTGCAAATCAAACATGAGTTGTGGATAAACATGCATGATTGCATGGTTGTGGTTAGTGTGTCAGTGGTAGTGACTCCATCGTAAGATGTTACGGTACAACTTATGTTCGTGAGGATGATCACCACTGATGGCTGTTCTATCAGAAATCATTTCGATGTTTGTCAAGGTTGTAATTTCCTTTCTTAAATATTACATGATTCGAGTGAGTCGTATCGAATATTTAGAAACACTAAAAATTCACTGAATGTAGGATGTGATTGTCTACTGAATCCGCGCTGATAATAATTTGGTCTAATTATCCCGCTTTTGTACAAGTAATAAATAGATCATAGCTCATCTATGATCACGTAATTCTTCGTTCTTTCCATCAGAATGATGATAAATGCGTCGTAGATCCTTGTTATTTGTAACCATTTAAGGCCAAGAAACGATTGATTACGAGCAGCGGTCGGTAATGTTCATATGACAAATTAACCCAAATGCTTCTCCACGTAACGAACTCTTCAATGGCTGCAGCTTTTGGGAACTCCTTAAATTTAAATGATTGTGAAAGGAATTGATGTGTATATCTCTAAATGAAGGCCACATTATAGTCTCCACTGAATGGTTGAACATTAATTTTCAGTGAACTTCGAACTGTGAAATTCAGTTATACTTGTGTTCAATCATTCGTAAAACGTTTTCTGTTGTGTAAGAAAGGTTTCCAAAGTCTCTTATAATTCATTATATTTTACCATTGAATGCGTTCTATCAACCATAATGCAATTGAATTCAATCAGCTAATCAAGTTCGAATAGCATTCATCATTAATTTGTTTATTAGTTTTGCCTCTACTTAACCACAGTAACATTTGACACATAAAAACAGCCTATTTGACCACTTAATACTCTTTCCGAGTATTTTTTTAATGGCAGAATGAACTGACTCGACAGAAAGAGTACAGTCGAGACCGTCCATTCTGCCTAATAATTCCATTTTCTGAAGAAAATATTCTGCAAATAGCTTAATTAAATTTGGGATAATCATTTTGTATCTTCATTGATCTATTATTTATAAATTTTAATGTCAAAGTAGGTAAGAAAGTAGTTTTCCAGATAGGGTACTTTATGGCTTACAAGAATGGTAATTATCGAAAGACATAACAAAACCAAAGAGAACCGATATTTGTAGCGAGCATTACGAGTATAAGTTATTTGCAGAATTTAGGCTAGAATCGGTGGTTACTCTATAATCAGATCTATAACAGAAACATATACGAAAGTATGACATTACTAAATTGCAACACACGCACCTGGTGGTCATGTTAAAAGTCCTCCTGTGCCGTCTCTCGAACCATCTTCTACAAGTGTTATCTATAAGTATATGGGGCTATGGTCCTTCTAAACGTGGGTTGCAGAAAACGATTTTAAATTAGAATTTTTCGATCAGCGTATACTCAACGTATGTGAAGTTATCCCCGGATTCTATCCCCGAAATTAAAAAAAAATTAATCAGGCAACACTAACATAATTATATCCCTCTAACTCATGTGTGAAGTTAGCCCCGCCCCGTTTTATATTATATTTCATTACAAATAGACTTCATATGTGAAGTTATCCCCGAATTTTATTATATGAACAAAAATTTTTATTAAAATTATTTTAATTCAGAAAACACAAATAATAAATCTTATAATTTAATAAAATGAAGTAAAATGATTTTTAAAATGTTCCAACCTTGAGAAATTAGGCTCCGAGCAAAATATTTCCATATAATTTATTTTAGACCAAAAGTGATATTTTAATTTGACATGTAAAAAGTATTAGTTTGTCGGATCAGAGCTATATGGTTTTGAGATGGTCAGACCCTTATGCCAGACCCTAACGCCACTTTTCGCGAAATATGAATAAAATCGTAACGTTGCAACCTAGCGAAATTAAATATGTCTAAATATGCATAATTTCGCTAGCTTGCAACGGTACGATTTTGTTTATAATTGGCAAAAAGTGACGTTAGGGTCTGACCATCTCAAAACCATATAATTTCGCTAGGTTGCAACGGTACGATTTTATTCATATTTCGCAAAAAGTGACGTTAGGGTCTGACCATCTCAAAACCATATAATTTCGCTAGGTTGCAACGGTACGATTTTATTCATATTTCGCAAAAAGTGACATAAGGGTCTGACCATCTTAAAACCATATAGCTCTGATCCGACAAATTAATACTTTTTACATGTCAAATTAAAATATCACTTTTGGTCCAAAATAAATTATATGGAAATATTTTGCTCGGAGCCTAATCTCGCTAGGTTGCAACGGTACGATTTTGTTCATATTTCGCAAAAGGTGACGTAAGAATCTGACCATCTCAAAACTATATAGCTCTGATCCGACAAATTAATACTTTTTACATGTCAAAATAAAATATCACTTTTGGTCTAAAATAAATTATATGGAAATATTTTGCTTGGAGCCTAATTTCGCTAGGTTGCAACGGTACGATTTTATTCATATTTGGCAAAAAGTGACGTAAGGGTCTGACCATTTCAAAACCATATAGTTCCAATCCGACAAATTAATACTTTTTACATGTCAAATTAAAATATCACTTTTGGTTCAAAATAAATTATATGGAAATATTTTGCTCGGAGCCTAATTTCTCAAGGTTGGAACATTTTAAAAATTATTTTACTTCATTTTATTAAATTATAAGACTTATTATTTGTGTTTTCTGAATTAAAATAATTTTAATAAATTTTTTTTTTTCATATAATAAAATTCGGAGATAACTTGTCTATTTGTAATGAAATATAATATAAAAAGGGGCGGGGCTAACTTCACACATGAGTTAGAGGGATATAATTATGTTAGTGTTACCTGATTATTTTTTTTTTAATTTCGGGAATAGAATCCGGGGATAACTTCACATACGTGTATACTCAGATTGAAATCAGAAAATGGACTGCGAAAACCATTCTCTGCGATTACTTCAAAAGTGTTTTAGACAAAATTCCCAAAATCCTTAACTACGTAAATCGAGTAAATAATGACAACTGGAATTTATATTCTAATGTTTGTAAATATAATACCAATAACACACATAAAACCCAAAGGTGATTTAGGAACTATAACCAATCGCAAATTAATATTTCGTATAATAATCAAATTTCGTACATAAAACGTTTTTCATATTTTTGCTATCTACAGGTCAAAAATTTATCACGCGAATCATAAAGAAACGACATGACTTTTTAAATCTATCTTTCCATGCTTGTATACGCTTTATGTTTTTAAATTTTAATTACAAATTTAACATTTACACAAAATACGAACAGAAAACTAATAATTCATTCGTTTTCTGTCCATCAAATAATAAAATAAAACCAAAAGTATGACATGAATAATTAATAACAAGAATGAAATAAATTCAAAACCAAGAACAACATTTTCTTAATCTAAAATCGATATTAGACCGACCAAGACGGGAGAGTATAAGCGCGATATAAGAAAAAATTGTGTTGAGTGTGCAGTGATGGATTAAAAGTCCAATTGTATGTGTGGCGTAACGATTACAAAGTCCTATTCAACTGGAAAGTGCAATGTCCTAATAGAAATACATATAATAAAAAAAACTAGTAGTAAATAATTAGTAAGCTATTTATTATGTGCTTAGAAATATTTTTGAAATCAATTCAAAATACAAAGCGACATCAGTAATAACCATAAAATAAAATCTTTGCATGCAACTGAAACATTAACCTAAACAATACGAGCCACGCGACAGATTTATGAGTCAAGGGAAAATGTAAAATGAAAAAGAAAATCCTTGAAACAGTATTTGTCTTGAGAATTCATTTTGAAAAGATTATCTCCAATATTATGACTTAATTTTATGTAAGAAAAGAAATTTTATTATTCAGTAGCCGACATTAGAAACGGCATACGTAACCTTGAGTTTCACTCACAATGTATAAATTAAAGAATAATTGTGACCTAAGTATGCATAACCAATTTTTATATTATGTAGAGCGATAAGAAGGATCGACCATCAAATCATTGATTTCTATTCAAATTTATTCATGCTTCCATTTATGTCGTATGCAACAGTTTTGAATAAAAATTTAAGACTGACCTAATTTAAGAACCACCAACGGAGTAGGTCTCCGATTCTTAATTTTACTTATCGCTGTATATACCATAATATACCATAAAGAGACTCGTTCTCTTGTACTTGTAAGATGCCTGTTGTGATTTCTAGATCAAATTATTAAAAATAAACCAAAACGAACGAAAATTGGGTCAAGATATTGCAATTTCATGGAAAATACCCCGGAAGACGAATGTAAAGTACAGTGATGTTGTTTGAATTACGGTGAATTTCGTTATTGTTAAAATTTGTAAAAAAAAATACGCTGACTTTACTCTTACGCCGAAAAAATAGCACGAGGCACCATGATATTTTATATTTAGACTATTTAATTTGGGTGTGTTAAGCATAAGTGAAATCATCAGAGGGGCTGTTGATAATAAAATCATCAAGTATACTCCTTTATGCTCGTTTAAACAATTATAACCAAATTAAGTTTTTATACCTTTAATTTTTGCTTAAAAGAACTAATTACTAATTACGTTTTTTAAAAAAGAAAATCACGTTTGTTTTTACTTTTCAAATTTTTTTTTCTGATTTAAATTTTAAATGTAAAATAGCAAACGTGGAAATCAATAAAGTTAAGTGTTTCTTAACTGAAAAATATAAATTCAATGTCACATGTTGTAAAAAACAATTTTCTACAGGCGAATAGTCTGGACAGACTGCGGATTAGTTAAACTGGTTTAGCAAAATTAGGTCAAGTACTCTACGACATAAAATTCAATTTAGATCGACATACTACGAAAAATTCAAAAATTTACTGGCAAATCCAAGTTTTTCCATGGGGTGCTTGATTGAATTTCGCTAAACCAGTTTAACAATCTGCAGTCTTCCCAGGCTATTCGGTTGATCAATATGAAGTCGGTTTAGCTCTTCTACTGGACATAATATTAATGACAAAATCTTCGTAGATCGATTATCTTTCATAATAAAACCCAAATTTCTTAAATTTAAATTTTGAAATAAAGTAAAACCAATTACCTGTCATTACCTTGAAGAGGAACAACGACTATTCAACCAATTAATGAATTCAGAATTAAATTTTATGTTGGGACCCCCTCTAGCGTACCATACCTAGAGTATAAAACGAGGGATAACAACACGCCCAAATTTCTCAGGGCCTCCAAAAACCAGTACAACTCCTCAATATGGGCAGTTGAAAAAAGACTGGATGCGTCTGGCATTAGAAAGTACAGGATAGTCATCGATTATAAAAGACTAAATACCGTAACAACATCAGATACGTATCCTATCCCAGATATATCGAACACTCTGGTAAATCTATCTCTGTCTGGATTCCATCAAATTCAAATGAGAGAAGCGGATATACCTAAACGAATATTTTCCACGATGAACGGGAAATACGAGTTTGTAGGTCTTCCCTTCGGTTTGAAGAACGCTCCGGCCATTTTTCAGCGAAGTGTTGATAATGTGCTGCAAGGGTTAACGTCTACTTAGATGATATAATTATATATTCGGAGGAAATACCGAAAAAGAACATCTGGCTAATGACGACCAAATATTCTCAAAATTGGAACAAGCCAATCTGCAATTAATCTCGACAAAACAGAGTTTCTGTGGCAAAAAAACGACAAAGTCACAGTGATAACTGCTTGGGAGGACTTATAAAAAATATAGCTTAATCTAACCCACCTTTCTTTCATTTTTAGCTCCTGTCTTCGGACGACTACAAAGTCCCTGAACGTCTACGAATACAACCACCAGATGGCAACACTAAAATAGGGTACCGGAAAATTACTGCAAAGAATACTGCACAAACATTTTTTAACGATTACAACAAAACTGTCGACTCATTACACGAAGCATCGGAAGAGCGGATCCAAAAATTACTATTCAACCGGCTTTTATCTTTTCAGCCAGAAAGACCATCCATCGTTATAAAAAAGGGACTTCTGACAAATCAACCCATCAACCAGCGATCAACAGCTGCCAACTTTGAATTCAACCAATTAATTTGAACGACTAAGAGCACCCGGTTTAATCATAAAAATGATGACTCTAAACATCGTGACAACAATTCTACAATGTGCCACGGATGATATATCGGCAAAACATTAATTCTTACAATAATTTAAACGAGAATCCGTCAGAATTATTAAACGTGCGGACAAAATTTTTTCATGAAAAATCTATTTGTATAATATTAAGCGAAATACCGAAGACAGAAAATATCGTTAGATTTAAGTTTAGTTTTACTTTGGAATTGTAAAAATTAAAATCCATTTAATTTTTTCAATCTCTCCAAATTAAATTTCGTCTTTTTTCTCTGCAAAATAGTTGTTTACGAAGGTGATACAAAATTATATTTTACCAATTTTGTAGAACCCTTAAAAATTTTATTAAATCATACTGAATTTAGCTTCAATGGAATATGCTTTAAACAAAAGATTGGTTATCCAATCTCCAATGGGTTCTCCGGTAAGTCCAACTGTGGTGAATCTACTAATGGAATATGTTGAGACTAAAGAGTTGAAAGCATCTTCCATTGAACCTATTTTTTAACAGATTAATTGACAATATTATTACGGTAATACCAATTTCGGAAGTGGTCATTGATTGGCTTGATTCGCGAATCATTTTTTGATCGCATACGTGAACCTTAGGGCCATATAAAAAGTATCCGCGTTTTTTTGGAATTTTCTTTATTGAAAATAAATCTTAATCAAGTACAAATTTGGGTAGATACTCGATTGGTTAGCAAGCAACGAATTTGCTAGCCGAAATCCTGACTACTCAATCAATTACACCATGGAAACTCAAATTTCAAAATACATTTTTCATAAAATTTTTGTTTATTTTTGCGATGTTAAGCCTAGTACTTAGTTCGATTTCACGTGAAATCTTCATACGATTTTACTAAATTGAAATTAAAAATCAAAAATTTCACTTCTGTTTTCATTTTGAACTGAGTACTAACTCAGTTCACCAACAAAAAAGCCAAGTGTTCAATACATCAAAGATGGAGCGCATAAACTCTCCAAATTATTTTCATGTAAAAATAATGCCCGGTATACATTATTTTCACATGAAATTGTGACATTTGTTTGTGTTTGGCAATAATCAAATTTTTTAAATACCATTAATCTCTAAATTTTAAATAAAAACCCTTTAATTTAAATTATTTACATATAACATAAACAATTTCATCTATTTATGCCTATACAAAATAACAATTCTCCAAATAAAATTTTATTTCTATTTCACGCGAAAATAAATAGATTTTTGGAGACCGCAATAAAATTTCATTTCATTTTGAACTGAGTACTAAGCTTTACAGCAAAATTTTCGGCTTCAAAAATTAAACAGCAAATTTTTGTGTTGTGCAATCGCACAACGCAATAATGTGCAATCGCAAAAAAAAAAACAAAAACAAAAAGCTTATTGAAAATATAATTTGAACGAAATTTAATTCCTTGGTAAAATTGATTGAGTAGTCAGGATTTCGACTAGCAAATTGCTTGTTTGCAAACCAATCGAGTATCATCTACCCCATTGACCTTTAGTAGCTATATGATCTTTTGACATTTTTCGTGAAGCGTCATATTTACATCGGTGTAGAATTTCTGCGGTTTATAATCGAAAAAATTGGCCAAGTGATTTTCAGAAGTGCTTCGGTCGATCAATTTATTACCATCAAGAAAGTGTTGCAGAGACCAAAACAAATTGTAGTCACATTGCACAAGATCCGGGCTATAAGATGGATGTAGCAGAACTTCCTAACCAAGTTCCGTCAATTTGTTCTGAGTCATCAAATACTTATGTGTATGGCCGCGCATTGTCATGATGGAACACAACTTACTTTCTGTTGGTCATTTCTGGTTGCTCTTTCTAAATTTCTTCGTCAAACGATCGAGTTGTACTCAGTACAGGACCGCATTGTAGGTTCCGCCAAATTACCACAGCTCATAATAAAGAACTCCCTTCCAATCCCACCAAACACTCAACATAACCTTGTTGCCGTCAATCCAGGTTTTAAAGTCGTTTGTGGAGGGTCACCATGCCTTTGACAATGAATGACTGTAATGATTCGCTTGAGAAATGGTCGTCGCGTTTCAGCAGCTTTTCACTGATCACAATTCGGTCAATCAAATTTCTTTGCGTTAATTCATGTAGCTCTCAAATATCGAGCTTCTTTTTGTAGCGTGCTCTTTTCAGATGATTGCAAACAGTCATGAGGTTGATGTTTAGTGCCTCCACTATTTATTGACAGATTGCGTACCCGTCTTGTTCCACCAGTTGCAAAATTTCATCGTCTTTTTCAGTGACCGGCCGACCAGGGCGAGATGCATCTTTGACATCCAAATCTCCCGAACGAGCAAATCACTCCTGAGTATTTCGTTCACTCACAGAATTCACCGTACACTTCACATATTTTTCGGGATGTTTTGCGGCGCTATTTCTTCAGATATATATAGCGTATATTTCTTCAGATATTTTACTCATTTTTAAATAAATATAACGCCTTACACAAGCAACAAATTAGAAGACTTCTTGACAAACAATGCAAGCAGAAATATCACGCGGAGTAACTAAAAACGCGGAGACTCTCTTTGGCTTATTATAAATTAAAATGTGCATGTGGAAAAGAATATGTTGGACGAACCGAAACAAAATTTAAAGATGAGAATGTACCAGTATAATGAGACTACCCATGATTATATTTCGTCAAATAGTGCGATAAGGAAAGAACAAGTTTGAGAAAAACGGAAACCTCGTAAAATCTGGCAACAGACTCGTGCTTCGCAACACGAAAATATTCTAAATTTTCTCCTCCAATATTTTCCTAGATAAAGCTCAAGCGTTCAACAAAGTTTGGCACGAATGATTTGAATTTAAACTGCATCGCGATCTACTTAAGCTATTTTATCAAATTCTTAAATCCTACATCGCAGATCGACACTATTCGCGTCAAACTGAGTATTCTAAACTAGAAATAGTATCAGCAGGTATACCTCAAGTAGCATGATTAGACCAATTATGTTTATGCTTTAATTAGATTAAGAAAAACCAAAAGAATATTCATCATAAGCAGAGAAACTAATTTAAAATAGCTAAATTACTAGATTATCTCTATCGTACGTTGCGAACCCGGTCTACAATCCAATATCGTGCTAAAATTATTTTTTCCACTTATTATAAAATAAATATCTTAAATTTCAGACAGGTGCAAAATGAATTAAATTCAATCAAACTAAAAGTTATAATTAAATTTTATTTTGATACGCAAAATTTGAAGGTAAAATTACAAAATTGTCACTCATTCTAAAATATATATAAAATAAATTTTCATCTCATTTTGAAATTCATCTATCATAGACTATGTTGGCATTGACGATGATATGTGTTGTTATATATTTACCTTCATCTCCACATAGTACAGTAAAAACACCCTTAATGATGAGGGGATTGAAATTTCAAATTCTCGAACAAAAATTTCTCCCTTACACATTATATTCTGTTTGGGTATTTTTCCATGTTGCATTATTATTTCCCTCTTGAATTCAATACGTATTTCATACCCGCCATCAGTAAAATGTACATAACAGACTTTTATTTTTCCATCCACCACCATGATCATCATCATCAACAATTTCCATATACAGTACTATAATATAAAAATCATGCTAAAATTTTCTTATATTTCAATCGCGTAATGTTTTTGAAGATTTTTGTTGTTCTCGTCGTGTTTCTATTACACATAATATACACATACATCTAAAATCCATGCAGAATATATTATGTTTTAGCACAAATACCTACATACAATTATACACATATATTCACACACAGAAGAAAAAAAAATATATTTCTAAATACAAAATTACATTCTAAAACCTACTGACATTGATAAATGCCATCCGTCATTTTATGACAAGATTGATGTAGATTAAAATGTGACATACAGAAATGAATAAAAAAATTGTATCAACAAACAATGACAAAAATAATGTATTAGGTTTTATGTAGTTGGGTTGTTTTAGGAGGGTGAAACTGTACTCGTACAAATGCGTTTCATACAACATAAACGAATTCCATCTTTTCCATTTCAAACCCAAAAAGGAGGAACTTTCTTAATTCTAATAATAACAATAATAGTATATAACGTTGGAAAGGGGGATGATGTTGAAATACAAAAACAACAAAATAAACATGAGGACAAAAATCTTATAAAAGTCAATTGAAACTCACAGAGATCTATAATGATATTGATGAAGAAGTATGGTTTGGTATACTGAAGGACACAGTGTTGAATAAGAGGGTTGGGTTCTCCCTTCTTAATATATATTTGTAGATTTTTAAAAATAGTATTATTACCCTTATACATATAGATTTATTCGAAATTATTTTCCATGATGGCAGCTTTAATTTTTGTATAACACAGATTTTGTAATGGAATTAGTTGTGATTGAAGCAAAATGAAACTAATTAATTTGTTTTTGAAATTTAGGTAACGGAAGCACAATTTGGATAATATATTAAGAATATATCATATGTGAAATAATCTGAATACCTATATATATATAAATAAATACAACACTTACACTTTCAATACTATAATAAAAATATTCCGGTATACCCTAATTGAGTTATAGTGGTTACAGTTAACCTTTTAATGACCTACATACTAATAATATCCCATATAGAGATAATATCATAATTTCACTGAACAAATTATTTAAAAATAAAAAAATAAATTATTGTTAAAGATTATCTGTTATAATCTTTTGACAACAAAAATTATAAAGTACAACATCCATAGAATATCAAAAATTACAAAAAAAATAATGAAAAAATCGATTCTTCATAATAATCCAATTTCCGTAGTTAAATATCTCGAGAACAAAAAAGTGAAAAAGTTTGTTTCAAGCAACCAAAATAAAAAGTTTGTTCTTGTCTTTAAAACTAAAAGTTTATAATTTGTTGTTGTTGTTTTATAAAAGAATATAATATAGAAGAAACATTAAACGAATAATAAAAATGTTTTGAGCTATTGTTCTATGCAACTGAACGTTGTTTTTCTTAAGATTCTACGCATATGTATGAATATATAAATATTAACTACTCGTAGGGTCGAGTCGACAGACCCTGTTAAATTCGCAAATGCAGCTAAGGACACTGTTTAGGTATTTTTAAGTCGGTTAAAATGTCAAATTATACCCTGGATCTAATCAGGGAAGAGCGAGGTAGATTACATACTGTACGCAGATTATATTGCGATTTTTTACGTCACTGACGTCGACGATGTAGATGTTGACCATCTAGAAAATGTTATTAAGAATACGATTTGCTCATAATTTTGTCTTTATTTTACGTTAGCCGGTTTGATAAAGTTGCGGCCTAGATAATTATCTATAGTTATTCTAGCTAGAAGTCAAGTAAGTTTTCATTATCTACTAAATAGCGTAATATATGTAGATAGTTATTGACACCCTTAAGGAAAAGTTGTATCAAATGTGCTGTAGTTAGTTGACATGAAAAATGTTTAAGGTTCATATTCTATTTAAGATATTTCTTTATAATTTTCAATTTCAAGAAGTTTAATTAACGTTCTCAAATTTGTTAAATTACAAGTTTTATAAAACATGCTGAAAAGTGAGAATTTTTTAGTTTTGGTGAAGTTTGCTTAATATCGCAAAGATTATCAATCGAATGAAGAACTGGAACTGAAATTAAAATTTGGTTAGTCAAATTTCATTTAATAAATTCCAAAATTCATCATACTAACCATGGTCTTGAATATTCTCAAATTCATTTTGGGTCTCAAAATTTGAAGCAGCCGTTTGGATTTTTAAGTCATTATCGGTTTTTGGCAACTTAATAGTACTTTTTACTAAAGTTTGAGGTAATATTTTTTTGAACCACGTTTAGAAATTGTTTTGTGTTAACACTTTAGCTTTTTCTTTAAAATTTTTGTTTTTATTTTCCAGTCGTTTTAGTTTCTTTTCTTCTTTCTTAATAATTTCATTTTGTTTTTCGTCCGTTTTCAATTGTTCAGCCTTAATCCACAATGGATTAGTTATGACGAACGGTTTTTTAGTTTTAACGGGTTTGATGCCATGTCTCCCTGACGTCATTGGCCAATTTAGAAAGTCCTCTAATATCGTAGCAACTTTTAGCAGCGTTTCTTCGGGAGTGAACGTTTCAGTAATTTCAACATTTGTCATGACAATTTCTTCGGCGACAGTTTTTTTTCGGCGACAGTTTCTTAATTTATAAATAAAAAATCATCAATGGAATATAAATCGGTATCGACGGGTGAATCTGTAAAATTCTCGAATGATAAAATCTCAGCTTCTGAATAGTTCTTGTGTTGAGGGAAATTTTACCATCCATCTTTGGAATTAAGTCGCCGGGTTCATCTGACCAATTTGTGGTATCAGTACTGAATACACCTTTGCTAGCATCTTCAAATTGCCTTAGTTTGTCACAATATATCAGTTGTGAAAATGTTTGGTAAGATGCATGTTTATTCATCTTAATAACTGCTTCGAGAACTAGGGGACGGCTTGATATTTGTCCTAAACATCTGGAAAAATCAAAAGCACTACAGTTGAATGGAAAAATCACACATTCTCGAAATCCATGCCTTATTATTGCCGGATAAATTCTAGAATCTATCACTTGGGCAACCAAAGGAGCAAATTTTTGTGTGGTCAGAAATTTTTCCGGATTTTGTTACCACCACTAAAGAACTTTCTTGCTCCAAGTACTTTTTAAATGCGCTTACATCGGCTGGTTGGAAAATGCGGCTTGCATTGGGGTACAAAGCTATTCAAATTGTTCCAAGCTGAACGCACAGTTTACTCACAGGTAATGTTTAATGTTAAAAAATATAACCGGAACTTGGTCCCAATCTTGATTAGATATGAATAGAGGACTTTTGAAATTTATTCGTAAAACACCTCCTTTGTCATCCACCCATTATCGCTAACATCCAAACCTCAGTCCTCTGGTACTGATTTTCTGATGTAATCAGGGATTATTTTGTATGGATATATAGTCATCGGAGGCACTGTTGTTCCATCTGCGCCAAATGTGAATCTTTACTATCGCCATACCTCGGTCAACCTCAACTGCATTTGCTGCAAGTACCATTTTAGTTTTAGGATTCATTAAAAAATTTATTTTGTAACCACATTGAAAATTATTTTTGGGTCCTGGGGAGTGGGAATGTATAAAACCTCTTCTTTGCTCTTAGGAAATCCCTTTTTGGTGATGTTATTATCCACTCCTCAATCACATTTTCCTCAGATTTAGTTAAAATTGTTTGAGGACCAGGTGAGACATTCGTGAACCTCTGAACTAAACGAAAAATTAATGTTGATCGTGGAATATTAAAATATTTAGATGCAGCAGTTTAAGCAATTCTTACAAATGTGTTTTGAAGTTTTGATAATTTTAACACTGTTTGTCGTAGGCACTTGACGAAATACACTAACACTTAATAAATACATTCGACTTAACACTTGTTTTTCTATTTCACAAAAAAAAATAATTTTTGAATATTTCAATTAAAAAATTGGTTCAAAATGTTAAAAAAATCACTCGACCGATTTCGACTTGTTAGGTCATCATCAGGAGTATCTGCCGATATGTAAAAGTAAAAATTTGTTATATATAGCAGAAAAAAGCAAAAAATAAATAAAAGAAGGAGGGACAAAAAATAGGCAATAAAAATTAATGTACAATTCTACTAACTGTTAGTCATACAGAAATATTAATAAAAAAAATAATAAAAAAAAAGAATGGAAGAGATAGCAGGTAGGCGACTAGTCATCGGCTGAGTAACAAAATTCAAGGTATACCCAGCAAACAAACGTTGATAGCAGTATGAAACAGATTGAACCATTTGCACACGTCGAAGTGAGAAAACAAATAAATTTACTTCGGTTTCTTTTATAGTACATACAGATACACTGCATATTTACCCCCACTTATTTTTTTGTTTATCAATTTCATTTAGAAAAATTTCTATTTCATTTTTATCAGTCTGGAGATTTCATTTGAGATGAGAGTTGATGCAGAATCTATTTAAATATATATTTATATATTTAAATAGATTCTGGTTGATGTGTAAAATATTCATTGTACATGGTATGATGTTTATTTTACAAGTGTTTTCAGATGGAGCATACATGAACAACATATAAAATCAGTATACAAAATTAAAAATATGTAGTTGTATCTGCAAGTGTGTACACTTGGTATATACAACAAAACATAAAAATAAAAAATATTGCTTACCGTTAAGTTAACGTAGGGGAAACAAAACCGAATTTTCGGTTGGCAAAAATACGAAAAGCATGGAATTAGGTGCATCAATTTGAAGTAAAAATGAAGCGCTCTAATTATATGCTGTTTATGCGCTCATTGTGCGCTGATTTGTATTACTGGGTAATGAAGTACATTTAATTACACGAAATATTAGTCAACCCAGTAGTACAAATCAGCGCACAAAGAGCGCATAAACAGCATATAATTAGAGCGCTCAATTTTTACTTCAAATTGATGCACCTAATTCCATGCTATTCGTATTGTTGTCGTCCGAAAACTCGGCTTTGTTTCCCCTAAAAATTAATTTATCTCTCTTTCATTTCGATTTGAATATAATATGTAACTGTTAACCGCTGGTTTACGAAAAATAATGTTTTTTTAATGTATTTATTGTATCAAAACTAAACACAATCATATATTATTAATTGTGTTTGGCTTTGGTTGTGTAGTAAATGTGTATTGTTATTCAGATACAACTACACATTTTTTTAATTTTGTATATGTACTTACTTTATATGTTATCCAGGTATTTCTATTTCCATCTGAAAAACATTTACAAACATCGGCATACGTATGCATTGAATATGTTTCAAATCAACGCACATGTATTACCTTCAGCTGAAACCTGGAGACTGATAGAAATGAAATAACAATTTTTGAAATGAAATTGATAAACAAGAGAATAGGTGGGGGTAAAAATGCAGTTCATAGAAGAAACCGAAGTAAATTTATTTGTTTTCTCGCTTCGACGTGTGCAAATGTTTCCATCTATTTCATTCTGCTATCAGCGTTTGTTTGCTGGGAAATAAGTATAAACGTGAGAATGGGCGGGATCTGTAATTCGTGAGAAACGGACTCTGTTCGTTAAGCATGTTTTGGTTAAAAAATATGGATTTTCGAATTTCGAAAGATTCTAAGGTATTTGAAACTCTGTCTTTGGGTTGTATATGTATATGGAATTTTTTAATTTAAATATTTAAAAATTAATATTTTGCGAAATAGAAAAACAAGCGCTAAGTGAAATGTACAGGGTGGCGCACGAATCGTGCTACAAAAACAAAACGTAATAACTATTTTTCTGTGTGACTAATCTGTTTTTTATTTTTTTTATTTTGCAGATTATTATTTAAATTTACTAAAATGGATGCTTGGAATACCGAAACGAGGATTTGGATAGTGCAGCGCTACCATGCTTTGCAGTCCATCATTTCCGTCCAGAGGGAATTTAGGCGGGAGTTTGGTGGCACTCCCCCGAGTAGATGGACCATTATGAGGTTGGTACGCATGTTTGCTGAATCTGGAAGCATCGCACGTAGACCGTACAATCGAGATCCCTATGTTCGGGTCGAAGCCACAATCGCAGCTGTAGCATCATCAATTCAGGCAAATCCAAGTGTTTCGACTCGAGAGTTATCGGCGCAAATTGGAGTTAGCAGACGGTCATTACAACGGATAATTCATGATGACTTAAACTTGTTTCCGTACAAAATCCAAATTACAAGCAAATTAAAACCTCTGGATTTGCCTATTCGCCTGGAATTTTGCCGGAAAATTATTGAAATGGCCGAAGAAGACAACAACTTCATAAATTGCTTGTTTATGTCTGATGAGGCCCATTTTGATCTAAACGGCAATGTAAACAAGCAAAATTGCCGTATATGGAGTGAAACTAATCCAGAAATACTCCATGAGACGGAACTGCACCCAGAACGAGTGACAGTGTGGTGCGCAGTTTCATCAAGATGCATTGTCGGGCCATACTTATTTGAAGTAAACGGTGAAACAGTAACTGTAAATGGGGACCGTTATTTAAACATGTTGAAAGATTTTTTTTACCCAGAACTGCGGCGAAGACGTATCCCTTTTAACAGCATTTGGTTCCAGCAAGATGGAGCAACTGCACATATAGCCAGACCGGTTATGGAGGAGCTCCAACGAAAATTTCCAAATAAATTAATATCCAGAAACTCCACTTTCCGCTGGCCCCCAAGGTCACCTGACCTCACTGCACCAGATTTTTTTTTATGGGGTTATGTCAAACAAGAGGTGTTTAAAACGAAACCAAGGAATTTGACTGAATTGAAGCAGTCCATTACAACAATAATTGAGGCGATCCCGACTTCAACCCTTCAGTGCGCAATGAATAATTTTCTGATCAGGTGTCGCACATGCGTGAATGAGCATGGAGGTCATTTACGGTCTATCATTTTCAAAACTAATTAGTTAAATAAAAATAAAATTGAATTATCTATACAATAAAAAAAAATAAAGCCGATTAGTCACACAGAAAAAAAGTTATTACGTTTTGTTTTTGTAGCACGATTCGTGCGCCACCCTGTATTTGTTAAGTGTTTTGATAATTATTAACACCATTTAAAATACAACTATTGACAGAGTGTTAATTATTGTACCACAATAGGACACGCACATATATATAGAAGATAACTCGTCCAATTATTGACACCACAATTATCTCTAATACTTATGTAAAAAATTATAATTTTTAGTCTTAAACATATATTTAAATGTAAATAACTTAAAAATTCATTTAACTTATTAACAGTAATTGAAAACAAATTAAGTATAAGGCACTTAATGTATACCTTAACAAAATATCGGTTCATTATCACAAAAAAGAAGGCGACAAGTCATACTATGACTTAATCGAATAAAATACACTAATCACGTTAGGAGTAGAGAAAAGCACATAAAGAAGCCTTTAAGTAATCTCGATTAGTTTAATTCCGTTTTGGTAAAAAAATAGCTCAATGAAGTATCGTAAAATATGTAATGTTTAACTGGAAAAATAAGGCAGCAAATACAGTGATACTACAAATAGAGAATTCTCAATATTGAGCATTCGTGATACGGAGGTATTTACATTAATTAATTTTGGTCTATTGAATTGAACGATCGCACTAAAAAAACTTTCCATTTGTTGTTGTCGGAATAAAGAGCCATTCTAAAATATCTAGTTTATCAAGGTTAATTATTTTTGCTCCTAGCACAGTAGAATTATATATCGAAAAATATCTCCTTTTTCAGCAATCCCAGAACAAATAGTAATTGTTAATACTGTTGCATTGTTTTTCAATCCCAATCCTAAGTTGCGATAATCGAGTAAAAATTTTCAGACACGCGGAGAATAACCGGAATAAGTCATATATTTCGAATTTGAGAGAGAAATTAAATAATAATTCCAAGCTTAATTGCTCAGATGGAGCAAACGGGGGTTCAAAATATCTATTTGACTTACAAACACACGTAAAAGTGATTGTACTAACAGTTGAATTTAATGTTCAAAGTGTTCCAATAATTACTTAGGACCTAACTTAATGGCCTCCAAGTTCCAGGATTAGTAATAATAACTGCCTCGATTGCAATAGGTACTGTAACAAGATGCAATTAGTAAGTTTATGATTAAATGGACAAAGCGGGTCTAATTAAAAGATTGCAGTAAAAAGTACCTTGTTAAAGTTAGCCGAAAGATTCCAGCCAAATGATAATGCAGATAGTGTCCTGGCTATTTTTAAACTCTATTTATACTCTCGCCCCCATCGATTTTTAAATTCCTATAAACTGAAATAATTTCTCCTTCACCCGAATGATGTATTTCGACCCTAAATTCTCCTAAATTCGAGTTTATGACTGATTTTTGCTGTATTCAAGACACTATCTGCATTATCTTTCGGCTGGAAACTTTCGGCTAACTTTAACAGTATGTAAAAGGTCATGTAAAATGGAGAGTTTCTTGGAACTTTCTCAGTAATATCACCAAGGGCTCTCAACATACAGTCACAATACCACTGCATGTATGGCAAGAAATAGGGGATCGTTAAATAATAATAATTAATTATCTTCGATATTCGCTTGTAAAGCTACTGAAATATTTGTGGAGTTAATAAAGGCGCAGAAAGTATTTTCAGGCTTCTTCAGCAAAAAAATCAGAAATTTTGATTTTCCCCCAATATCAAATATCATACCAGACAATCTATAAAAATAAAAATCAATTGCCGCATGTATGAAAGATCATAATTTAAAAATGGCTCGACTGATTTCTTTTTGTTTTGTTTGTATTTACGTCAGAATAAGGTTTGTGTGAAAAAAAATTTGGGAAAATTAACCGGAAAAGTCGAAAATTTGGATACTGTTTTTGTATGAACAAATGGCAAAGATGGCGTCACATGTTTTCATAACAACAACAAATTCCGCATTGAATATTGATATGTTGCGAAAAAGATTTAAAGTGAAAGTGATAGTTAAGTGTTTTATCGGTGGTGAAGTTCGTTGTAATTTGGTGTCATGCAAACATTGATTTGGTATTAGTTCGTAGTTTAACACCAGCGTTTGGAGGCAAATCGAATAAGAATTTCTCAAGCGTGGAGCATTGTGACTCCGGAATAAAAAAATACGATCAAAATTGTCTCGCTCAGTTGGAGCACAAAACAATTTGAAACATCAACAAAATAGAAGGCTACGATCCAACAGTCGTTTACGCCGCGATGTATCTGTCGACTTCGGTACAATGAACACTGTTTGTCAGCATTGGAATGCTTTGAGGTTTTGGCACGAACCGCAAGGATTATGATGAGTGAGCGGAAAGGTCGAACTAGCACAATTAATACTGGCATCAGATCTATTGCTTTCTGGCCAAGAATCTCGATCGAAGCATTTCTTGCAGAATAAACAAAAGTACAACAGTTTCTTTCAAATGAGATTCTTTGGGGCGAATATTATGGAAGCACGAGGTTTTAACCCAACTTTTAAGGCAAAATCTTTTTCGATTATAACACACATCACACAAACCCACATCAACGATTCATAACGTTTCACCGCTAAGTCCACTAGTGAATAATGTGGACCTCCCAGGCTCATAAATTAAGGTTTGTCACTTTTATAGGTTCAATGACAAATTCACCATCGTGCAGAAGCGTTGTTCTCGCCAGTAAATACTGATCACAAATTGATTCAGATTTATTTTCTTGGAAATTCTGATGATAAAATCAATCAGAACATTGTGTCATCAGTCGAGCGCTAAAGCACGGCATTATTACACAACTGTAACAACTCTTACTTCTTCACAATCGGCAGACGTGTTTTTCAAGCAATTTTTAGACATTGGAAATGGAAAAATTAAGCTTTACGCTTCGATTGGCCCCATTTCGTTTTCACATAGTTTTTGTTAATTCACGACCAGTGTTTAAATAATCCTGCCAATGGAAGTTTAAATATCGTCGTGTAATTATAATCGTGCTCCTCGTGGTATA
Organism: Nephrotoma flavescens; assembly: GCA_932526605.1. Taxonomy (NCBI): domain Eukaryota; kingdom Metazoa; phylum Arthropoda; class Insecta; order Diptera; family Tipulidae; genus Nephrotoma; species Nephrotoma flavescens. The sequence goes on along the minus strand of OW052220.1, from coordinate 112,250,108 downwards.
AACACACAAGACGAATCCTCAATGAAAATTTAATCAAATTTGACACTCCTAACTTGTGTGCTCACTCGTTAAATCTTTGCGGGAACTGAAAACTGGGATTGCAAAATATGAAGTGTTTGAGTGCGTTGAAGCATAAACATATTTTAAGATTTTGTCACGACTTTGAAATCGAATCTATTCGTGATAAGTTGAATTTTTATACCACATCATGCCAAAAAATATCCTTTTTGATCATTTTCAGTTCCTAAAAATAAAACGATTTTACTGCAAATAATAATACAGCATTGTTATGGAACAAATTACTTGGCTTGTTCTAATTCCGTAAATTACAGTACGTCGGAGCAAATCCGTACTGATTTGCATTGATATTCAAGTATTAAGAACTCTCCCTTTGTTTCCTCCTTATCAGCGAGTTATGATTCAGAAATTTACAGAGTGGAGCTGGCCGGATTAGCAAGTAAATTGTATAGCTACATATATCCAAAATATGATTTTTGTTGTCCAACGTTTTTAGTGGTCAAGTTTAATCAGGTTTTACTGTATATTTTATTGTATATTAACTGAAATCTCCGGAGACAGAAGTTCAAAATGTGTAGATCATTCAATCACAGCTCACTTGAATTATACAATAGCCGTATACGAGTAATTGGCTTTGTCTACGAGTAGTCGACGTTTTTGACGAACTGTCGACGCAAGCACGTAAAAATTAATAGACGACGCGTAAATACCCATCTCTTATTCTTAATTGTAGCCACAAATAAAATAGTGCCTGTCAGTGGCTTTAATCACGATTCTGATTTGTGGGTGATTTGTCAATACCAGAGATGGGCGTTTATATTTATGTGATTGCATAAACAACTCGTCGGCAACGTAGAGAACGTCTACTACTCGTAGACAACGACGACGACCACTTGTAATTCCGTCAGTTGTGATTGACTGGTTTACATATTTCTAAATTCTTTTTCCAGAAATTTGAGCTAAATTAGCGGATTAGAATAAAAATTTAGCGAAATGTCTGTAACGCCATCTATTACCGAACTGTTTGAATTAACTTGAAATTCATTTGGTCAATCATTTAGTCAAAAGGCTAGACCTAGCACTTGGCACTATTCGAACGTTTTAAACACTAATTTTAGCAATTTGAAATACTATACATTCAATAAAAAAACTGTTCATTTATTTAATTAACCTTACAATTTCCATACATTTGAAGATACAATTTAAAAATTACGATTTGTATCTAAATAAGATTTTTCGATTATTTAATTACTTTAAGATATTCCTAAGAAGTAAGAATCGTGTTTGAGCTTGTTAATTTGATGTTTCTATCAATTTTATCGTATGAGTCTTTAAATGTACAAGATACGGATACCACAGTCCACTAATTTCTGTATAAGATTTACTTTTTACCGACCAAATGGCACAGTGGTTAAAGCTTTGGCATTTGGATCGGGAAGTACCGGGTTCGAATCCCGATAGGGGCAGGATGCAAAAGTGAAATTTCATAACCGATTACGATCGGGGATGAAATGTAACACATCTATGACCCCCTGTCGGAGTGCAAAACTCATGGGCCGACCCTTCTTCCATGTCAGTATAGGCTGGCATGGAGATTGCAATGTGTAGATGGTTTTAAATCGGCCCTATAGCCGTACGTCTTCGATTTGGCAGGTAATGCGTAAAGTAAGACGGAAAAATGAACCGCGAAAGTGCTTCGGCCCCAAAACAGATGGCATGGATAAAAAAATAAAAAAAAAAAAAAAAGATTTACTTTTGAAAATCTGATCAGGTAAACCCTTTTATCCAAAACGAGAATGTAAATTTTCTGAAAATATTCTTCTATTGACGACAAATGCTAAAAGTGTTGCTGAAGTTATCATTTTAAATATTAAGTCGTTTTCAATTTTAATTATCTTTGCTTCTAGTTACAATGTGATGCCCGGCGACAGTTAATAAATAAAACAACCCCTTCAAATCTTTTGAAATTGTGAGGTCATTGGCTTTCTTAATATTTTTTCAATCAGATGAACCTTCATTTCTCAGTCAGTTTTGAGTGAATTTTGATCAGTGTTGTCTGTCCACAAATATTTACGAACTGTCTTCATTTTGGCTACAAAAATAGCGTTTACAATTTATTTATTTTTGAGTAGACAATGTCAAAAATTGGTAGAATATGTTGACAATTCGTAGACAGTGAAAAACACTGTTTTATTTTTGTTTTCCATTGTTTTCTGTACGAAGTCGTCATCTTATATAGTTTTTCAGCTTAAATTGGGGTTTACCTATATTTTAGAAGTTAAAATTCAATTTTTATAAAACAAATAAGTGAGATTGGTGCAGATTTATTAATATAAATTATATCGTAAGGAGTTGGCATTTCTTAAGAGGTTCACTCAGTTGAGGTTACTACCAAACTTATAGGATAAATACGTTTTTTTTTATTTAACTGACATACATGGCGGCCACAACCAGTTTATGCAGAACTGGTTGTTTTATTTGGTTTTTTCAGAGTAAAATTTAACAAGACTACAAGTGGGGATTTTTTAATGCAAGTGATATCCATTTTGTTCAGGTTAGCTCAAGATTACATTTGTCCGAGAGATTCATTAATTAATTATAAATCGACGTTTGTGTCTCCCGGTCGTTTGTCAATGGAATTATCTTGCTTGAGGTGGGACGAAGGGCGAGTAGCGGACGTAGATATAGATAAGACAACAACAACTTCATCATCAAGCTCAAGCAACCCAACTAACCCAAGCAATGGTTAGTACATATTATGGGTGACCGCTGAGAAACATCATAAAAGAAAATAAATAATGAAGTGGAAAAAAAACTGAAGAAGAAAATGAACCCAGCAGAATTATATCGATAGTGACAGACAGGTCTTTGGTCGACGACAACTAACAAAGCGGTTAAAATTTTTAATATTATATGTTTATTATTCGATTACAATGACAGATTCAGTCAATATTTTTAGATCGAAATTTCACCGACGTCTTTTCAATCTCACGCAAAATGTTGTGTTATAGGTTTTGTTAATTAGTTCATATTAAATGGAGCAGTGTTAAAAAATTATAAATAACAAATTTTCAATTATTTTTTAGCCCATAAGAATTGAATAAAATATTAACTTTAAATTTATCAGTGTACCTTGAAAAAAAAACTAATCCGTGTCAGATTGTCTCCTGGACCTTCTTAACATAGATCGAAACCATTTTGAATTGCAATATTCGATTAAAATTAGATTATTACAAATATTTATAATACATAAAAATAAAACACTTGATTCAAAGATTTTCCCATCATTCAAAACCTTTTTGAATAAATTTTCGTTTTTATTCTGTTTTTGTTTAATAAAAAGAAAATTATTTATCCCTTGAATGAAGAAAATCTTGTTTGCTGTTTTTTGTTGATATTTTTGTTTTTGTATGTTTTTTTTTTTTGGTACAAAAATGGAAAATGAGAAAAAAATACATTATATCCGGACAATGGTTGATTAATAGGGGTTGTCCGTTTAGAATGACAATTCCCCTAAGATTATCAACCGATTTCGTTATGCGAATAATAATGATCAGAAAAAATAAATAATAACGAATTTTCTTTTACAAGTTTCTCTATATATACGAGAGTGTATATATACCTATATATAGCGCTCTATACAGTTTTTTGTTGGTTCCTTCTGGATAAAAAATTCCTTCAATTTTCTTTTCTTTCAGTAATTTTTGTTGTTGTTTTGTGATTATTTTTCCTTTGTATTATTTTTAGATTTTTCCTGATCTGTGTATAAGGATGAAAATAAAACACAGTAGAAAATTATTTTCTATATATTTTTGCGTTTTCGGCAGTGAGGGCCGGCAGTTTTTGGTAGGAAGGGAGATCGGTTGTTATTTTTTGTTTTTGTATTATCATCATTATTATTGGTTTTGATTGATTGTATTTGATTTTGAAAAATTTATTATGAATGCCAATTGAAGGATGAAATGATAAGAAAATGAAAACAAAAACCAAATGCTGGAAAATATTAGCAATATTTAGAGGGTAGATATGTACATAGAGCGGAGGAGTACATTATGTATATGCTTTTCTTCAATATTTGATTTGTGGTTTTATAATGCAAAAGGTCTAATCTACACTTTACTAATATTTATTAAGTGTCAAAATGAAATATTATAAATTTTCTTAGTTTCAGTTTACTTTCTGCATGTGTGAGGAGACCTCGGTTTTATACGTTTACGATAATAAGTCTTATGTTAAGTCCCGAAGATATATATAAGAACTACATAATTTAATAAAAAATAATTTGATTTTGTTATGACAGTGATGTATGCGTAAACGCTACTATAGAACCATAATACTGACAAAATGATAAGGGGAAATTAATTTAATTCAATTTTACAAAAAACTGAATTCGTATACGTCATCTGTCTGTCAAATAAGTAACGTTTTTCCATTGTATACTCAGCTATAGTAGGCTTATCATCACAACTAATTAAAACAATTTAATAACAAGTTATAGGAATAACCCTCATCCAAAAACCAAAATATGGTGCCCTATCTTTCCAACGTTATGGAAAATGATGGAGTGGGAAATCATATTGATGTTTTTTTAGATTAGCTTATCGTATAGGGGTTGTTTAATTGCAGTGTGAATTGAAAATATATTTTCATATTACTATTTTGCATATAACAAATTATCTTATAACTATACTCATTGACTATATACACAGCAGAGATGGTAAGTAAGTAAATATTGATTAGCTTTCCTTAACAACACCCAAATATAGTCATATGAAACCGAAGTTTTTAAAAAAATCAGAATTTTAGAGTTTATGTAACCGGAGTGCAGTTTTTAACGTTAATAACAAGTGTATTCAAAAAACAATTATACCCGTGAGTGACCCTATTAAAGTTAGCCGATAGTTTCCAGCCGAAAGTAAAAAAAAATCGATAGAAAACAAGTATTTTTTGTAAAAAAAAGTACTTTCGGCTGAAAAATATCGAATGAGAAATGTCGGCTGAGATATGTCGGTTGATATATGAGATAGCAAAGACACTATCTGCATTATCGATTTTTTACTTTCGACTGGAAACTATCGGCTAACTTTAATAGGGTCCGTGAGTGTTGATTATAAAGTTTAGATTTCGCGAATTGGCACTCTGTCTCGTATTTTTTAAAAAGATAACTTGTATGTTATATGATCTTGGCGGTATGGCTTTATACATAGAAGCGTACATAGAAGCGTTTTCTTTGCCAAACTATCTTGATTCTTTATTAATTTAAAAAGTCTTCGGACCAACGAGAGAGAGGGGTGTAGAATTTAATGTTCTCCACTATAGAGATGGCGTCTGAAATTAAAAAAACTTCAAGACAATTTGCTTGTTACTATCGGCAATATGACCCTTCACGAGCAAGCGTCTTTGGCTAAATTAATCTAATTTCTTTATAAATTTAAAAAATCCTCGGAATAACAAATTTAGTGTTCTTAACATGGAATGCTGTCTAAAATTTGTAAAAAATACTTATTTTAAGATAATTTGTGCATTGTATTTGGTGGTACGGGCCTACACATGGAAGCGTCTTTGCTATGGTCAAATTAACTTAATTCTTTTATTAATTTAAAAAATCATTGGAACAATGAGTGCCGAGTGTGTAATTTAGTGTTCTCGGCATTGCATTTTGACCAAAATTTGCAAAAGTAAATTTGCTCTGATTAATTCTTATTCTTCCAAAATTTTTAATTTATTGTTCCAGAACAAAGCGTGAAATAATCCTAAGATTACAGATTTCAAAATTGCAATGGAGCAAATGCCATCAGATGATCACAGAGTAGTCATTCGAGCAAACAAACCACGTTCTGATGAACATAAAAGATGATTTAACGCTCCAACGATCGACTTAGTTTTTATTGTCATGGTTGGAAATGATTTCGATTTGTATAAAACTATTATCTATAAACCGCCCCGGTGGCAAAGTGGTTAGCATGCTTGCTCCAGCGACCGGAGGTCCCGGGTTCGATTCCCGGTGGTGACAAGGAAAAAATTTCACGGCTGGTTTAGGATCAATGAATTAATCACTCATTATCCGAAATGAAAATATGATTATGAAACCTTATTTGAGGCGGTAAAATCCCTTGATGGGATGTAATGCCAGAGAGAGAGAGAAATTATCTATAAACGAAACGAAAGTCTACAACGAATTACTTAAGCGTACTGATCATATAAGGGTTTGAATTTTCGTGGATAAATTTTTATATAAATCGTATTATGATTACAGCCAAAAAATCAAGTAACACTCTGAAGTGCCAATTGTTTCACCAATTCATTGTAGAGTTGTACAGAAAAATCCAAAGTGAATGACTTTTATTCAGTCATTTGATTCACAAAAATCTTCGCTGGGCATAATATTCACTTGTGCGATGCAATTGCTAATAATGGACTAACATTGGGAGCTTGGTCACACCCGCTACGTATATTTTAAGTCAAAGACTTATGCACGATTACGCTCAGCATGTCATGAGGTATGTACAACGTTTTAGAGCCTAAATCTTCTATAACGATTACATGTAAATATTTGATTACCGAGATTAGAGATTAAATTTTTATTGGACAATCATAGTCATGTTTGCATGCTCTGCAGAGCAAGAGTTTTCAAACAGAAACTCATAAGCATAATAATCACATTCACGGAAAAACTCATAGAATGTTAAATAATAGATCTACCACACGCTCATCTTGTAATATGATTAAAGTACAAAACTACTCCAACTCAAATAAAAAAGATAAACGTACAGTGATACCCAAAGGAAAGGTTTTTTTTTATTATTGTTTGTTTATATTATATCAAGCCAATATTGGTAGTTTACAATATTTCGAAGAGGACCAGTAATCAAATAACGGCTCTGACCGCTATACAGGGTGTCCCAAATTCGCGTATCAAACGAAGCAGGGTGAAATAGGAGCTCATTCGCGACAAAAAAAGTCCACTAAAGTTTTTTTCTAATAGTTAATGTTGCAACAGTTATTTCATTTTTTGTGTTTTTAGTAAAATCGAGAGTTATTTTGATTAAATTTCTTTTTTAATACAATCTAGAAGAGTGGGCCTTTCCAATAAAACCATTTTTATAAGCTGCATTAACTTCTGTCATCTCTTCGTGAGATTTTAAAATGGTATCACACACCGGGCTATTCATAATAGAATGTTTTTTAACAATTTTTTCACAAAGAAAGTCGTTTTTATCAAAAAACGTATTTAAGAAAATTTCGAATTCTAAAACATACGCTTTGTCAGAAATAAAACAAAATGAATAAAATAATTTTTTTTTATTAATTTTAAATATTAGTATTCGGATTTCTCTCGGATTTCCCGGATTTTTCGCTGTTTCCCTTGGGTTTGAATTTCCCCCGGATTTCCACTGGATTTCCACCGAGTTATCCCTGGAATCCGGGAAATCTGAAAGAAAATCGGAAAATCCGGAAAAATCCGAGGGAAATCTGTGGGAAATCCGGAAAAAGCAAGAAAAAACCGGGGGAAATTCGGGGAAATTTAAGAAATCCGGGGAAATCTGGCGTTAAATCCGGGAAATTTGGACGAAACCCGGTGGAAATCCAGTGGAAATTCGGGGTAAGTCCAAATCAGAGAGAATCTCTGTATAGTGAAATGTTGCAAAAAATTTAGACAGAATGGTTGAAGAAGAGCAAAAACGAGACCAATAAGCTATATTGGATCAATTAATTATCCAGAGAATCACAAAAAATGGTCAATATAATTAACATTAGAATATTACCATGGGAGCCAAATGAGATATTGCAAAATCAAAAATAGTTCGTGAACATCCAAAGAAATTGATGTTTTGAAAAAAAAATTGATAACAATCACAAGTTGACAGGATATTAAACATATTACACAATACACCCAAAATTCCCAAATACCATAAAAGTTTAGCAGGCGAGTGCAACCTACAATGCAAAACATAATTGTCGAGGATCTATTCTGATCCACCGATGTCAATAAAATACCAGATCTACTCAATTCTTTATTACTAAGATATTGCTGGTTATTTTCCTCAATATCGAAGATGGTTTCAACATTAGATCTGACCGCTCGTCAATGCTGCTCAATCTCAGCCAAAAAAGTAATATTCAAACGAGATGATTCAAAGGAGAACTAATTAATAATAAAGAGTAATGTTCTTCTAAAAAAGAACGAACAATAGAAGGAGAAGTTGAAAGGGAATCTTTCAAGCAGATTTGCTTCTTGGTGATCAGGCATTTAACAAAATCTGGCACGACGGTCTTCTGCTAAAAATTATAAAAATTTTACCACCAAAATTCTGTCACTTTATTGAATTATACATCACTGACAGACACTTTCGTGTTAAACAGCAACTAGCATACTCGCAAATTAAAGAAATCGAAGCACGAGTGCCACATGGGAATGTCTTAGAACCAGTTCTATACCTGCTACTCAGAATATTTCGCTAATTGATAATATAACAACAGGTATATATTTGCCGTTGACACTGCTATTTAATCAGTATATGTATGGTGACAGGTCGCTATTAATAAACTTCATGTGTCGGACAGAATTAACGTATGGACAAAGCGAAGGCGCATCTGGTTGAACAAAATCGCAAGCGCCGACTACACAAACAGGAAAAAAACCAATTACATTTGGTGCTAAATAATGTCCCATTTCTACGTGTTAACTCAGTAAAACACTTAGGGTCCTTGTCAAATAGAAATTTGAAGGACTGAGGCTCAGACACAGAAAAAAGTACTGTTTTTCTGGAGGAACCCAGAAATTAACAACACTTTATAAAATTATGCTAAGCATGAAAGCAGATACTAAAGCCCAAGTGAACGTATGTATATGATAATCAGTTATAGGATTGTACTAAACCTAGTAAACTTAACGTCAACAAAAGATAAAACACTGTACTGAGGGATATTATTAATGTTCCTTGGTATGCACGCAGTAGTGTCTTGTCTCATAGGCACCTTGCAATAAAAATAATCGACAGGAGGTAAGCAAACCAGCACGGAAGCATAAATGAAGGTTCCAGCATATCGAAATGTCGAACCCAGCCTACTGCATGACCACCGAGCAATAATATTAAGGCTCAATATAGGGTACAACCGTTTGTGTTAGCTATACCCAAGGCAGACCTAGAAGAAGATAAAATTTAGAAGAAACCAATGAGGACATCCCAAACATGTAATGACGTAGTAAATTAGGTTTAAAATGAAATGTTGCTAGTCAAGGGTAGGTATACACTGTTATAATTTTATACGAATAAATAAAATTAAAAAAAAATGTATTAAAATTTAACTTATTTATACACCAAATTTTAAAATTAAAGTAGATTACAAAAAATCAATATACCCCCCGATATTCTTGCTGTTATCAACAAAGCTACATAAGTGGTACACCGTGAGTGTTAGGTTTCTTCGTGAAATATCATTAAAATAAACTAAAATATTACGAGGTAACTGCTATTTCTATTTACAAAGAAGTGCTAAGTAATTCTAAAATACTATTACAGTATTAAATGTAATTTTTTTTTTTTTTGTTTTTATCCACGCCATCTGTTATGGGGCCGAAGCACTCCCTGCTCTTTCGCGGTTAATTTTTTCCGTCTTACTATACGCATCACCTGCCAAATCGAAGACGTACGGCTATAGTGCCGCTTTTTAAGACCATCTGCACATTGCAAGCTCCATGCCCGCCTATACTGACATGGAAGATGGGTTGGCCCATGAGTTTTGCACTCCGACAGGGGGTTATATTTATAAAATATATTATTTGAAAATATGTATGACAGATTTGCCGTTCTAAGCGATGATCGAACTAAATTGTTATTATGTGAAAAAGTGCAAGTTTCAGTTAGAGATTACTAAATATTTTAGGATGAGCCTCAGAAAAGCCTCATCGAAGAGTAAGTTTTAAATATTATTGCTAACTGGAGCAAGAGTGTAGGTGGACGAATTATGTTCAGATATGACGATTTAATACAATGCAATACCTGAAGAACCATTCGATTTTGAAAATATGTCTATTGAGTTTATCGGTGATATGGCAATTTTTTGAAACCATGACCTACGTTAAAGACATCGTTTTTCACAACGGCGAGGATCTCAGCGACAAATATTTAGATTTTAGATTTGGTACAGTCGGCAAAAATTCGAATAATATAAAGAATTTTAAAGCAAATTATATTCGTATATTCGAATGCGGAAATTTCCACCGATTTCGAGAATAGGGCTCCAGAAATTTCATTTAAAGTCAAGTCTTGCAGGTGACACAGTTTTGCTTAACTAAAACCTTAAGTGTGTTGAAACAGTAACTGCGCCGAAACCACATAAATGGGAGTTCAAATGAATTTGAGCTGTCGAGTGTTTCAGGATACTGCTACATATTTAAGATTTACCCAAGGCAAGAGAATGATTCCAGTAAAACATGTCCAGATGAAAACGATTCTAGTGCTTGTGCAAATATCGTTGTATGTTTGATACGACAGGTTTTGAGACATGAAGATTATCGAGACGAAAAGGACACAGAGTTCCAAACAATTACTAAATTTAGCAGGTTATCGATGGGAACTGGCAAGATACACACATAAAAATAAACTTGTCACAATAACGAATCGGTGTTACAGCGTCCCACCGATCGCTTATTCAGAAATTAATTCTGTTTAAACTTTTTTTAGTCACTATATAAAATATAGGTTTGAATAAAATAATTTCCACTGAATCCCATACATTTGGATCACTAATCGCTTTAATTAAATAGCACCGTTCAGAGTTTTGGAAGCATACATGGTGGAAACATATCAAACTCGCAATTATGGCATATGTTGCTAAATAATTTTAAGTACTAATTTTAAGTATTTCGTAAATATTTTACGAAATTTCTTCAAATGGCGAAATAGTAAAAAAGTTGTAATAATCGAGCAGCTAAAGTATACCTGTTCCAGTGCGTTCCATCCCAAATATTCCCTTTACATACAAATTCCGTAAAAACGTAAATATCATTAGAAATTGCGCACACATAATCGTTCACAGAAAACCGAATCAAAATTCTATATAGCAGTTAAGTTTCTTTACAGAGCAACACAAAAAAATCCCCTGATTTAAAACATTATCCAATTTTTCCATTCAACATACTATATACAACCCAAAAAAAAAATGAAAATAGCAGCAGCAGCAACAACAAAAACAACAACACAAAAACTCAGAATGATGTTGATGGATGAATGTCATTAATCTATGACGTTACACGAACTTCCATAGGAAATAGAATATACATTTGAAAATATGTATAAAAAAAGTTCCTTTTTCCTTCTTTTCCTATCACATTTGCTCTGTTGAATTTTAGATTTCAGGATTTTAATATATATCTTCACACACACACACACACACACACACACACACATTTTCCTTTTGTATATACGATACCGAAAAAAATAATTTTCTTTTTGCTTACGGAATGTTACCCCGAATTTATATTATTTTGAAGTGATAATATAAATGGTGTACCCAAACAGAGTTTCACTCTCCATTATTTGCGGACTCGTGTACACCATGCCATATACATTTACATTATTCGAGATAAGATTGACCGTAACTAAAAAATGTTTGCCTTTATACGAAATACACAAAAACAAAAAAACAAAGTTTTATTTTGTAAATAATTTTAAATTAAAAATTTTTGTATTTTCCAATTTTTGGTAATAAACCCATCCTAAAGGAATATCTTTTAACTTTCATTTTTTGACAGGTGAAAAATTGTATTAAAATGTTAACCATCTGATTTTTCATTTTTACCATGTTTTCCTTTTTTTTAGTCAAGAACAAAAAAAAATTTCCTTCTTTACTTACAAGTTTTGAATTTCAATTGTGTTTTGTGTTTTGAAAATCAAAAGCGAAAATAAAAGAAATTTTCCCATCATTATCATCAATCTCGAAAACGGAATACTTTAATAAATTTTTCATTTCTCTTATTTTTTAATAATTTCGTTTACGAACAAAATGTTTGGTTTAATATAAATTTTTAGAAAAGATAATACCGGAATACCAACACTGGAAATGTCTAATATTAGAAAATGACAATTTTGTGTAGAAAAAGAAAATTCAAAATATAGATTTTGTTTCGTAAACGTGACAAAAGTTTAAGTTTTATGTGCGGCCCTAATTTTTATGAAATATTCAACGGTATAATAAAAAAATCCGAATACATATTATGAATTAATGTAAATTGGATTTGTTGCCTCGGCCATTTCACGTTATGGCTTAATATGTTATTCAGAAAAGATAAATTTATAATTTATTTATTTGAGAAAAATCAAAAATTTTAATGATTGAATGATTGAATCCTTCGTGAATTATTTCGGTTCTGTTTTGAGGATTTTTATTATCATATGGTAAAATATTCTTTGAATAAAATATAAGGGTTCAGATATTATGCTGAATTCTGGATTGAATATATAAAATACGGGTGCTTCATTTTTCGTAGTCTAACCAGTGTTATCTAAACCTGAGCTTATTATAAAATCCACAGAAATGTAATCAAACGTAACATGGGCCAAATGGCAAACCATATATGGGTGGTACAGTTATATGTTACACCGAAATAACAGAATTTTCATGAAAAATTCAAAATAGTTCATTGAATTGTTCTTGTTTGAAATCGTAATTGATTGAAGCAGTCGGTAGTTACCAAAAACAAGGAAACATAAATATTGCTAGTTTCAATTTAGTTTGAAAAATTATGCCGGTTACAAGGCAAAAATTGCTATAGATCTATCGCACCCACAAAAATTACTGGTTACTTGATTTTTCCATTTCTACATTATTTCCCATTCGCATTTGAAGAGTATAAAATCTGAAGACACTGTTCAATATTTCCTAAACTGTACGTGCTGCCGTACAGTATACCTTTCAATATTTTCAACTCATTATTACACCGCTTTGTATCAAAATTTCCACTTTTTTAGGGCAACTTTTTTAGAGCACTTCTTGTTAAGAGCAAAATACGTCCGACTGAAAACTTGGAAAATTAAAGTACGAAATCAGAGAGTAAGTTAATTTTGCAAAACAAACAAACTAATAGTAATAATATCAACTCGTTAGTCTTAAGAGTAACTAAGTACGTTTGTATACATTGATTGATTTGAAATTGAATGAATCACTGAATGAAAGAACAATTGTGGAATTGTCAATGATAATTTACAACAAGTATCATCACTATTTCTAGCTTATTTGGTATAGTTACTTCACAAAGTCACGAACATAAAAAATGTGTTAAATTAACAGCACATATTACAGTTTCAGGGGATACCAAACCTTTGAAGTAAATCTATGATGAACTCTCAGTTCGCAATAGTTAATTTGCATTTGAAATTAATTCTCGAAATGTTGCTGTCTTTAAGCTAATTTAAAGCTCGATCTTAAAAAAGGCATTAGGCTTTTCCACTTCACAGCTAACAGAAACCAAATCGCGAATTTGGCCAATCAAAACATTACAAGGTTAAACAAGATTTATTGCCATCAAAATAATATTAGGCTCATTATGGCCTAATCAAATGCCTATTAAAAAATGTTGTGCTCAAGTCGTTTTTACAAAATATTGCGTCATATAATTTAAAGCTATAACAGAACCCAATTTGAAAATCAAACCGAACCCGAAATTAGGACGGAAAACAAGATCAATTACCATAATTTAAAGCTAGCGCAATCTAAATCGGAAATCGAACTAAAACTAAAATTAGAACGTCGAAAAAATTTATTGACATACCTAAAGCTTGGTCATGGACGACTTGAACTCATAATATGTATTTTAATTGCGCATTTGATTAGGCCATATAACGAGTCAAAGATTAGTTGTTTGTCAAAAAACAGGTCATTTGAATTAGGCCATAATGAGCTTAAAATTATTTGTAAGACAACCTTGTTTTTGGTTCTAATTATCGTTTGGGATCTTATTTATCGATTGCTGGTTACTAATTTTATTGGACCTTAGCCAGGACGATCCGTGCCACCACAGATCATTGTTAATTTGGTTCGTAGATGTAGGATAAACACCTCTCGAAACTAGATCAACACCAACCCGAATTGCAAAAAAGTTTCCATTTTGAGGGATGGCAACACTACGTCGAAAACTCCTTAAGCAATTTAGAACAGAATTAGAGTACCACAGAGCTCCAACCTTCCAATGATATTCGTCGCAATGATATTCGTCGAAATGGTTTATGTACACCATACTGTTTCAGTTACCACCTTGATTACATCGTAAAAACCAATCCTCGTCGTCAATTCGAGTTTTAACATTCATACCTCATTTACTACACATTTTGATTTAAAACTTGGTTTTATCACGCAAACAGCGGCAGTTGGCAATAGTTTCGAGAGTGTTAAAATTCTTGATAACGGATATGATTGGTATCTACAACAGATACTTCATGTTATAGATTTCGTATGGCCGTTTGCTTTTTGCTGCCTATAGGTTCCAGCTGAACTTTGAACATTGGTTGAGGGATTTTTTCACGATTAATAATGATTATAACTCTTCTTGTTCGGAAGCTCAATGCAATCAGTTCTTCACTTATACCTTTTTGCGATACAGATGACCCGGTTTCTTTTATTATATGACAGTTAGGCCTTTCTAGTCTGTATATGTCGGTATAAATGAATTTATTACTTTCGTATATATGGTGGAAATAACACGATATGCTTCGATGCTTGCGGCATGAATTCTGGCTTCAGGCATAGCCTTGTTTAATTGGAGCGATAAAGATCTTTCCACCTGTTATTTTTTAAGTGAGACTGCTAACGTTCAGACGGCACTTCCCGTAGATATATTAAAGGTGGTCGTTCTTTAGGTGCTTTTGTCTCTTCTTCTCAATTTTTCTCTTGATTTTCACTTTCATTTCCACACAAAGTTTGGACACGGCTACCAGTTTTTAATGTTGCTCCAGGTTTTGGAGTTTTTAAAATGGTTGCAAGCTGCAACCATCTTCGAGTTTGGGATATGTTTTTGTTTGTATGTTACGGTTATATAATTGATTCGATACATCTTACCATTATTGAATGCGAAACATTTTCCGTTTCGTTAGCGTAATATCGTGTGGCGCAATATTGTTATTTCTGCTCTCACCACTTTTTGTTGATGCCGTTCGCTATACATGGCGCTGCAGAGAAAACTATGTTTTTTAGTCACGGACACTTATTGTCGCGGTGCCATTGGTGAGCATGATGCAATCATGATGCGAACAGGCCCGATTAACCGCGGAGGGCATTTCATTCGATTTTGACGTTTAACGTATTATTGAATACGTCGAATGAAAAGTGAACGAATGATGGTAATGCAGTGTAAAAAATTGGTATTATCAAAATACGCGCGTGAATAGCACTCAATATAAAAAGTGTCATTGCAATACGCAACATATTTATTGCGGATTTGAAACTGTCTGGTGTGGTGTTGCTAAAAAATTGTTACAAATCATGGAAAAGTCCACCAATAAAATGTAAGTTATGGATTACAAAACAATTAAATAGATTAAATTTGTTTATAATTTAAGAAACGTACAACAAATTGCGCTCAATCTGCGAAGATAGTGGAATACATGAAAAAACACCCGGACATAGCAAAAAATCACACGAAATCTGCTATAGAAGAAGTGCAAGAGATTTGGCAAAACCTTAGGGATGAGGTAAACAGCTTGGGACCCCCATAAAAGAAACCACCGAATGGAGAAAGGTTAATTGAAGGATTTAGTAAGGTGAGGTTTAATACAAATGTTCATAATTTAAAATTTTAGGTTTGGAGTGACTACAAGTAGTCACTAAAAAAGAAATTGGAGCACAAAAAGCGTGAGCTTATCAGTACTGGTGGCGGTGGTAACACACAATATGATTTCACCCCTCTACAGAAGGAGGTTATCCAGCTTATTAGATTAAGGGATAGTGTCGATGGAGTGGCAAACACCAAAAGTTTGGAGTTCCACGCAAGCGGACATATAACGAAGTCAACAATAGTACACCCTCTGCCACAGAAAAAACCGAATATCGAAGATTTCGGCGAATCTACAGTAGCCCTCGCACCCGACACCTCAAATGATCACGAATTAAACACGGAAGAACCAAATCAGAGACAAATTCCACAGTCCAAAGCGTAAACACCTGTAAAGCTCATCGAAAAACAAATTAATGTACAACAAAAGTTTTATGAAAGTGTCGAGGATTTTATCAAAATACAAAACGAGCGATCTGCAAATATGGTATTCAATCAAAAAAATTATACAGGGCCACTGACCGACTTGCTGATCGTCAGAAGACGAACAACGAGATTTAACATAACGAAAAAATGGAGCGTTCCGCTCTTCAAAAAAATCAAATGAAGACGCAAATCCTCGAAATTGAGATAAACAAAACTCAACTCTAAATATAGCAGCTGTAACAACTGTAATAGTCAAGAAGGCAATAATTAACATTGAGGCTGAATTATTTGAGCCAAGAAGGCTTATACTTTTAATTTGTGATAATTATAAAACTATCGACGAAGGCTGTTCAAATATAGAAAATAAAAATAAAATTTAATTTCAAACAAAAAAGATAAACTACATTCAATATTTTAAAAAATCATCAAAATTTGATTACTAAATTCATTCGCCTCTGTATAATAATTTTGCTCTTCTGTGGAATTCGTTTCATCAATGATATTTTCTATTTCAGTTTCGTTTTGGATCTGTGATTGTCCGTATTCTGGAACATTGAAATGAATGCGCATGTTGAGTAGCGCCGCAGCAACATTTATAATTCTCACTGATTTTTCTGGGGAATAACGCAGCTGGCAGGCTGTATTCTGAAGACATTTGCACAACCCCTTCCATACGCCTAGTATCCGCTCCATAATGTTTCGGCCGAACTATGACCTTATTAAATCGGGCTTTTGGTGTGTTAACGCCAGCGTTTCTGAAAGACGTAATACGCCAGGGTAATAGAGGGTATCAAGGAGAAACAATCAAAAATCAATTTCTTTTTATCATCGCATTCAGACTAAAGTAGCCTTTCCGGTTATAAAATAAATGTCCTGTATCTCCTGGGGGCTTTTCGATTTTTATATGGGTCCCATCAAAACACATTACCATACCCGGAATTTTCGATTTTGCGAAAAAGTGTAATTTTGCTTTTGTTTTTTCGTCCTCGGTCATTTGGAGAGTAATCCATTTTGGATATAAAATTCCTTCCAGTATTACCAAAACTTCATTTAAAACCATAGACACAGTTGGTTGTGCCATCCTGACAAAACTATCCTGGCCAACACCATGCTGGTAGCCGCCTTCAGCTAGAAATCTTAAGGTTGTGGCAAGCTTAAATTCTGGAGTGAAATATGTCGATTTAACCACTCGTAACATTTTACTTTTTAGTTCTGCTAAAACGTATTTGAAAGCAGCTTTATTCAGCCTAAAATTTTTAACAAATCTAAACGAAAAATAACATTATTTTAACCTATGTAATAATAACAAATTCAGAAAAATTTCTACTCATTGGGCGTGAGACAATTGGAATATGCAATGGCACAAATTACGAATTGATTTTGTTTATTCCTTTCTCTGTTAACCAACGATTCTTCGTTGTTTAAATATAAAAAAATGTCCATATTTAATTAAAACAAAATAATTGTCACAACTATGTGTAATCTTTCGAGAAATAAACACTACACTTTATGATCAAATTTTTGGCAGCTAATTGAAATTACAGATTTACTGCGAATCGATAAAGTAGTTTTCCGTCGGTTTCGATAATTAAAATAATTTTTAATGTGGATCGAATGCGGATCGAATACACTCTCGCCGCACTAAATCCGGCGAGTTCTATAATCGGGCTGTGAATGTGTAATTTGGTCGTATCAAGTACGGCTTTCAACATATAGGAAATCCACAAGGTTACTTGGCAATCGAATAGAAGAGCAAACTGATCACGTCATGATCTCGAAGAGATATTTCAACAGCATACTTAACGTTAGATCATATAAATGCGCTGATATTAACAGCGACTATATCTGCTCATTATTTTCAAATAAAATCGCAAATTAAAATGCACGTGCACTGAAATATTGAGCCATTAAAAAATGAAGACTCCGTGCAGAGCTACCGGTCAGCTGCCACTGAAAATTTAGACCGGTATTAGTAAAGCTATCCCATCAAGTAACTGATGCAGCTCAAATACAATTGTAATACAACCACCGAGATTACCGATCGTTCAACGAACAGTGCCATCAGCTCAAAGAAAGTATATACGCATAATGCGCAGTAAATAGTTAACTCGCAACAATATGAGCTCTCATACAGCATATTCTTGCACCAGGAAAGCCACATCTAAACTTCTCCCACAAAAAAGCGAGGATTTACGATGAACTTCAACGAAACATAATCTTGCATACAGAATAAGGAAACTCAAGAGACTGTATAGACATATAGCGGTGTTACCGTGTTTTATTAATGATTAATTAACACACACTATATGTTTAGTTATACACTAGCTATTTATTATTTATTATAAATATTATTTTTATAGTAGTTCACAAAATGGTGTGTGAACGATTGTTCTGCACTTTTCACTTTCTTTTATTATATTATTATTTTGAGACTGTGTCTCCTTGAATTTCTAAACGCGACTATCCTTTTTCGTTTCTGATTTTCGGATCGTCGATAAATATCTCGATATTTATCGATCGTCGATAAATATCGAGATTCGCGGAATTACTTTTGTAGTTGGCGAAATAGCTCTATTCAGCAAAACGAGCAATGCCTCGTAATTAAGCGGCGCGGTGTATAAATAGTTTTGCTACGAAGAGTGCCATGAAGTGAAAAGGATTTTTAATGATTTTTGAGCCACTACATCACTCCCCTCCTGGATCGAAAACCGTAGTGTTTTAAATTAAATGTTACCGTTTTTGGAACACTACGTTTTTCGACTGGGTTTACCACAAGTATTCCGTACGCTGGCTTAAGCCTGTCGATGCCAATTGTTGTGGATTTTCCATTTACATCCACAACAAAGAATTTGCGCAATTTGCGGGTTACTGGATACGGTCCAGAATAGGGTGTACTCAATGGACCTCTGACTCTATCCACACGTACGAATACGTGTGAACAGGTTTCCAGATTTTTGGGAATGTACGTTGCCTGTTCAGGTGGATGTCTTGTGTCCGTAGGAACTAGGGTTCTCATGGTGGTACGAAGCTGATTCACGAAATCCGAAGTATCTGTGTTTGGGTTCGAATTTTGATCGTTGATGAAGAATTCACCGGGAACCTTGATGTTTTGACCATATACTAGCTCTGCTGGTGTGCAGTTGAGGTCTTCCTTGACGGAGGTTCGAATACCCAATAGAATCGTTGGAAGTTCTGAACTCCAATGGGATGTATTACATCGAGCTGTTAAGGCGGATTTTAGTTGCCTGTGGAACCGTTCGACCAGACCATTCGCTTTCGGGTAGTATGCAGTTGTCCGAATGCGATGGGAACCTAGGAGCTTCGTGAGCTCGGTGAACAACGTTGATTCGAATTGTGTTCCTTGATCTGTCGTGATGAAGAGTAGGACACCATATCTACAGATATACTCATTGTAGAAGATTTTACTTACGGTTTTTGCGGTCATTTCTCGGATTGGATAAGCTTCTGGCCAACGGGTAAATCGGTCGACTATCGTTAAAATATAATGATAGCCATTCGATTGGGGCAGTGGACCAACCAGGTCCATGTGGATGTGTTCAAACCTGCCACTTGGTAGCTCGAATTTACCAAGTTCTGATTTTGTGTGGCGGTGAACTTTGGATTTTTGACATGGGATACAAGATTTCGCCCAATTGCTTGTATCAGTATTCATTCTTGGCCAGAAGTATTTTGAAGCAATAAGTTTTCGCGTAGCACGGATGCCGGGGTGTGATAAGCCATGTAGACTATCGAAGATTGTCCGTCGCATGTTGAGAGGAACGTAGGGTCGATTTTTACCTGTTGAAGTCTCACACCAAATTTGCTGCTTGTCTGGTAAGTCGATCCGTTGCAGGTTTACGCTTGATTTCGGTGTGTGTGCTGAAATCAATTTCTGCAATTCGTCGTCGCGTTGTTGTTGTACAAGTAATTCCTTCGTGTCGAAGGAGAAGACGCTGAGTTCTGTGAGAAGTGTTTCACCAGAACGAGACAAACAGTCGCTCACCACATTGTGTTTACCTTTGATGTGATGAATGTCGGTAGTGAACTGAGCAATGTAATCGAGGTGTCGTAATTGCCGGGGACTACGTTCAGATTTTGACGCAATAGCTGTTGTAAGAGCTACATAGCAAGAAGTTCTCTATCAAAAGTAGAGTATTTAATTTCCGCAGGGGAGAGCTTCTTTGAAAAGAACGCTAATGGTTGCCAACATCCTTTGTTGCGTTGTTGTAAGACAGCTCCAACTGCTACATTGGAAGCGTCGGTAGTTATGTTGAACTGCGCGTCGTTCAACGGGTGTGCCAAAAGAGTGACAGCGGCAAGAGAACGCTTGACCTTTTCGAAAGATTCTGTACAATCTTCGGGCCAAGAGAAATTTATTTTGTTTTTGCCTTTCTTAAGTAAAGGTGCCAAATGCCTGTGAATCGGCGATAACAGTTCGGCTAACCGTGGTATAAAGCGGTGGTAATAGTTCACCATACCAACGAACTGCTGTATTTGGCGGATTGATGTTGGTTCTGGAAAGTTTGAAATGACATCAACTCTGTCTTGCGACGGGAGGATGCCATCTTTCGAAATTGTGTGGCTCAAGAAGTCGAGTGACTTCACGCCGAAAATACATTTCGAAGCTTTTATATTAATTCCATATGCGGAGAGACGTTTGAATACTGACTCGAGATGTTCACTATGTTCCATCTCGGAACGGCTTGCAACGAGGATATCGTCGATATAAGAATAGACGAAGTCCAGCCCTTTTAACACTTCGTTAAGGAATCGCTGGAATGTCTGGGCTGAGTTACGAAGGCCGTATGGCATTCGGGTAAACTCAAAAAGCCCGAAAGGAGTAGTTATCGCTGTTTTGTGAATATCCTCGAGAGCCATGTGAATTTGATGATATGCCCTAACCAAATCTATTTTCGAAAAAATAGTGGCGCCGGCGAGTTTCAACGAGAAACTGTGTATGTGGGGGATAGGATATCTATCTGGGACAGTGACAGTGTTCAACTGTCGATAGTCTCCACAAGGGCGCCAGTCCTTGTCTTTCTTTTGCACCATATGTAATGGTGAGGAGACTGGTGATGATGAGGGGCGGCAGATTCCGATGTCTGTCATAAACTGAAATTCTGTTTTTGCAGCTTTTAGTTTCGTTGCGTCGAGTTGTCGCGGTTTAGCACAAGGTAACCTACCTTGCGTGACGACGTAGTGGACTACGTTATGCTTCACTGGGAGGTTGTAGTTCGGAGCCTCAGTGAGCGAAGGGTATTTCTTCAAAAGAGCGCCGTAATCATTGTTGACGCTGAAATGTTTTGGAGATGGCGTATCAACTTGGGCGATGATTGCGTTCACAGTGAGGGTAGTTAATGAATCAGAAAGTCTTCTGTTCTTTAAATCGACCACGAGACCATATTTAGACAGAAAGTCAGCACCTATAATAGGCCTGTCTACTGCCGCGATGATGAAGGGATGTGTGAACGTACGCCTGAGACCGAGATTAAACTTCAAAAGTTTTGTGCCGTAAGTGGAAATTGGGGATCCGTTTGCTGCGGTAAGAATGCAAACGGTGTCTTTAGCATGTCGGGGAAACTTGTTAACGGGTATCACAGATACTTCAGCCCCCGAATCGATCAGAAATTGTAAGTTATTTTCATGATCGTGGATGAAAAGACGGCGAGACGAACCAATCCCACTGTTTGCCGTAGAGACAGCAGGATTTAGTGGTTTTCCGAAGGCTTAAAATGTTTGGAAGTAGCTTGTCCATGAGCTACCGGTCGGAAACTGCACGGCTGATTACAGTTGCGTGCGCGTGAGCCGAAACGACGGTGGAAGTAGCAGAGTCCGGATCGAGATGACGATCTCGACCTTGACCTGTGTCGGTAATTAAAATTCCGTCTGTTGTTTGGCGATCTTCCACGTGAACCAATGTTCATATTGGCCAGTGTTCGCTGTAGATCTGCCAATTGTTGTTGCGTCTTGTCAAGTTGTCTTTGCATTGAAGCAAGGGCTGATTCACCGTCAGCAGTTGCCTTGCTTGTGGATGGCTGGTTGACAGCAGCAATTGGTTTGGGTGTTCTGGATTGAGCGTAAATCCAGATATTGTCGGCGACCGGTAGGATTTCCTCGATGTCGTTCTTGATATCCCGCGCCATTATCGCTCGTAAGTCGTCTGGCAAACGTTTTAGCCAGAGGTTTTTGAGTAAATCGTTATTTACTAATTTGGAATCACCTGCTTTTTGTTCAAGCAGGCGATAAAAGTGGGACGGTTTAAGGTCTCCCATTTGTTGGAAACCTGAAAGCAACTCGTCAAGTCGTTGCTCCTCGCTAATAGTGTAGCGGTTGGTCAACGCGGATTTCAGTCGCTTGTATTTTGTACCTGGCTGCGGGTTCCTAAAAATGTCCGTTATGAACTGTATCGTCTCTTGTGGTATCGCGCCAAGAGTGTAAGCAAATTGTTCATCGTCGTCGACAATGCTGTGGATGCCAAACTGGTGTTCGACGAGGATGAACCAAGCTGCCGGTTGCTCGTTCCAGAATGGGGGTATCTTTGGTGGCATCTTGTATAACTTGGTTGTCCGCGATGTTGGTGTGCCAGCATGAGTGTCGTTCTCATCTTCTGACGATGAAACGGCTTTTTGTTGTTTAGGTGGCATTTTTTTTTTTTTCACTTCACTTTAATAATTCCGGCGTAGCAAAAATATTTATTTTGTAAACTTGTCTATTTAATCGTAGACTTAAAAAAAATATTCGAACGCGAACAAACTAAATAGAACTATTTTTCTAACCAAGGAGTATTGCGAATACGAATAAGGGAATGGGCAGATCGAATAAGAATAAAATCAGCAAAAATAAGATCAATAATTAAGAAATTGTATCGAGCGAAATTGTAGAAACGAAAAAGGAAGTTATTTCAGATATCACGAAATTATAGTATTAATAGTGCGAAAATGTAGAATCGAACAATCGTACACTTACAGTAAGCTTAATAATAAATATAATATTTGCACAAATAAATATGTAAATTCAAATTGTTTGAAAAAAAAAATATTAAATTTATATAAAAAAAATGAAATGATATGATCGAGTTTCAAACTATCGACCTTAATATCGCAAGCCGTCAAAGCTAACCGTTGGGCTATGGCGGTTATATAATCAATTGTATAATATATAAAATATCATAAAATGTATATAATAATATATATAATATCGTAGTATAATATTTAATATATAATTTTTAGTGATTTATTTATAACACTTTAGAGAATATTTTTTTTTATTGTTATATTTTTAAATGTATATGTATATTATGTATGTGTATTATATACATATATGGTTAATTTAAGTAGTAATCGAAATAATTTTTTTTTTTTTTTTGTAATAAAATGTTTAAAAAAATTTTATGAATAAATATTTGAAAATTGAGTGAAAAAAAAAAATGTTTTAAATGTAATTTTTTTTGATGTAATAATTACTCGTATTATGTGTATATCCGTGTGATGTAGGATGTGTGATGTATCCGTAGTGTGTATTGTAATTGTTCCTTTTTGTCGCTGATGTGTTGATTATGCGTTGCTGTGGCGTTGAGTTGATCTGCTTGATCTGTAGTTGTGATGATTTTCCCGCATGCACTATGTTGTTGCCACGCCCTGGCTCCCTCGGTGAGCGCGATCGCCTTTGCGGGGGCAACTGGTCCGAAAATTTATTTTATATGATTACACATATAAGTTGCGGTTTCCATTGAAATAAAAATAATAATGGATCGACCGGGTATCGAACTCCTGATACCGTGAGTGCTGAAGCACATACACCGCGCACTAACTTGTTGCACTACACGGTATTTTAGATTAAGTGTTAGCGTTTTTAACTGTAATTGTTTTATTTTTTTTTTTTATTTTATAATTTTTGTCACACACTTGGCGTTTCTGTGCGCCTGTTATTTATTTTTGTAATTAGCGTATTAGTTTTGTCGTACGCGTTTTATTTGTTTCACTATTTTTTATATAGTTTATATTATATGTAATAGTTTCTTAATTAATTGCACTTTTATTAACTTATTCCGAAAAAAATGTGCTCTTGCGCGGAATATCGTAACGGTCGGATGCTTTTTCTTTTGTACCGTTATACTTACTCGCGCGTCGGGGTCACCATTTATAGCGGTGTTACCGTGTTTTATTAATGATTCATTAACACACACTATATGTTTAGTTATACACTATTTATTATTTATTATAAATATTATTTTTATAGTAGTTCACAAAATGGTGTGTGAACGATTGTTCTGCACTTTTCACTTTCTTTTATTATATTATTATTTTGAGACTGTGTCTCCTTGAATTTCTAAACGCGACTATCCTTTTTCGTTTCTGATTTTCGGATCGTCGATAAATATCTCGATATTTATCGATCGTCGATAAATATCGAGATTCGCGGAATTACTTTTGTAGTTGGCGAAATAGCTCTATTCAGCAAAACGAGCAATGCCTCGTAATTAAGCGGCGCGGTGTATAAATAGTTTTGCTACGAAGAGTGCCATGAAGTGAAAAGGATTTTTAATGATTTTTGAGCCGCTACAGACACTACCATCAAAACACGAATGGAGAACTAACAACAAACATGGTTGATGTTCGCTGAAATGGCAAACCTACTTTCAAAATATACTAAGTGGGACTTACGAAAAGACCATTATTCGAGTTGTTGCTCCACTATGCGAGGAGGTATTTATACATCGCGTACAAAGTGCTTGCTAATGGTGTACCTGCCAAAATCAGTCACTTTGTTTCACGTTAAGGATAGTCTTAGAGAAATGTTGGGACTACAATATTAAACAACTCTATATAGATTTTAGAGGAAAATAGAGGAAAAACATTTAGGCCTCGCTCCATAGAATTGCTTATCTCTCTATGTAAGCTAACAACATTCGATTACCCGTGTAGAATCTTAATAGAAGGGACAGTGCATATCACCTTCTAAATAACATCTGGTGTGAGACTGGGATATGAGCTCGCGCATTTTTGGTTTCTAATAAGAAACGTTGTATTGAAGTCAGGTCAAATTCTTGGAGATGCAAATAATATCGTGTAAGACCAAATTAAAGACAGTTTAAAAAAGCTAGACCGAAACGTGAAACGAAATGTTTTGTTTGAAAATCAGCAACAGCAAAACAAAATAATTATCAGCACCAAAACGTCTTTTGAAGTCGTGTGAACTCGCACTTTATAAAGCACTAATAAGACATGTGCTAACTTTCGGATGAAATAGTTTTTTTCTTTTTTTTATGTTTTCATATATGCAATCTGTTCTGGGGCGAAGCACTCCCTACTCTTTCGCGGTTCGCTTTTCACGTCCTACTCTACGCATACCTTCCCAAATCAAGGACGACTATGCTATATGTCCGATTTTATCACCATCAGCACATTGCATAGCTACATGCCAACCTATACTGGCATGAAAGATGGGTCGGCCCACGAGTTTTGCACTCCTACAGGGGGTCATAGTTGTAAAATTTGAAATTTCCCTTTTGCATCCTGTCCCTATCGGGATTCGAACCCGGTACCTCTCAATCCAAACACTAACGCTTTAACCATGTGTTGTTTAGTCGGTAATGTAATAGTTGGACGGTGACCACCAACGATTGCAG